>OY856186.1:302380585-302980585 GCA_963693315.1 Diogma glabrata
CTATTCATTTTGTATTTAAGTCCACTTTTTTTCCGAGCTGTTTATCACTTCAGATTTTCAAATAAATATGGCACGTTTCTAGAACCATTGTAGCCCGCACTTTTCGTTTTCAATGTGGCTTTGTTGGATGATGTCTTGATTAAAGGTTTAGTCTTCTCGGATTTTCGCTTTCCTCATTCTCTTTTCAATTTTCATTCATCTACATAGTTTTAAAAACGCCTTATTTTGTGCACATGATGTTTTGATTTTTTAGGTAGAATTCTCATATTTTCTCGATAGCATCAAGACAGTTGGGATTCATTCGTACTTTTGATGTGAAACATCTATTAGCGCGACTTAATTGAAAAAACAAATGATTTTACGTCACGAAAAACGGTATAACAATTTTATGCCATCACGCCTAATGAAAAATAATAAATATTTGGAACAGTATGTGATATTTTCTCTAAAAAAGAGTAAATTTTATAAGAATGAAAAATATTTTGAACTCTATTAGTTTTATTCATAATTCTGTGTTGGTTTAATACAACTTTCGATAATTCGTTGTTGGAACTTACTCTTGTGTGTATAGGTGTGTGTATGTGTGTGTATTGCTGGGTAGAATCATCCCCTTTGCTCGTGATTCTGTTGTATCCCTTCGGTACCGCATTCCTTCGCAGGGTATGGGTTAAGTGTAGTACTCTCTCGTGTATTATAATGTTGTGTTGTCGTGGTTTTGTTGCGTAGTGTTGAGCATGGCTGACGCATAGTCTTCGTTCGTCTTGTCTCAGCCGTTTCATCATACTTGTGATGATTTCATTCGCTATATCCCAGTTATCTTTTAAGTTCTGCGTAAATTGCATAATGTTAGGCGGAGTGATTAATTCAAACATATGCTGTTCAATGTTTTTTCTCCGTGTGGGTCCATTACGTATACTTGTATAAGTACTGACGGAAACACCCATGGCCTGAGATCATCTGCGTCAAGTAATGGTTGACGTCAACATTTCTCCTTTGTAACGCCAGGACTATTTCAATTTTGTTCTAAAAATAATAATTTTATTTTTAATTATAATTTCATTAATTTTTAGGTATTTTTTGGTTTTTATGTTTTACTAATGTAATTTGAATGTTTTAAAAATAAAATAATATGTGTGTTAATTATAACATTGAGTGATTTTAAATTATTTCCAATATGAAATCAAACCATCAGCTGAACTTGGTTCACTCTTACTATGTGGCCGAATATTTTCAAATTACAGTTAAACGTAGTACAATTGTTGATTTATTTAAAGAAAAGTTCAACCAGAACTTAAGTAATTGTGATGATGTGTGGATAGTTACTGGTGCCACAGTATCTCATAGTAAAGGATTAATTTACGTGGGTGGTCTGTTACTTTGCAGTTCATAAGATTGGTGAACTTAAATCACTATTTCTGAGTTATTGATTTGAGTTATGTATATGGTTGGATAGATCGGCAACATGTTTATTTGGAATAAGAAATTTTGGTGTTGATATTAATGGTTATGTAAGACATCCAACCAAAGGATTATGTATATGATTGCAACAAAGATCTGTCACAAAACCAACATGGCCAGGTAAATGGAGACAACATACTTCAGGAAAATTTAACGTAAGCGTTATTTTTTTTCATTTTACTTTGTATAATTGAGTTTTGATTTTGTTTTCGATTAAAAATTATTTTCATGTTAATAATAGTTTTCTGTGAAATAAAAGATTTTCAGGTGATAATTTGTTTGTGCTAAAGTCAGTGGTTCCGTTTTAAAAAAGTTTTTGAGCTATCCGGCATAAAATTAAAAATTAAAAGTTCGATATAAGAACTGAATCTAAAAAATTATGGTGCAAATTATGAAACATTTTGCAATCCATACAATTTTAGAGCGATCTAGTTTCGAACCAATGAGAAAATTTTAAACTTTAAAAAAGTCTATCATTCTCATCAGGGCTAGCCGACTAGATAAACTCTACCAAAAAATGTCAACGCTAATGTATATAACCAAAAATTAGGTTACAACACTAGCGAAGTGTAAAAACAAAAAATTTTACATAAACATACATTTAATAAATTCAGGTTTAGTCAATTAATTTCTCTGGTGATCACTGTTTTGTTATACTCTAGACATTCTAGTATTGAATAACAAACTTGTATCTGTGAGAAGAAGATGACTAGTCTTCACTTGTGTCTATTGACACATGATCAACAATTAATTCAGTAAATTATTTGTGATAAAAGTTCGAATTTCGTTACACCTTGTTGTCCATGCTCTTACGTCAGAGATCTTTGATAAAGTCTTCTCGTGTTCGTTGGTTACTATCATTTTGTGTTGCCATAAGCAGAGCCTTTTGCTATAATATCAATCGGCATCCTACTCGTAATAACAGTTACAACCACATCAGACACCGACAGAAAGCACAGCATATGCGCCACGATGTCAGTCTGTTGGCCGTTTTGATAGGTCTTACATAAGATGGTGTTTTCACCGCTGAGGTCCATATGTGTGCCGCATACATCAATATTGATGTGCTAACACCACCGAGAATCTTCCTGATCGGTTGCCTAGGGCGGTCAATGATTGGCATAAGCCTTGCAAAAGCAGCCCCACTTATTTTGCACTAACGTTGATTATTGTTTGGATACAGTTGGCAATAATATTCGTGCGGTTTTAAACTACAACAAATATAGCAATGTTATCCGCATTGCCGATAATCGTTGTTTATTTGGGCACACGTTCTCTGAGAACACCATCGTACATGATGTTCTAAGTGGTCAGTGGTCTAAGAACTGATCCTGTGGTACTTTTCTCCCTTCTAACCCCTCCTGTAATATTCTTCTTCTTCGAACCTGCTTCAGTATCATAGACCAGAGTTCTTCCTGCGAAGTAACTAGCCATTATACGTGACAGGTAGTCAGGTACGTGCAGTTCTTCTTGCGCCTTCAGGATTTAGTTCCAGTTATTGAAGGCATTTTAAACATCCAGGGTGACAAACGGTAGTGTTTGTCACCTTCTAGCCATCTTTTATCTCTAAATGGGTTATGTGCTTGCGTGTGTGTGTTTATAAATGTATGTGTGTGTTTGGTTGCTAAAATTTAAAAAAAATTATTGTATAAATTTTACTATCAACTTTTATGTTTCACATCTACTGGGTTTCCCGTGACGACCTACTTCTTTTTAGTCGGCTTTTGATTTTAGCCTTAAAATGACACCAAAACGCATCGACATCTTTAGAGACAATTATTGTTTTGATAATTGTTGCAGTTATATGGTTTTAACATCTTTGTTCACTATAATTTCGAATGTTTCTATTTGGTGATACCCATGTCAGCTTATGATGAATCAATTTGTGTGAAAAGAAATTTAAAAGTTATTTGAAATTAAATTTCGCTATCAATTTAAAATGGTGTGGTTTACCAAATGTTTTTTTCATGACATATATCTCGACCAATCTGCGGACATATCTGTGATCAATTGAATTCATCACGAACCACTATAAAGCCCCGTGCTAGCATTGTTTGTCCTCTTCTAGTGCTGTATGGGAGGCGTCTCTCACATATAGTCTCAAAATGGGTGCGTGATCGATAATCGATATATGATGTATATATATGATCGATATATGCGGTATTTATACCGCATATACGCAGGAAGCACTTAGCAGATTCTTTCATTTACATTTGACAGTTGTTAACAGTAACATTTGAGTTAATGTTACTGTTAACAAGTAATTTTTAAGAAGTTACGGTCGTTAATTTTACCCCCAATCATACCATGGGGGCAAATCAAAAATGTGGAACTGAAACGTTCTAAAAGAGGATACAATTAGATCTTTTGTGTCATTTATTCTTACAGCGTATTTTTTTTAAAATAAAAAGTGTTGTTACATTACAATATATTGTTAAAAGTTACAATATGTGCCACAACAACACATAAATACCTTTTAAGACCTAGGTCCCACAACAACTTGCGATCTAAGGTGTTGATGAATGCTTTTTTTAAAACTCTGCGGATTGAAACCACCTGAGACTATGGATTTCGAACTATTCCATTTGTATGCAGTTCGGACAAAGAAGTCTTTCTGTGATCTGCCAGTATGACATCGCGGGATATCGACCGTTTGACTGCTTGCACTAGCCGATTGCCGAGTGAAACGAATGAGAATAAGTTTGAGGCATGATGTTGCTGATTTCATCTTAGCACTGTTGATGACGATATTTGTAAAAAAATAACGAGGTCAGCAACAGTGCGACGATGTTGTAGGGAATGATGTTGATGTTTTGCAGATGTTTTGAACATGTATTTTAAAATTGTTTTTTTGATTCATATATGTATTGTCCCTGCAAATACTGTGGACATGCCGGAATGAGCGGGTGGATTGCGCATATTTGCTTTAACACTTGCAGACTTATATCCTTTCTGTTGTTCTTCCATATATTTATCAAAAGGTTTTTTTTTATGTTTATTAAAGAATGGATAACTAAGCAAAAAATCTTATCATGCAATAAAATTTGACATATGCCAATATTTCATGATAAGATGAAGAAATAATAACAAAATAATAAGTGAAAAACAAATTGTGAGAAATTTGCAGAAAACAAAACAAAACTAATTGCCAATAATCCAGCTGATACAGCGTACCCCAGATGCACCGCTCACTACCTCAATCGAGGCACAAAGCCCACACATAATTATATGTTGGTCTGATTCCTCGGAAGAGCTATTGAGCGGTATTACTACGGAACGCTGCCTGGGAGTGCTACCGTTGACTAATTAAAGTTCGTCCGCCAGCACCCTAAGACATAATCTTGGCTACTGATATCTCCTGCCATTGCCAGTGGTATGTGATATCTCACGCTAACTCATATGTCAATGGCAGGGACTGGAGTACGTGGGGTAGTCAGACCCGTAGAACAACATTGATCATAATCGATCAAGATCGACCCCTCCTGCATTCAAGTTTTAGTCTTGTGTAAACCTAACCGTCTACTGTTGATTTTATAGCCGCAATTACTGCTCTCAATTCAATTCAAACTCATTACACAAATCAATGCCATCAATTTATGAAAGTTTTTCAGTTTTTTTTTTCTTTTCAATCCAATCCGTTGCATATTTCAACATAAAAGAAATCAGTTGATGCCCGTTGGTGTTTTTTTTTCTCTAACATCGATACATTCATTCAAAATGCCATGCAAAAAAGCAAAACTATTGTGTTTTGCTTAATTTTTCCTCTTTTATTTATTTCTGATTTTAAATTTCAGCAAAGAATAAAACCTTTCAAAAAATAAAAATGCGTACGTCAACCTCCACATAAATTCTCCATATATTTTTTTGGTGTAGTTATATATTTTAAATTTGAGCATAAAAACTTATATAAACTAACCTTCACAGCCAAATAAATATTAATGTAGATTGTATATAAGTATACAAAAATAAATTAAACACGAATAAAAATTTATTTATCAAACGTCAAACATAAAATGTAATTATTTTGGCAAAAAAAAAATTACACGTTGAGTGATTTTTTGTTTTTGTTGAAAAAATCAAAATGAAAATAACAACAGAACTTTATACTAATACATTATTGACAGCTAAAATCAGTTGATTTTGATTTCGAAAACTGAAATTGTGTCGCAAAATAAGCTGGGTTTCTGTTTACTATTGCTATAAGGGACAATAAAATTTTCAAATCTGAATAAAAAAGATAGAAGAACTCTATCACAAATGTTGTTCGTTTCAATTCCTTGTCCTGTAAATAAATATTAAAGTAATATTTAATAAGAATTCGAATTTACCACTACATACTTATAATCTCACCCTTGTAAATTTGGTAAAAGAATGAAACTTTTTGTAATATAAAGTTTGAAGAACGAAAGTAAGAAATTTTCCCAAAAGAAAAAGGAAACGAGACAACAAAGTAATATTTTATTTTTCATTTCTCTTTATCTTAATAATTATTTTCTGGTTCGATTCGATACGTTTTACCATTAAAGGACTATGATCAATTCCGTTGTTAGCTAAAAATTTTGTTTTATTATGAAAATTGCGAACGACGTTAATGTAATGAACACGCAATAAACTATTTAAAAATAAAACGCAATATAATTTTTTCCACTCCAAAGTGATTCTCAATCTGGGATTGTCGATAAATATTTGAAATAATTTTTTTTCTAATCTTTACCATTTGTAATAAGATCAAAATGTGAAACACAATAATAACAAAAAAAAGTGATACGCAAAATCTCGCTTTTGTTTTGCATAATATAATCAATGTAATTGAAACATTTTATTACTTTTTTTATGTTGTAAAACTACAGTGCAACAAATAAGTAATGCTTAGTCATTTCGTAAGTAATATGTATTCTTATATATTTATTTTTATTTATTTTATTTTGTATCTCAAGCATCTAACTGTAAAAAAAGAAAAACAGCTTTGTTTTATGACTAAATCCCTACGTCAACTTTTACAATTTTATTAATTTTCAAATTGAGTGTTGTTGTTTGATTTTACTACAGGTTTTGCAGTCCAAATTCAACATTTTGCAAATCAAATTCAACATTTTGCAAATCAAATTCAACATTTTGCAATTCAAATTCAATTTTTTCATTTCCAATTCAACTTTTTGCATATCAAATTCAATATTTTGCAAATCAAATTCAACTTTTTGCAAATCAAATTCAACTTTTTGCAAATTAAATTGAAGATCATAAAATTGAATTTGATTTGCAAAAAGTTGAATTTGATTTGCAAATTATTGAATTTGGTTTGCAAAAAGTTGAATTTGATTTGAAAAAAGTTGAATTTGATTTGCAAAAGTTGAATTTGATTTGCAAAATGTTGAATTTGGACTGCAAAACTTGTACTACATGAGCTGAGGGGTAGAAGTTGGTTTTGGGATAGAAGAAAAGCGTGTTCTAGACCGAGTTGTGAAAACTTAACCATTTTTGATTTTGCTGAAACCTGGCATGTAAGTAATATGAACAAAATAAAAAATACAACTTATTTTACAATTTTTTTTAAAATTCATAGTTTGAACATAGGGGCACCCCAACATGCATGAAAAATGAATATTCTGCCAACCCAATGTTACTTTGAAATTAAATTGCTCAAGAACGACTATACCAATTTCATCAAACTTTTTTTTCTTTGTTAGGTGATTAGTTCAAAAAAAAAATTAATTCACTGTTTTTATTTTTTAAAGATGGTGGAATTGGAATTTAATTTATTTTTTTTAAACAGTTCTATCCTTACTCTAAAATATTTAAAATTTACAAAGAGGAGTTAATTCGTGCTCTTGAGATATGTAATTTTAAAGATTTTAGTCCGACTAAAAAATCTAATTATTCTTAATTTTTTCAAACAACTACCATTAACAAAAATGTTTAACTTCAACTAAATTTTAATTTTTTTCTTTTTAAAAATAGTTCTATCCTTACTTTAAAATAAATCAAATTTACAAAAACGGGCGTTAATTCGTGTTCTTGGGATACTAAAGATTTAAAAGAGTTTTAGTCCGTTTGATGAAATCAGTATAGCCGTTCTTGAGCAATTTAATTTCAATGTTACATCATATTGGATAAATTTTCATTATTCATGCATGTTGGGGTGCCCTTTATGCTCAAACTATGCAATTTAAAAAAAATTGTAAAATAAGTTGTATTTTTTATTTTGCCCATTCTACTTATATGCAAAGTTTCAGAAAAATCAAAAATGGTCAAGTTCAAATTTCGACTTTTTGACCGGTGTAGATCACGTTTTTCATCTGTAATATTATAATTGCGTTAGTATAATATTAATAATGCAAACGCAACTCGAAAATAAATTTAGAAGGAATATTTTGTTTTTCTCATGACCGTAAAAAATTAAGTAGCAACAGTTTAGAATAGTTACCAGTATCATTTAGAATTTGCACCAATTTAATTTCGCTTTAGCTTTTGTTTCAAGTTTTAGAAGGGTAGCATCTTCCTTCAACTCATTTAAAAGTTTGTTAAATAATTCGATAATTTTATACTGTATTTTACATTCGCCTTTAACCTGTATTTATTTTAATTTGTCAAAAATGTTGTGTAGTTAATATTAAAGAAGAACTTTGTAGAACATAGTTTTTGATTTCTCTGTATATTTTTTCTGAAATTCACAAAAAGTGCTGCAAAAAATAAAACAAAAATCATCTTTACGAGAAGGTTAACCAAAATCTTTTGCCAGTTAGTAGAAATTCCCCAACAATTGATAAAAACATAGACAAGGAAACGAATGGACATCCGAAGTTTTGAGACATCTAACAGATGATTACGAAGGTTGCATAGATTTAAATCTACTTGATAATCTTGATATCAATAAAAAAAATTATCGATTTAAATCAGGGACATTCCACGCAAAGGGGACAGATTAAATGATGTTAATTGTTATGTTTCGTATTTTAGTAATAATTGATTATGATTATGTTATACCTATATATGTTCTCGAAGCAAAATATTTTTACAGGATAACATCTGGTTAACGAGCTAAAGGTCTTTGAAAACATGATAAAACGGCAGGTGAGCGTTACTTCGAATCACATTACCCACATTTAATAAGTAATAATATAATAAATTAATCGTTCAAATGAATATTTCGTTTTATGAGCTTTTTAAATACATTTTTGGATTTTAAAAATTTTTTATTTTTATCTAAAAATATTTAAATTTTAAAATTTTAATTTCACAAAGTTAGACCATTTAAGTATTTTTAAATTTGTCTTCTAAAAATAGTTAATAGTGTTTCGATAAACCTTGCCAAGTTTTATCATTTGCATAGAGATTGTTTAGAACCTATCCCTGCTATAGGGCGTCAGCCGATACGATTTAAAACTTAAACTTGTACCTGCTAAATGACTTCTACACCCCTTATGAAACTTGACAAGGATTATCTATACCCTATTAGCTATTTTTAGAAAAAAATTTTTAAAAAACTTAAAAGGTTTAACTTAGTGAAATTCAAATTTTAAAATTTAATTATATTTTTTTTCATAAACATAAAAATATTTTTAAAATCCAAAAATGTATTTAAAAACCTCATAAAACGAAGTATGAAGTCGAAAGATTTATTTATTTTTTTGTGACTTTTTAAATGTGGGTAATGGGATTCGTGGTAACGTATACCTGCCGTTTAGTTCAATTTGTTGCATCCTTTAGCTCGTCAACCAGACTTTATCCAGTAAAAATTTTATACAGTTTGTATCTGGATCGAAGGCATTAACATAATCAAATATTACTAAAATCGGAAACTTCAAAATTTTTTACCTGTCCGCTTTACGTAAAATGCCTCATTAGATAAATACTTTTTTTTAAACAAACGAAAAAGAAGCTACTTACCTACATACTTGTGAATTGTGATTACCTGACCAGCTGATGAAAAAATCCCATATTGCTAATGATGAGATAAAAAAAATGTTCGGCATACAACTACATATATGCATTTTCAGTGCTGATTTTCAATTCCATAATACTGTAGATACCGCTACAGAGTAGATAATACTGTAGATATATCGTCGCTTTAATAATGAAATGACGTATACGCAAAAGTATAGTTTCGAGATATTTGAGTTTAAAGTTTGATGTGCGCATGCATTTGCATGGACGTTAATTTATAATTTATTAATTCTTACCCCCAGTCATAAAATAATTCGAAAATGTAAAAACACCAATTCAAAGATACCCTTATGGGAAATGCAGCGCACCTATTATATAAAAACAACGTATAAATAGCATACGTTGTTTCATTATTAAGGCGACGAATATGAGACTGAGTATATTCAATATCACACAATTTAATCTGTCTAGTCCTTCTCTTTGAAGATTTTTTAATTGACTATTTTAAGCTAGTTTTATTTAGAGATAGATTCATTCACATTTGCCACAGTATGCTTTTTCTATAGATTGATTTGTTCCAAAACAACCTTTTCTAAGGTCGTAAGCTAAAGTTGTAAGCCGGATACTGAATTTAAATATCTTGCTTAGAAAAACATATGTAAAACTAAACTTGAAAGAACTAGTATCCATATTTGATCAAATGAGCATTGATCCAAAGTCGAATAAATTTGTAAGTCAAATTAATTAAAACATTCAAGTTCATAGTCTTTGTTGTTTGAGATGAAACAGTTGGATTAACAGATACATTGTTTCCTAGCTTTTCGTATGTTTATACTGAACAAATTTATTATTTCGATATCTGAATTTTCGTTAAAATAAAGTGATTGGTCTTTTCAATTAATCTCAACACAAAATAAAATAGATGCATTTGTCCAAAATTGTATCAAAGCTCTTCAGTATCCTATCCTTTCTCAAACCGTAATTAAAAAATATTAGTACGAACAGCTCATGTTGCTTTAGAATCAGACTAGTTTATTAGCAGACTCGTTAAAATAGAAGCAGACTCGTTAAATATATAATAGAAAGCAAAATCAATTGAGAGATAAAAACTGAACTTTTACTAATATATTTTTAATTTTTTTTTCAGGTAAGCTACCTCTCAGAAAAATCTCTTGAGGCATTTGTTAATATATGTGTTCAAGGTAATCTAACTATAATACTACTTTAAAATTCAATAAAGGAACAAATGCAATTCAACTCTTAAGCAGGCTACAGACCTTCAATCAATTTGTCAATCAATTAAAAACGAAAATAAACGAAATAAAATTTAGGGGATTTTTACACTAAATTTTATTTCGTTTATTTTCGTTTTCGAATTGATTGACAAATTGATTAAAGGTCTGTAGCCTGCTTTAAACCCCCAACATGCTTTGTTCAATTTACAAAATTATAACTTGTTATGCCATTTATTTTTACCACTATATATTGATATGTCTCTAGATAATTTTTTATCAATCAAAAAATAAGAAAACGAAATACATATATATATAAAAAATTCTCTATATAAAATTTAATTTATACACATTTACATAAGTAAAAATATCACAAACACTATAATAAAACAAAAAACTTGTTTCCCAAAATAAAAATGTATAAAGCAAAATTCTAACATGCGCATAGCAATCGATATATACAGAAATCATATGATATTTTCTAATGTATGTGTTTTGTTTTTTGTTTCATTTTTTACTATATACTTAACTGCTGAGCGAAAATTGCCCAGCTGTAAACTGTCAGAATTAGTATAGTGTATAGCCTTTTTCGGTAATGGAAAATTTATTGATCTCACACACTGAAAGATAAAAAAATATGCTGTAAAATATGTAAAGAGTAAATTGTTTTTCCTGTAGTTTTATTGGTTAGAATATTTTTTATTCAAAATGTAGTTTTTCTTCATGAAATGAAACATAAATAGATAAAGTTGATGTTTGACCTAATTTTTTTCATCTAGTTGGAGTGTTTGCAATAGAAAATTTAGATTGTGTCTAATTAATATATGTTGTGGTTTTAAATTATTACTGAATTCAAAATGGCAGATTTCAAATAATTTAGAAAATAAATGTTGGTTGTATAAAAGTAATACTTTGAATATTGACAAGGCCATACATAATATACATATTGCAATTGTAATTACAAATCCACTTGTTTTCTTCTTCTTTGATCGTGTTTTTATCATTAGATTAAAAACTTTTTTTTTGCTTTGAAACAATTTGTTGAAATGATTTTTACAATCGAAAGCGAAAATTTATTGTTTCGAAGTTGAAATTAACTTTGAAAATCGATTACAAAATTACTAAATTGTACTTTTACTTTTACTTTATGGTCTAACATTTAAAACCGCAATACATTAATAAATATTTTTTATTAAATTTTTTATACTTAAATTGAAATAAAAATTTGTTTAAATTGAATCATAAATCATAGTTCATGCAATTATGATTTTCTCTTAATAAAATCTTATAAAGAAAATATTTCAATGTTTTCAAAAATACGTAGTTGTCCTAATATAAATATTCACAAATTAACCTAATTAGTCCTAATACAAATATTCAATTAACAATAACCTAATTGTCATACTGTACAACGTCGTCGTAATTGCATGTGCTAACTAAATGGAAAATCGATATGATTAATCCAATCTCATTTGTTTTATTGAAACTGATTAATTTTAGTGCTAAATTTTGCTTTCGATGTGGTTTTGAAATAGAGTTTTTTCCTTAAACGTCAAACTTTAAACGTCAAAATTTGTGCATGTAAAATCTTCAAAATTTATTGATTTCCCATGCAAATTTGGTTATTTCAATTGCAATTAAAAGTGTTTTAGAAGTGAATTTTTGAAAACAATAATTAATTAAATTGTTAATTGTGTTGTGCAGTGTGCTCTTAAGCTTTTAATGCATTAGGGATACTGAAATAATTAAAATCGTATTAAAATAAGGAAAATAAATCAACCTTCATTTCTTCATTTCATATTGTCTCTGAACTTTTTTTCTTATTATTTTACACTTTATTATTGTTATTTTACACTAAGATAAAGTATTTGATATTGTTAGTTTTTGTAAATAAACCGAAATAAAAATATGGAAATTAAATGAACCTTCATTTCTGAAGGTTGATTTAATTTCCATATTTTAATGAGATTTTAATTATTTCACTATCCCTAATGCATAAAAAACTTAAGAGCACAATACAATTAACAATATAATTAATCATTGTTTTCAAAAATTCACTTTTAAAACACTTCTATTTGCAATCAAAATAACCAAATTTGCAAGGAAAATCAATCAACTTTGATTATTTTACATGCACAAATTAAAACAGCTGTTTTGAGCTGTCATAATATTTTCGGAAAAAAAACTCTATAGAAGCGTCCAACTATGTCTCTCTTATCCCCTCCCTCTCTCTTTCTTTGGTGTTTTTATTCAGCAAAAAGCCGTGATATCCGTGTTCCGTAACCCGAAGCTCTTTGATGTTTACTAAACTTTCTTATAGAACATACGTAGGTAGATCTAGTGTATGCTGATGTTATATGGCTGGTGCGGAAACCACACTGATAGTGGATTCGATGAGAGAAACGAGTCGAGTGAGCAGAATATCAGTGAGTATTTTATAAGCAATGCACAGCAATGCACAGCAAAGGAATACCACGATTATGAGTTCGTACGTTTAGACGGTTACATATATGTAGTGGAATTAAGAGAGTAGTTTTCCATCCATCAAGTAATTCTAAATAACTTACGCTTACAGCCAATTCCTACAGTCAGATTATATAAACATGAGCAAGTACCACATGCGTTCTGAACAACCGATCACCACAACTAATATTTAGCGTAACTCAAGATATGTCAAATCGTTTTTTTTTTTGTTTTCCTCTCTTTGTCTCAGAGAGAAACAGTTATGTCTTCCGTACGTACGTAAATAAATAGACATACGTAAATTTATCATTTGTTTCAAAATTGTACAATTATTGCGAGTCTTTTTTAAATCTATAAGAAAAAAGTTCTACCACAAAAAAATAATACGACTGTATAAAAAGAAATTAGCCAAACATATAATTTTTGATATTTTATGAATTAAAAATTAATTTGTCCATAATGAAAAAAGTTTGACAACAAATTATCATAATATACTTTGAAAATATTTACATAACTTGAATATTGCTTCGTGTCGTTAGAAAATATTGCTTGTCCATTGTAAAATATTCACTAGTTAAATAATCACTAAATACAATTTTAAAGCTATGTTTTCTCTATATTTAGATATACTCTAAGGTTCTGAGAGATAGATGGACGCTTTTTTAAAACCTTTGTGGATTTAAGCAACTAGAGTCTATTGATTCGGGCAAATCATTCGATTTGGAAAAATATGATGGGGTAATTCTATCGATTTGTGTTATCAAATTGTCCATTCTGCTGTGGACATATATGTTCTATTGTCATTTTTATAGATAATTGAGTGCGTTCGATTATTTATATTCGACAAATATTCTGGATTACCTTAAAGTGCTAAGTCCACAGGTTATCGATGCAGGTTGTACAAGAATAGCAAAAATGAAGAATGATTTAGACTACCGGCCAGAAGTCTGTTCGGTTTATCTTTTTGGGACATGCTCTACTAAAGTAGCATATTGTACACAGTTCCTGAGATATGTCAGCACAAACTATGGTATTCCAAGTCTTAAAAACCATATATGATAAGAAAACAAAAAATCAGGAAAAACTAACCCAAACCGCAGTTATCTTCGAATATACCGAAACGTCAATTTATAACAAAATACGGCTAAACTTGGAAGAGAGTGACTAGCGAAATAAAATTTTGACTATCTTCAATTTAATATATTTTGAAGTGGGATCACCACTGTTAGCATATTGCATTCATTTGTTGTGTGAATTTTGAATTTTCCTTATTTGTTTTGCTGTATAGATTTTTGAGGTATAGATAATTAGGGTAGCAGTTCTGGTCCCCCTGTTTATCGAAGCGTTTTTTAATACGACGTCTTTAGAGTTGTCACGGTTATCTAGGTGGTATGTATTTAATTCTGATATCTATTCAACGTTTTGGGATGCTTGATAATGTATTTCAACGCATAGTCGTTTTTGCTTGTCGTATGAATGTAGACGACTTCTTGTACATAAAAATGATAAATATTTGATTGGTGGCCATGTCAGTGGATCTGTATAATCGAACACCTGTACTACTTGTAGAGTAACGCTAAAATTATGATATGATCATTTAAAAATTTTGTTATTCAATTAATTTCGTTCAAAATTAGGAAAATGTTTTTTTTTGACACATATGGTGTCATGGTTTTTTTGCATGGTTTTTTTTGACACATATAAACAACAAATTAAAACCAATAAAACTTAAAATAGGTAGATTTTTCTGTGCAATCTACCTAAAACAAAACTTGCGCTTCATTTCTCTTAATATATGTTTAATGGTTCTCTTATGAAGGCGATTAATAGAGGAACGAGACATGTTTACAATGTGATTTGCAATGTCCTCTGGATTTATTTCATTGTTAGCACTAGTAACTGAGTTTGAGCCATCCAGCTTCCGAAGAAGACTCCAAGCTGCCCTACTAGAATGCTCTCTCTACTCCAACCAGGAATGTATTCTTCACCGAAATGCGTCTCTTGGGATGCATTTCTTTGCAGTTGAAATGATGGCTCCTACGAACCTATCGTAATTTTTAGGAATGGGTTGGATTCGGTGAATCACTGCATCCAACTCCGACCCATATTTAGCCCAGTCAGTTTTGTTAAAATTGCATCTAGAGTGAGGAGTAGAGTTTACGAGTGGGATTTGGATACCTACCTCAAAAATTACTGGACGATGTTGAGAGCGTGGAAAACCTTGTAAGACAGCCCTAGATATTGGAATAGGGTTACTTTGTTCGTTTTTTGTGGAAAACATCCCGACCTCTGTTTTCCACAAAAAACGGACAACGTAACCCTATTCCAATATCTAGGGCTGTCTTACAAGGTTTTCCACGCTCTCAACATCGTCCAGTCATTTTTGAGGTAGGCATCCAAATCCCACACGTAAACTCTACTCCTCACTCTAGATGCAATTGTAATAACTTGGCCATCTAGCAGATCTAATTAGGTTTTCATGTCTTTCGTATCATATACCAGGAACATGTTGTCGATTGGTCCCGACAGTTAGTTGTATGCCATTGGGATTGTTATTTGAGTAGGACCACTGATTGTGATGGCTATTAAAGTCACCAACGTATATTGCTGGGTGGTGAAATAATTGTAGAGTATCAGCTGGCCACGCTGTATTTAGGGGCTTGTTTACGTTAACAATCTTCGTGTTCGATATATCAGCAAAAATAAGTTGTATATCGTTGTCCGTCTCATGTAAATACATGGGTGCAGTTCATGACTTCTGACTTAATATACGTGCCAGCTCCATATGTTTGATGGTAAATAGCACTAATTGGTTTGTAACCAACAATTTTTCCTCTAGAGGTAAGTTACGCTTCATCTGTTGCATGCGTTCCCTGCCAGAATTACAACGTTGATAGCGAAATAATAACTTTAATACTCTTTCAGTGTTCAGTTTTTGACTTGCTAATGCTTTCATTGTTCAATTGCAAAATACGGACTGATGGTCCAATATTTTTTGTCTTATGGTGCTGAGAAGTACCGTTGTTATTGTGATTTTGGTTCATGCTCATATGTTTGTATCACAAAACATGTAACATATGATATTAAAAACATCACAAAAGAATTGGTAATTTTTGAAGCAGCGCACAAATAATTTAGATTATACAATGCACTAATGACTATCGCACCGACATCAATTGAATCGGAAAGAGCTTTTTCTGTGGCAGGTCGTTTCGTCACGAAAATTCGGACAAAATTGAGTGATGGCACCATTTTTTTGAAAAAATGGTGAATTGAATTGAAAAATTATTTAAAAATTAGTACATATTATGAATTTATTTTTGTTTTGTTTTTATGAATTCTTTTTTATTTAATTTTTAAAGTTTTTCTAATTAAAAATAATGGAAATTTAAAAATCAAAATGCGCTATTTTTTGTGCTGTTTTAATTTTACACATTTTTCTACCAATTAGAATGTTCTAGTTTTTTAGCGTTTCCCGGGATCATTTAGCATTTTTGTCCCGGCTTCCCGGGATTTGAATTTTTACGGTAAATGAAAAACCCTATTTCTGACCACATTAGATCTTAAGATCTTAAGCCACTTCATCGCTCAACCATTGATTTTTGTAAATGTTTCATGTTTTAATGACGAAGTCTAATCTTTAGGTCAGAGTACAGCCATTATACATTTTTATTTAATGTAACCAAAAGATAAAAACATTTTCCTTAGCTAAAAACTAATTGATAAATAAATTGATTAGTATTTATTAGCCAATTCTTATTTTTTAAGACATATAAAACTAAAAAGATGAACATTACGAAAATAACCTTCATTAATTTAATTACACATATTTATTTTAACGAGAACATAGCAAGCAGCCACACGTTTTCATTGTAGGTAGTGGTTTTAGTTATTTTAATAATGTTGTCGTTGAGATAATTGTATTTAGTTACTATACATGCATTTTTAATAAATATTTTAATTCTAATTTTATTATATGATCTGCGATGATTATCTATATTTTGCATTGATGTGTAAATTAAATTTTTATGAACTACAGACTCATTATCAACTACGGAATTTTCCAACTTTTCAATGCCATAATTGAATTTTTTTGTTGTAAAATTACATAATATTTCTATTATTTAGAATTAAATTACATTGTAAATCAGTAAGGTAAATTAAAGTAGGAACGACATTGATTTCCTACATTTACGTTTTCAACCAAATCAAAATGTATAACCCTATATGATCTATTGTAATTTTTACAAGGTAAATCGATTTTCTTTTAAGTTTTTAAAGTTACAATATAAAATTCAAATTAAGTTTGCTTATTATAAATGCACAAAAATTTCGTAATTAATTTAGATTTCTGATTTAATTTATTACAAAGTTGAACTCGCATAATAGTATAGCGTTGGCGAGTTATAATTTTATGATTTTTCTTTACTGTCCCGCCAGGGTTATATGCCATTTTAAAACCAATACTAATTGAGATAAATATTTTAACTTAAATTCTAAGAGTTAATTTGTAAAACATTAATTCAATTAAATTAATAAAAGTTAACTTAATAATATTCAATGTAATAATCGTTATATAACAAAAAAATCTCACAATCTATCGTAATTTTTATTCTCGTTACTGTTTATAAATAACCTAACACACGCACAGTTTTTTTTAATAACATTAAAACATCAAAAATGACAGTGTAGCCTTCAATAGTCAGCTGTTTAAAATATAGTATTTTTCATCATGATGTTTTTTATAATCAACATGTGACAGAAATATATAAAAACAGCTTGAAATTTGTAGGAGAAAATATATGTATGTGTGTGTTACTTTTTTTTTTAGAAACATAGGTTTTTGTTAGTATTATGTGTGTGTTTGAATCGAAATTGATATTTTTGTCATATGGTTTTTGTTTACCATTTTAACGAGTTTTTTATTTTACTGTTATACAATTTGTTCATAAAAAGTAACTTTTTGTTTTTTATTTTACAGTTTCTCATATATAAGTAATGGTTGAAAGTTTTTTTTTAATATTTTGATCCATTTATTTGTGATGTGTGGCTAAGTTTTTCTTTGTTTTGCTAAATAATAAAATCAGACATAATGGCAACATGAGACAAAAATGTAAATGATGGATGTTGGCTTTTGATAAATTTATTACGGTTTTTTCGTTGGCAATTTCGCCAGGTTTGTTGCTTAATTTAAAAATATTACAGCAACTGTTTTCTTTACACCCAACAGTCTATATACCAAAGAAAACCGTTTGACATTGACAATTTTATTTTATCGACTTAGGGAATCGCATATTGAAACTCAGAAAGAGCATGTTATATCACACGTTATGTTATGTGTTGTCAATATAACTGCGTATATGTTTCTATCTAAACAGAATCGGCAACAAAATGTTTAAATCATCGAACTTTCTATCTTCGATAATTTATCATTAAAATTGAAGATTTCTGTATGTTGGACAAAAATTTATAAGTAATAATTTTTCGTTTCAATAGGTGATTTGATGATGTAGTGATATCCAACATTTTGTTCCAGATACAATTTGATTTGTAACAACTTAACACGTTTTATGTAAGCCTACACGTGCAGGCAAATATATTATTACAGATTTGATGTTTTGCTAAAATCGGGTTCGTGAATTGCACTAAAACAAAAGCAAAAAGTAAAACGCACAATTTTTAAATAATTTGCACGAACATAACCAACATTGGTTTACCCATAATTCCTCAATGATCAAAGCCCATATACACACAGTTATATGAAGGCTAGTTTCTTCGAGCAAGCAAAAGCCTGCTATCATCAAGGTACATTCCATAAATCAGATTGAGGGTGCTATCGTTGTCTGAAAATAGTTGATCCGCTAGCACCAATGTGGGTAAAATAATTTTAATTTTAAAATTTCATAAAAATGTTTATTTAATTTTTAATGATAATAATCGTTTTGCAAACCCTAATGTTTTTAATTCTATTTTAATTTACTTTATTGACTATATACTTTTCTTATTAAGCAGAAAACAATACTCAACACATTTAAAACACTAGAAAACCATCGAAAAATTCAATATGTTTACCCAAGGTGGCTTTGTTGTAATACTTAAACTTTACCTTGCAAAATAAACAAAGTGTTTTATCCATGGCCAACAAACATACAATTCTGTCGAGCCTTGGTAGGTAACAAACAAACTATACGAAAAATTCAAGTTGTTTTTATTTTATAAAGTATTTTAATGATATTTGTTTAGAGAATGAAATTGTTTTGGTCAATAATATTCCTTTTTGGTAAATTTATAAAAATTAATGTTGAAAGTGTAACAGTGGAAATGTCTAACACTATTATCCTTCCAAGTAATCACACGTATTAGAGAATAGTTTTACACGCAGTATGGCGTGCAATAGAGTGGTCGTTAAAAATGAAAATTTTTGAGACGCCCCCTAAAAAATTTCTTAGTGGTAAAAAAACCACGAGAATAATTTTTTTTAAATCAAAAGAACCAGTGCCGCAAAATCATCGAATTGATTTCTTGATAAAATCATAGATTTTTAAATATGTATCTCATAAAATATGCAGATTTAAAAAAAACACTTAATTATTTTTGTAGGAAATTTAGTTCTCTACAAAAAACGTCCGAGCCAATTTTTTCCTAAACCAATAAAAAAGAAGGCAGTCATAAGCACTGCCGACAGTAGTGAATAAAAAAGAAAAACTAACACATAAATCAAGAGAACGAGAGTAAAATTATTTATAATATTGTTACGTTTTTCCAACCTTACTTCGAATTGGCCTTACTCCCAAATTCTCAATTCGATAAACGTAATTCCCAAATCTCTTCAGAGTTCGATCACTGATTAGTAAGCACAAACACCAGGCTTTATTAAGTATTCAAGACCTTAATTGTTCCACAACAACAGGAAAACAATACAGCAAACCATATTCCGCACTAGAATATTCTTTCAACAGCTTCGAAACTCCAACATCTTATTGTAGAAATTTCCAGTAACACAACGTTCAAAATAATACACAAAATATTTTTATTCAATAACACTTAAACAGTGAATAAAGTTTCACAATAACTAATTTAAAAATCACTTTCATAATTTTAACTTTACTATCGCAGGTTTAAAATAAAACTAATTCAAAAACTACAAGAGGTAATTTGCTTATATACAATTCTGGAAAAAAAAATTACTAGATAATTCGAGGTCACTCTTTAGAAACCTTGAAAAATATTAGAATATTCGATTATTTTACGTTATGTTGATTTGATTGATAAAATCGTTCAATCTTATTTATTGTTGACCCAAGTTCCACGAAATACAACAACAACACTATTCATTTCATTAATTTGTTGTTGAGTTTTGTTGTGATTTGATTTTTCTGGAAGCGACTGCAATCGTCTGGATCTTTCTGTAACCGTAACAATATATTATAATTAATTTCAACAATACTGAAGTTATTAAAAAGTATAAAGAAAAACACACAAATCATATTTGACTAACACAATTTTTTTTATTTTACTTAAAAATACAACAAAATCTTTACTTGCTATACCACACTTAGATTTACATACCACACTTAAACCAAAAAAAAAATCAAATTCAATAAAAAAGAAAAAAAAACAAATTATAAATCAAGAAAATGATAATAAGTAATAAGAAAATAACAAATGATTACAATTCATCTCACTCTCTTTTAATATTTATTTTATATTTCATATTTATTTAACGTGACGATGACTCGAAATATAAATTTTTCCCCATACAAAATCGTACAAGGTGCCTAAAGAAGTTTTCACTTCAAAAATGGTACAACAATCACCAACAGAAAATAGAAAAAAATGCAAAAAGAAAACAACAACAAAAAGTATAAAAACCAGAATAACCATAAAACATTTCCTTTAAAAACTGAACTGTCGGATAGCAACCAACTATGAAGGGGAAAATATTTTCTATGTTTAACGTATACATCGTTATGATTTATCAATAATTTGCATAACTTTAGGCTAAGTAAAATAAAATTGTAATTATAAAAATTGTTAGTTATTAAGTCTACAAAATAATATTACCACCATCTATTGTAAAAATATTATCTCAGTTTTAAATTGTAAACTCTCAAAAAAAAACCAACTAAATCAAATGGTTTATGACATGGCTAAATATTACCTATAATTCTACAAATATTTAAATTAACCGCGATATTTACTAAATGATTTAGCAACAAAGCCATAATAATGTCATAATAATTAGCCCAAATTTTATTTGGACAAGTTGGATTTTTTTGGAAGCATTAATTATCTTTAAGAAGCGAACTTTCATAGAGGAATAAGATCGTAATTATAAATAAAGCAATTAGTTTGTTCAATAACTTGTATATCTTTGCATTATCGAGTAATATATATCAAATTACAAAACGCAATCTTCATCACCTTACAACTATAACCAACATTAGGAAGAAACAAAATTCCAGGTAGCTGTGCTGAAACATTGGTCCTTCGAGCCGGATTTACAGAGCATATTTAGAAAATTGGGATATTGCTGGAATTCATTCGTGAGTCAACCGTAAGTTATAATTTTTACTTTATTTGATACGGTGAATGTTTAGTGAAATAAATAAGGTGATTGTTGATATTGCAAGTGTTATTAAAATATAGTACCACAATGGCGGATGAACTAAAAAGAAAACGTGGGAACATCAAGGGTTCGTTATCTCGTTTAAAGAACACATTCGTTGATCGAATCAATCAAAATACAACGGTGGAAGCCATTAATATTAGACTCGAAATGATCGAAAAATACTATGCCCAATTTTGCGAAGTTGAAGAAGAGTTAGCTGCTTACGACGTTGAATTGGAGTTTGAAGAATTCGAAAATAAATACCTTGGTATTTTGGAGAAATTGCGAATAGAAGCGAAAAAACGAGATCCAATTCAAAATAGTCTACAAAGTACACTAAACGACACAATGTCTCGTTTTGCTGATCAGCAGCAAGCATATTTTGATCAAATAAATCAAAGTCAGACGCAAATATCCGATGTCCGGTTACTCTCTCTCTCTCTGGCGTTTACATCCCATGGAGGGATTTTGCCGTCTGTGCAATCAGCTTCCAATTATCTCGTTCCATGACCAGTTGACCCCAGTTTCGACATCCTATATCACGAAGGTCTTGGATGATGTCATCACGCCAGCGTTGTCTAGGTCTTCCTCTTCGACGAACACCAGCTGGTTGTTGTTGGGACGCTTTTTTTATCATTCTATCCAATGGAGCCCTTTCTACATGACCAAACCATCTAATCCGGTTGGATTTAATGAATCCGATTACATCACAGCCTCCAAGAAGCTGTCTGATTTCGTGATTCATTCGGATTCTATACTGATTTTCAGCAACTTTACATGGACCATAAATTGTTCGTATGACCTTCCTCTCGAAAGTTGATAAAATTCTACAATCGGAGGAAGTCAGTGTCCAGCTTTCACTTCCAAATGTAAGCACAGGTCGAATTAATGCTTTGTAAAGTGTGAGTTTACACGACCGCGAAAGATATTTTGATCGCAGAAGTTTTGAGTATGCGTAGAAAACTCTGTATGCGGCAGAGACACGGGCTTTGATATCTGCCTGCATGTCATTTGACGATGTTATTACAGACCCGAGGTATTTGAAGTTTTCCACGCGTTCCACTTCATAGTCGCCAGTATCCAGATTTCCGGGAGGTATGTTCTTAGATGTTGTTAACACTTTGGTTTTGCCGGTGTTGATGCATAATCCAAGTCGTTTAGCATTTCTTTCAAGCTGAGAGAGACTATCCTTAATATCGCTTGTTCTACGTCCGAGAAGCACAATATCATCTGCGTAGCCAAGAACTTGACTAGATTTGTTATATATGCAGTTTTGTGTCTCAATTCGGCTTTTTCTTATCGCGTACTCCAGCGCCAAATTAAACAGTACGGGCGCAAGTGCATCACCTTGTCGAACACCTGATGTTATATCGAAAGGATCAGAAACTGACCCTTCGATTACTATTCTACAATTTGATCCCGATGTTGTGAGTTTGCACAGAGAAACAAGTTTCTCTGGGATGCCAAGGCATATGAGTGCGGACCAAAGGTTTTCGCAGATGATACTATCATATGCTTGCTTGAAATCAACGTAGAGCTGGTGAATGCTGATGTTGTACTCCCAACATTTTTCTAGAATCATCCTTAAGGTAAAACATTGATCTGTGGTTGAACGGTTGGGACGAAAACCACACTGATAGTCACCGATGATAGATTCGGCGAACGGGATGAGTCGAGCAAGTACGACATTAGCTAGTATTTTATATGCAGTGTTCAACAGTGCGATGCCACGATAATTCGCACACTTTAGACGGTCACCTTTCTTATGCAGCGGAACAATGAGAGCTGTTTTCCATTCAGCAGGTAGTTCTTCTTGGTCCCAGATTGCAAGAATCAGATCATATATACGTGAGACCAGAGCTGCTCCTCCATTTTTCAAAAGTTCTGCGGGAATACCATCGAAACCTGGTGATTTGCCATTTTTCAGTTTTTTAATGGCAGCTTCCACTTCTTCTATTGCTGGGTAAGGGACAAAAATCTCCTCATTTGACGGAGCAATTGCTCGAATAGGATGAACTTCATTCGTTCTATTCAGTAGGTCTTGAAAGTGGGATCGCCACACTGCCAACACATCGCGTTCACTTGTTGTAAGTTCATTGTTTTCATTTTTGATGGCTGTAGATCTTGGGTGGAAATCTTTTGTCAGATTCCGTGCATTGGCAAAGCACTCTTTTGAATTTCCGTTGGCCGCATGTAGGTCGATGTTTTCGATGCAGCTCTTCATGTGTTCGCGTTTCTTTTTACGTAGAAGTTTTGCTGAGGCTTTTCTGGCGCATAGATAATCAGCTTGGGAGCTTCGGGTGTTCCTTGTTAACCATTTTTCTCGCAGTTTTTGTTTATTTTCAACGGATTGGCGGCATTCGTCGTCAAACCATTCGTTGTGTGATTTCGGTGGTCGTTTTCCGATTGTAGTTTGTGCTGCGGCTATAATGGTTGATTGAAGCGTTTGCCATTCTTCTTGTATGTTTAATGGCATCTCAGAAGAGATGTCATGCTCTTCTATGTTTTGTGTTATTATTTCCTGATATCTATTCAGCGTTTCCGGATGTTTAAATGCTTCGACATTCCAGCGCACGGTCTTTTTTGCTTGTCTGTTAAATGTAGATGATAATTTGCACTTGTACTTAAAGATGACAAGCATATGATCGGTGTCCATATCAGCACCTCTGTATGATCGAACGTCAGTTACACTTGTAGAGTGTCTCTTAGAGATCATGACGTGATCGATTTGATTTTCTGTTCTTCCGTCATTTGATTTCCACGTTGCTTTGTGAATTCTCTTGTGAGGGAAGAAAGTGCTGGAAATTACTAGATCATACATCATAGCCAGCTCGGCTGCGCGAAAACCGTTATTGTTGCTGGTATGATGCAAGCTGTTGGGGCCGATATGTGTTTTAAGTTCTGCAATCCTACCAATTTGAGCATTAAAGTCACCTACCACGATTTTTATATCGTGCCGCGGGATGTTATTGATGACTTCTTCGAGTTCTAGGAAGAACAGGTCTTTAATATCATCTGCTTTATCTTCAGTAGGTGCATGAACATTGACGATCGTTACATTGAATTTTTGCGTGCGGATTCTCAGTGTGCATAACCGCATATTAATTGTGCAGAAGTCGATAACATGCTGATTCACGCGACGGTGTATAAGAAAGCCAACTCCAAATTCTCCTCCGTTTTGATGACCGCAATAATAAAGAGTGTATCCTTTCGCTGTTTCATGGATTCTACTCCCTGGCCATCTTAGTTCTTGTAATGCCACTATATCCAGTGTGTAGCTCTCGACTTGTTGTGTTAGTTTTAGGAGATCTCCTGGTCTTCTGAGGCTTAGCACGTTCCAGGTTCCCATTTTTAAATCGTAGTCCGGGTACAGTTTCCGAGGTCGTTCCAATATTGAATCCGAGATATTCCGAGGCCTGTGTACAGAATTCATGACAATAATTTTTTTACGGAAATGGGGTGTTAGCACTTCGCCCAACCCAAATTTTCGTGAATGGGTTCGTTCTGCATCTTAAGGTCACCAGAAACAACCTTTTTACACGTTTGTATAGCGAGCCGCTTGATCCAAGACAGACGCCCGCTGCAAGCCGCCCCTAACATGGAGAACAGACGCTTTCTACACATTTATATAGCGAGCCGCTTGATCCAAGACAGACGCCCGCTCCAAGCCGCCCCTAACATGGAGAACAGACGCTTGAGTTGCACTGGTTTTATGGCGCCAATGACTCGCCATGGTGCAGAATCATTGAGTATAAGCAGTATTTACTCTGCCCCTCTCAACTACACCAACCTAATTCTGTTAGCGTTACCCAGGTAGCACGGCGTGGACGTAGAATTTCGGATTTTCGCTACCCGGTGTCCGGTTACCAAGAGTAGATATTCCTCATTTTAGTGGTCTATATTCTGAATTCCCTTCGTTTAAGGATTTATATTTAGTGTCCATCCATCATAATAATTCACTATCCAACGCACACAAATTCCAGTATTTGCGTGGGCTTCTTCGAAATGAAGCTTTTGATTTAATTAAGCATATCACCGTAACCGATGCCAATTACAGCAGCGCTTGGGACAAAGTAGATGAACGGTACAATCGAGTCAGTCATGTAATTTCATCTCTCATATACCGGTTCTTAGATATACCACCAGCAAATGGTACAGCAAACGGTTTACGTACTAGTACTAATATAGCAGATGAAGTTATCAGAGGATTGAGTGCGCTAGGTTCAGACGCAGAAGCTCGGGATCCATGGCTTATTGTACTTTTGTTAGAGAAACTAGATATGGATTCAAGGCAAGCTTGGGCGTTGCATATAGGAAATAACAAATTTCCAAAATTTAACGAATTTTTGCGTTTTTTAATAGCAAGGTGTGACGCTCTGGAAGCGTGCGAACAAACTGCTACTAGAAATATTCATAAAAAAATAGGAAGCAGCACCAGGCCTAAACAAGTTCAATCCCATGCTATAAGCCAATCTCAGAATTATTTAGTTACATGCATCTTTTGTGAAGAAAAACATAGAAATTTCGAATGCTCGCAGTTTACAGAAATGAATATAGCCGAACGTCGAAACTTAATACGAGAAAAACAATTATGTTTTAACTGTCTTAATCAGGGTCATCCAGCTGTAGCATGCAAATCTAGATATCGGTGCAGGATATGTTCCAGAAAACATCATACTCTGCTTCATGAAGAAAACAGTGACATAAAGATTGCAACTCAAGCAGTGATAGAGAATGCGACAGTTGAAACATGTGAAACACCTATTACAAATTGTCATGCTCATCAAACCATTACATCGTTCACTCAGGGACAATCGGTTCTTCCTACTGCCATTATCTATGTTAACGACAAATTTCAAATCAAGCATAAATGTAGAGTGCTGTTGGATTCCGGTTCACAAGGATCGTTCATTTCAGAAGCCTGTGTCCAGAAATTAAACTTACCACGAACAAATGCCCGCTTTGTCATAGATGGAGTAGCAACCAAGGGGATATCAACCAGGGGAAAAACGGAAATAACGGCATCAAGTATATACAATCCAAGCAAAAGTTTAAATATTAAGGTCCTTATACTTGATAAGTTAACTTCACACCTTCCATCCAGGACAATACAACGCAGAGATTGGGATTTTATTTCTAACGTACAATTAGCGGATCCATCATTTCATCAACCTGGGGAAATAGACATCTTAATAGGAGCAGATCACTTTTTTGAGCTTTTATTAAATGAACAAATCAAAGATACAACTGGATCGCTTATTGCACAAAACACTACATTTGGTTGGGTCATAGCAGGACGAACACAACAAACAATCAATTCCACTTGCTCTGCAGTAAACTATCAACTAAGTTTTGATATTGATCAAACGCTAAGAAGATTTTGCGAATTAGAAGAAGTTCCAAACGCTCCACCTTATTCAAAAACAGAACTAGAAGCAGAGGCGCACTTTACTGAAACTCATAGGAGGGAAGAAAATGGCAGATATGTAGTACAATTGCCTTTTGATCATAATCGACCATTATTGGGAAGCTCATATCAGTGCGCAATGAACCGATTTTATCTTATCGAAAAACGCTTACAAAAGGATCCAGAGTTAAAAGCAGAATATGTCAAATTTATGGAGGAATTTAGAACACTGGGTCATATGAAACTATTAGAATTAGAGGACAAAAAACTCTCGCTAAATCAAACCTTTTACCTTCCTCATCATCCGGTGTTTAAGAACAATAACAGTAAAGATATCCGAGTAGTATTCGATGGATCAAGCAAAACTTCTACTGGCATTTCATTAAATGAATCACTGCTTGTTGGTCCTACAATTCAACCGACGCTATGGGCTATACTCATAAGATTTAGGACAAAGAAAATCGCTCTTGTGGCGGATATAGAGAAAATGTACAGACAAGTTTTAGTAGAAAAAAAACATGCAAATTTCCAGCGTATTCTATGGAGAGATGATGTAACGAAGCCTTTACAGCAATACAAATTGGTCACAGTCACGTACGGTACATCTGCGGCTCCGTTTCTGGCTATTAGAACACTACATCAGTTGGCAACAGATGAGAAGGAAATATTTCAAGAAGCATCACACATACTCATTAGAGATTTTTATGTAGACGACTTATTGTCCGGAGCTGATAGTATCAAAGAAGCTGAGTGCCTAAAAGCTGAATTAATTGCACTCCTTGCTGCAGGTGGGTTTCCACTCAAAAAATGGAAATCAAACGTATCAGTTCTTTGTGATATAATGGATAACAACTCAACTTCAGCAATATCTTTTGAAAATAGCTCTAATTCAATTAAAATTTTAGGATTACAATGGATTCCAAGCAAGGACGTTTTCACCTTTGAAATCAACATCGATATAAACACTGTTTGCACTAAAAGATCATTTCTTTCAGAATCTTCTAGGATGTTCGATCCATTAGGGTGGCTTGCTCCAACAACCATCGCAGTGAAGATTCTTTTTCAACAATTATGGCTTCGTAAACTAGCATGGGATGATCCACTTCCTGATGAAATATTTCAAACATGGAAAAGAATTAAACTGGAGCTGACTGATTTAAAACAACTAGAAATTCCTAGATTTGTTGCAAATGAGAGCGATAATATTGAAATTCATGGATTTTGTGATGCGAGCGAGCAGGCTTACTCAGCAGCAATATATTGTAAGAAAACAGTTTACAATGGAAATACAGAAATACACTTACTTACAGCAAAAACCAAAGTAGCTCCAGTCAGGACTATATCTCTTCCACGGTTGGAGTTATGTGCAGCACATCTGTTGACTAAAATTTTCAATCAACTGAAAATCAATAAAATATTCCTGACCGCTAAGTATGTGGCTTGGACGGATTCAGCGATCGTATTGGCTTGGTTGTCAGCACATCCTAGCAAATGGAAAACGTTTGTTGCCAATTGAACAGCTGAAATCTTAGCAATAACCTCTCGAGACCAATGGAATCATGTTCCATCAAAGGATAACCCAGCTGATTGTGCTACCCGAGGTTTATCTCCATCGAACTTAATTCAATTCAACTTATGGTGGCAAGGGCCAACATGGTTAGCCGGAACAGAAGAAGGGTTTCCAAACATAAAAGTAGATGAACCCAAGGATTCTATTGTTAAGGAAGCAAAACCAGAACGGC
This sequence comes from Diogma glabrata, assembly GCA_963693315.1. Taxonomy (NCBI): domain Eukaryota; kingdom Metazoa; phylum Arthropoda; class Insecta; order Diptera; family Cylindrotomidae; genus Diogma; species Diogma glabrata. The sequence continues at coordinate 302,409,383 of OY856186.1, forward strand.
TGAAACTACTTCATCATACTACGACGCCTTCAGTTTTAGAGTACCTGCTAGATAGAATTTCAGTCTGGACTAAACTGATTCGTGTTGTCGCATATGTCTACCGATTTGCTTCTAACACTAAGATCACGCTAAATCAAGAGAAATTATTAGGCTGTCTAACCACAGATGAGCTTTCTTTAGCCGAGAGATACATCATTAAATGTGCGCAAATTCATGATTTTGCAGTTGAGATAAGAACACTTCAACGAAAATGTAGTCTTTCATCTATCAACAGAATTGCAGCTCTTGCTCCTTTTATTGATGCGAATGGAATTATGCGCGTTGGTGGTCGACTTAAAAATTCAATTTGCACATATGATACAAAGCATCCAATTATTTTGCACTCTTCCCATATCCTGTGTAAAATGATTCTAGCCTATTATCACCAGAAATACCTACATCCTGGTCCTTCTTTATTATTTAATATAACTCGTCAACGGTTTTGGATAATTGGAGCCAGAAACGCAACTAGAAATATCGTTCGTAATTGTGTAACATGTTGCAAACATATGGCATCTACCAGCAAGCAGTTGATGGGTAACTTACCAGCTTCGAGAGTTACTATAACAAGACCGTTCAACCGAGTAGGAGTTGATTTTGCTGGTCCAATAACGTTATCAACAAAAAGAGGCAGAGGAGCAAAACATGTAAAGGGATATATATCAGTTTTTGTTTGTCTAGCAACAAAAGCAGTACATTTGGAAGTTGTCTCAGAATTAACAACCGATGCGTTTATAGCCGCACTTAAGCGATTTATCGGTAGAAGAGGTGTACCAGAGGAAATACATTCAGATAACGCAACAAATTTTGTTGGAGCTCAGCGAAGATTAAATCAGGTATATAAAAGTATTCAGTTAGATACCACTAACAATCTAGTTTCAGAATTTTTGTCGCACAATGGCATCCAATGGAAATTTATTCCACCAGCTGCACCACATTTTGGAGGTATTTGGGAGGCAGCAGTGAAATCCACTAAGAGACATTTACTGCGAGCAACTGGAAATGCATTTCTAACTTACGAAGAGATGTCTACATTAACCACTCAAATTGAGGCTATACTAAATTCTAGGCCACTTTGCCCTCTTAACAATGAAGATGTTACAAATTTGGATGCCTTAACTCCTGGCCATTTTCTCATTATGGCTCCGCTAACAGCTCTTCCTGAAGCAGGTCTTGATCAGATTCCTATGTCAAGGCTTAACCGATGGGAAGTCATTCAACAGAGAGCACATCAATTTTGGGTACGATATTCAAAGGAGTACCTTCATACACTTCATCAGCGCACGAAATGGAACAAATCATCTACTAACCATGAAGTTGGTGATCTTGTCATACTACGTGAAGATAATCTACCTCCGTGTCAATGGGCATTAGCACGGATCTCAGAAGTTCACAAGGGTGATGATGGATTTACAAGAGTAGTCACTGTGCAGACAGCCAAATCATCATTTAAAAGACCAATTTCAAAGGTTATAAAATTACCAATATCTTAAGGAATACAATCCCTTAATGGGCGGGAGAGTGTCGGATAGCTACCAACTATGAAGGGGAAAATATTTTCTATGTTTAACGTATACATCGTTATGATTTATCAATAATTTGCATAACTTTAGGCTAAGTAAAATAAAATTGTAATTATAAAAATTGTTAGTTATTAAGTCTACAAAATAATATTACCACCATCTATTGTAAAAATATTATCTCAGTTTTAAATTGTAAACTCTCAAAAAAAAACCAACTAAATCAAATGGTTTATGACATGGCTAAATATTACCTATAATTCTACAAATATTTAAATTAACCGCGATATTTACTAAATGATTTAGCAACAAAGCCATAATAATGTCATAATAATTAGCCCAAATTTTATTTGGACAAGTTGGATTTTTTTGGAAGCATTAATTATCTTTAAGAAGCGAACTTTCATAGAGGAATAAGATCGTAATTATAAATAAAGCAATTAGTTTGTTCAATAACTTGTATATCTTTGCATTATCGAGTAATATATATCAAATTACAAAACGCAATCTTCATCACCTTACAACTATAACCAACATTAGGAAGAAACAAAATTCCAGGTAGCTGTGCTGAAACAATTGAGATGTCGTAAAAATACCCTGAATGCATTATAAATTTTCCTTCGTATTGACGTCACACTGTGCTAAAAGACAATAGCAATAACCTTAACAAACTACACTATCGATAAATTAAAATACTGTAAATTGTCCTCCGCAGTCTTAAACTGTGTTTAAATCAATCTTTTGTGATGAAGATGTCAACTCATATTGAAAGAGAAATACTTTAGACTCAAATAGTTTTTATTTTCCTTATTCTATTTCATGTTCCTTATTCTATTTCACGGGAATAAAATTATGGAAAATAATGATGGGAAAACCAATATTTTATTATTTTTAGCACTGTCTGCCAAAAAAATAATTAATTTTCTTGTTAATATCAAAATGACAATAATTTGAACGAAACGGAAAAAAAAGTAGCAATAACTTTAAACTGCATTATCGATCAATTTATAATTCGTAAAAAGAAATTTTTATGTTTTTTATGAATTCATGAATAAAAAACAATAATTTTAATGATATTTAATAAAAATTAAAAAAAGAAAACAGTAATAGTAGATTCTTGTATGAGTTTAGAATGGTGGCAATTCTTTCTAAACAATTGCTATCGTCCTATGCGAATACAAGATGCTATTTTATCCAAGACTGCAAAATATTTCGAATAATTTCCAGTTTTCCTGCTAAAGTTTTTATCACCATATTGAAAAACATCAGCACATAGAAAAACAAAACAATTGACATAACGGAAAATGTTAAAGTTTTATTTTATATTTTATATATTTTATATATGTACAATGTACATATTGTTCTCGTTTTAACCTTTTGATATTACTATACCAACAAATGTTAAGTTTTTATTTTGTTAGGGGAATATTTAATAAACTATAGAAATGGTGTAGAATGTAACGATTGCGTTACATTCTACATCAAGTGAGAGAATGTATAACATTACAATATAAGACATGCACATAGAAACATATATTCTATAGTAGTCGTGGATAAAAAAATGTACCACTCCAGAATTGAACTCTCGACCGATAGAACCTCAGTCGACCGCGATATCCATATTGCAATTTGAAACGTTACGACCGAATAAAGGTGTTTTATATTTAATATATTAATTTAGCGTGACGGAATTTGAATATATAAATTTATCCCAATACAAAACTGCACAACGCACCTAAAGAAGTTTTCACTTCAAAAATAATCGTGACAAGAAAAATCAATATTAGTACTTTTACGTCAAAATTTTCATCATTCGTTTTTAGGAGTTTCGAAGAATTTCTAGTTTTATTTCAAAATATTATCAGAAATATACGTGTTAGGAAAAAAATTACTCAGACCTTTTTTGTAGAAAATTAAATTTCATTCAAAAATGATTATATGATTTTTTTAATCTGCATATTTTATGAGATATTAAAGATTTTATCAAAAAATTTACTTGGGTGATTTTGCGGCACGTGTTCTTATGATCAAAAAAAAGTTGCCTTCGTGGTTTTTTGACTACAAAGAATTTTTTTTAATTGCTGCGGAAAATTTAATTTTTAACGACCAGTATAGTGTACAACCAGTCTAATATTATTTTGATGAATTCTCATGCTTTTGGTGTACATTGTGCTACAATATTGACTTCAGTTTCTATGCATATTATGGATACTTCACTAAGGGGGATAGCCATTGTAACGGCCGAAATAAAAAGTTATTTTTAGGAATTTTTATGGCGGGGATAATTAAGGAATATGGGGATCGCGTTTTTTTTAATTTTATTCTATGTATAATTAATATTGTTTCCATAAATTTTAACATATAATATTTAATAATAACAAACTTATCAGCCCTGCTGTCCTAAACAAATCTCCCTCCATGGTTGCAACGATTTCTTGATAACGGGTTATCTGAAAAAAAAAAAATCAAAAGTTCATTATAATATTGTTACGATTACAGAAACATCTAGATGATTACAGAAAAATCTAGACGATTACGGTCACTTCCAGGAAAATCAAATCAACAAAATACTACAACAAATTAATGAAATGAATAGTGTTGTTGTTGTACTTCTTAGAACTTGGGTCGACAATGAATAAAATTGAATGATTTTATGAATCAAATCAACATAACGTAAATTAATCGAATATTCTACTATTTTCTCAAGGTTTCTAGAAAGTGACATCGAATTGTCTAGAATTAAAAGGAGTAGTATATAAGCACTGGCCGGTTGTAAATTTGAATTAGTTTTATTTTAAACCTGCGATAGTGAAGTTATAATTATAAAAGTGATTTTTAAATTTTGTGAATAAAGTTTAAAGTGTTATTAAGTAGAAATATTTTGTGTATTATTTTAAACGTATTACTGGAAATTTCTACAATCAACCGTTGGAGTTTCTGAAGCTATTGAAAGAATATTCTAGTTAGGAATATTGTGCGCTGTATTGTTTCCTGTTGTGGAACAATTAAGGAGTTGAAGACATAATAAAACCTTGTGAGTTTGCTTACTAATCAGTGCTCGAACTCAGAAAGAGATTTGGGAATTACGTTTATCGAATTGAGAGTAGGCCAATTCGAAGCAAGGTTGGGAAAAACGTAACAATATGTTTGAATATATAATTATCGTTGTACGTAGCCTTTTTGATTTTCACTTTGATTTTTTACAAAATGGCGACCGATTGTAATGTTTTTTCATTTTTTCGCTCTTATTTTTTGTATTTAAGCAGTCTTAAAAATTAGTAAAGATAAAAATTCTCAAAATCAACTTAGCTGTTGCAACGACGAATAAATAAAACTTTAAATTAAAACATAAACATTTTTTTTGTGATCGATCACAGTGGCTGCCCAACTAGCATTTTAACTTCTTTTAAAACACTAAACAGTCTTATCGAAACTAGCTTCCCCACTTTCATAGTTTCTTTAAAACTTCTAAGCGGTTTCGATAAAGGCCATTTGGAGAAATTTCCCCACCTTTATCGAAGCTATGATTTGAAAAAGACTTCGGAAATAACTTTGGTATGGTCTTTTGTAAGTAGTTATGCAATCTGAATAGAGTTTATGGTTTCACAAGTTATAGCTTTGGAAAAGTGCTTCTAATAGCTCGTTTTAAGCAATCTTTAGAAGTTTTATAGAAGCTATTAAAAAATGTGACAAAAATATTACAATGTTTTTTTTTATATATTTACACTTTTTAACGTATTTATTGTTATTGCTATGTAATTATATTGTGTTTTAATTTAAGTTTTTGTTTACAGTCGCAGCAAGATTCGAACTCTGGTCCTTCGATCGTTTGTCCCGCACGCTATCCAATCGGTTAATTTAAATGTTAAGAAACAATAAGGTTTTTGACAGTAGTTACTATAACAATAGCTTCTATAAGACTTCCATAGAATTTAGTTTTTTAATTTAGATGTAGAAAATATAGTATAATGCAGGGGCTTACTTTTTATGAAAAAAAGTATGTGGCATGTAATGGGTTTTTTACGATGGAATCATAATCTGAGATTTACGTTCTTAAAAGGTTTGTTTCTTTTTAATAGACATAAAAGAATATTGATAAATCTTTTTTCTATTTGTTTTATCATTTCAAAGATTTTAGGTATAGCAACATTAAGGGGTAATATTTTTTCAATCATTAACTTTTAGCGTACTTACACTACCACCATTATTTGAACAACATTTTTTTTAAATAAAAAGTTTTGTAATTGGGTTTTTATTGTCACAACAACATGCGTACTAAGGTGCTGATAAACGCAGTTATTTTTTAAGAATGTTAATAAATATAAAGCAATAACAATACAAGCAACGATATATGACACCATTCATTTGCTGTAAATTATTTTAAAAGAGTGACTAAATTATGAAACTCTGTATAACCTCAGTTCTTCCTGACGAGTTTGGCTGTCAGAAATGTAAAGAAAATTCATATTCCATTTTTTCTATTCCATTCTAGTTGATTTTTGATTCTGATTCTCTAGTTGATTACGATTTTGATTGATTTTTTTGTCTATTTCAAGACTCTAAATAAAGAATATATTATATTCTGCAAAATATGTCTAAATAAGACATTAATGCAACAAAAACCCCCTTATGCACAATACTTTTCTGACACAAAAACTAAACGATTTCAATTTCGTATAAGCTCCTCTAGTTGAAATAATAGAAGCAATAGCTTCCGTCAGTTTGACATATTTCATTTCAGATATTGAACCAATTTTTAGACTATGACAGCTGTGCTTCTATAAGATCTTCAAACAGTTACAACCGAAACAACTACAATCCTAATGTCAGCTATAACTTCTATAACCTTTTTCGGAAGCTTTATTTAGTGTTGTGTAGATAAGTTTCAGTAAAGCTTCTAATATTAAATATAGAAGTATTTTAGAAGCTTTCACTCCGGTGGTGGGGAGAACTTTTCTGTGGAAGTTGTATCGAAACTTTATAGAAGTAAAATATAACTTATAGTTTCCACTTAGAAGCTTTAACGAAGCTTTATTGAAGCTAAAGCTGGTATAACTCAAAATTGAGAAGTAAGTTTGCTAGTTGGGATGGCTATCCACCTTAAAATAGAAAATGTTCCAAATTTCAATGCGGAAAAAAGTTTTCAATTGTGTCAATCTGCAATTAATCAATAATGGCATGTGAATTGGACAAATGTGACAAATATTGTATAATGGCAAAAAATACCGTAATCTAGTCGAAATGCTTTTGTCAATATAATAAAAAAACAAAACGAAAAATAAAACCTAATTCAAAACCAAAAGAGTAGAATTTTTTAATTTCATTCATACGTAAAAAAAAGTTTTTACAAACCTTTTCAAATTAGTTCTGTTCAATCAACTAGATCGCTGATATATACGAGACAATTTTATTTGTTTATTCATCGTTTTATGCATTTGTATAATACATATATAATTTGTAGTGGTAATTTTGGAACAACAACTATCGTACGTATGGGTTTTCGTTGGGTTTTCGAGGATTTAAATTAAATTTCAAGAGTTTTGAAAATGTAGCACGTGAAATTCCAAATAATGATCAGTTTTTCTTCTTAATATTGTTTTTATTTGTTTTATGATTCAATGATAATGAGCTACGCGATTTAGGTCGGGTAGTTAATCGGTCCCAATCACCGTGAAATTGTTTGAAAGCATTTTTTCTTAGTTTGAATAATAAAACTGCAACTTCGGGATGAGTTGTACAAAATTTTAATTCTTTTCAGTGCACGGAAGCTTTATAGCTGTGAATAGTTCGTTATGTGGGCAGAAGATCCTCAACGCGTTCTTATAATCGGATTACTTGGTTTTAAATAAAAATTTGTCGCAATTCATCTATCTTATCGACATAGAGAACGGTCATTTAGTGATTTCGAAAAAACTTTTTTAAATATCGGTTTTTATTGTTATGATATCGGTTTTTATTGAAATTTTATTTAATGAGCTTTTTAATGAAAGTGTGAAGAAATTTAGTTAAATTTGTTGGTCTATTTGGGGATGGTCTATTTGAGGACAATCAAATTTTCAATCAAGTTGATTGACATAAAGTTGCTGTCACCTTAGTTGTATAAAATTTTACCGATAAATGGAATAAAAATTTTCAAAATTATTATGTTGATGCCAAAACTATTTTAATTCTGTTATGTTTGCTATTCTTTTTTAATCTCTTAATTTAGTTTAGCTTAGTAGATAGATATTAATATTATTTTGCAGTTTAATATAATTTTTTTGTCTGACTATATATTTATTATTTTATTATTTTACTTAACATGATACTGTTCGACGACTTCGAATTGTGCATTTAATTACGATAAAGATTAATATTATATTTATAAATGTACAATTTTTACTCTAACATAACAGCATAAACGAAAACCTCCATCGAAAATCATACTTGTGTGTTTTTGTATCCTGAAATAGACGTTACATATTTTGGTTGCGGTAGTTAAGGTAGCTGGTCTGAATAAACATTTCACAACGAATATGAATTTTAATTCTTTACACATTTCTGCACTTAGTTTTGTTAAACAGAAGCCGTCAAAAATTACAAGAAAAAAATTCATGGAAAATCTAAATTAAAATTTTATTTCAAAAGAAAAAATTAATTGTTCTGCAAAAATTATAAACTTTTCATAAATTCTATTCGGTTGAAAAAATAAACAAAATTAAAGTTTTATAATAAAAATTTTATTCATTACAATATGTACATATTTATGTAATTTATTTAAAGTAGGGCGTGGTGCTGTAATACATACTTTACTCGTTTTTTTTATTAAAATAATTTAAATTTATATTTTGTTGTAAATTTGTGTATCTCACAAATGTCTGCAGCTTTAATTAAATAACTAAAATCTCATTTATATGAATTAAATTCGTTAAAGTTATGTTGAATTTTTAACAAAGGAAGGGTTGAGTGTATGTATTGCTATTAGTGTATTAGCTTATACTTTATATTGTTATAGACGTACATAAACTGCAAATTATATATTTTATATCAGGTGTTGTAAATTTGTAATGTAAATTATATACGTGCTAAATTTTATCTTATCGGAATATGGGTAGTTTTTGTGGGTAAGCTTAAGTAGTAGCTATTGAAATCATTTACATTTTTACAATTCAAGTTCATTTTTTGGGTTCTTCGGGTTCATTTTTCGGGTTCTTTCTTGTGAGAGACATGGCAAGCAATTCAATTCCGGAGACGACGGTTAGACACATTTTTAGTGGATGATTTCTAAGTTGAAACATCATCATCATTATTTATTTAGATTATTATTCAACTTTAATAACACAATTATGTCTTTCCGATATAATATCATATAATATGGGATTGTTTTTATTAAATATCTAGACTAGATTTGTTCAATCAATAACCTTTGTCAATTTTCGTAAAAGGCATCAATATTAGTAGTTGTTATTCTCAACTAATTATGGGAATTTTTTCAATTCGAAATTATTTTGGTTTTCTTCAAGTTTATTACACAAAATCTATTCGAGTTTCGTGTAGGAATCGAATTCTCGTTGAGCAGTTATATGAATAATGTTGTTTAGTTATTATTAAATTGCTTTCAGATTTCATTGCTATTCCATCATAACATATATAAAACAAATCTACTGTTATGATGATGTAATATGTACATTAAAATCTATAGATGCGTAGAAAAATATAACCGTGTAATTTATATTTCGTTGCGTATAAGTAGAATCGATGTTTACGTTCAGTTTATTACATTACTACATTGAAATAAAATTCAAGAGAACTTAAGTATTTGTAGTTTTTAAAATTTGCAGAATACATTAACCAAAAAGCTATTGATTCTTTTTATTAAACATATTATTTTATTTTTATTATTCGTTGTGTTATGTTTTTTTTATTCTTCAATTTTCTTTTTCTTTAAGAACAGCGGGCAGCGAAAAACGTAACACACTTTTACCTTATTCAGTGTTAACGGTTTAAAGAAATTGTAAAATACACGCTATTTATATTTATAAGTATTAATACGTTATTTTTAAAAAGATCTGGTGACGAATTTGATTCGCGCAAATATAATGTTCGGTGATTCTGAGCCAGTTATCGTTGCAAATTTGAAAAAAATAAGTTATAACGTAACATCTGACACTGGTGGTTAATACCAAAATTGGTGGTAAAAACATTTGAGATAAAAACAAAGATATTGTAGAAAATGCAGCAATCAACATCCTAGCTAAGAAAAGTACAAGCCTGCAATATGCAATTATACGGGAATGGTTTAAACTCCTGCTACATGTACCTAATAAAATAGTTTTGCAATAGTCCAAGAAATTAATGGAAATGTTCATACAAAAACGATGCTGATGCTTAAAATTAAACTACAACGAAAATAATCTTACCTGGAATGCAAATTTATTAATTAAACCTTCCAAAAATCTCATATAATCAGTTTCAGAACATAAAATTATTTAACTTTCAGATAAAAAGTTGTTCGTACCCTGACCTGACCGCAACCAGCATCTAAAGCGGAAATGCGCATTTTCAATGATAATTTTATTACTTACGTACATATTTTACAACAAAATTTATAAAAGAGAAAATTCATCTTATTTATTATATACATTTAACTCGACAACCACAAGTTGGCAAGCAAAAATATAATATTAAGCAATTATTATTTTCTTTTATTTTTTCGATTTTCTGATTAAAATCCAATTTTATTAATTGGCACAAACAATTATTTTTTTCTAACTTTACTTTCAATTAAAATTATGAAATAAAAAAAAATACAGCAATAAGAAATAAATGTAAGTACGTAAGAAATTAAAAAAATATAGTGTTTTTAATCCATTTTAATATAATAATACAAGAATAAAAGCTATGATGATTAATTAACTGTAATTGAGAGTGGATTTATTAAATTCAGGTCATTAAGGTAAAAAAGTAAGGCAGATTTCATTTCTTTTAAAATTTGTTTCAAAAAAACGACATCAATCGGAATAAATGTATGATTATAATTATTATATGATGCTATCTTACATCATCATTTTTATGAAGACAATAAATTTTAAACAAAAGAAATATTCGGTCCAAAAAAAATTTGTTCAAACTTGAAAACTTTTCATATCTATAATTTTTAAAATATATAACAAAATACTGAAGGTCAGCAATTTGTTGCCGTGTGTCAATACGACGGTGGGATTTGTTTTGTGTCAAAAGACTGAAAAAAACTTTAAAATAAAATTAATTTCGCGTTGACGTTTTAAAGTTCTTCCCAAACAGGAAAACACTCCAAAAAGAATAGTACAATAAGCCACACTGGCATGCAGACTGTTCAGTCTAGTAGGCCAACCTACTTAATGCCATCCCCAAAGTTAGGACACGATTGTAATTACGTAAATTTGTTCAGTTTTATTCATCGAAGCTTATTTGATGACCTGAAAATACCTTTTGTCTTGACCAGGATTTCAACCCTGGTCCTGCGAGTCTCGGTCAACTAGACTAACCCCATTCAAAACTTAAATTGAAATAAGCAAATTACAAATAATCCAGAAATAATCGTATTAATAGTAGTTTATTGTGTAAGCGTTTAATAATATATTTTATATATCTTACGAATAAATAACATATATAAATTGAAATTGAATTAATTTAAAATTCATAGATAAAAAAATTAAACGAATAGAAGAAAAGACAAAGAATTTTGTTTGATTTTGTTTTGTACGATTAATTCTATACAGTTTTAAATAATTTCCATTCTATTTCAATTCCTATTTGATTGTTTAGTATCTTGAAAATGAAATGGCCTATAACTTAATATAAAAAACTTATTTCTTCACTTCTTTTTTATTATTCAAGAAAGGAACATGCGCATTAATTTGAATTTATTATTTTTTATGTAATTTTAATTGAGAGCGAAAATTTTATTGGTATCAAAATGTTTAAAAAATATAATAAAAAATTATTTTATCGTCCCTGGTTTTATTGGTAGTGCGTCGTGCACCGACGCACGAGTCTATTTGCACATTTCGTACACCTTTTTTTATTTCAAATTTAGTTGAAGTTTTTATTTTAAAAGTGTTTTAGTGCTAACGTCATACCTATTTATTTTAATTTAACATTCTTTTAAATCATGTAAACATGTATACAAAATGTGCATAGAACTTTCAGGCATAAATACAAAAATATTTGATGTATGACTTTTGTGACTAGGATCTTCTAATACGTAATGAATCTTTCCTAGACATATTTTTGGTAACGTATTTACGACAAATGAGGATTGCTGTTGTATTTTTAAGTTCTAAAATGAAAATGTATGTGATTGATTGCATTTGTAAATGAGACTTCCATTTTTTCGCCAATTTTTTTAACGATACAATTTAAATAAAACATCAGAATGAAAAAAATTGAAATATTTGGCTTATATATAAAAACTAATATTAATTTTCCACAATTTTCTTAATACATATAATAAATAAATAAATTTAAATATCAGTAAACCGACATGAAAAATGACAAACAACAAGTATTAAATAAATATAATAATTTCTTTGAATCACGAAAACTAATTATTCAAAATGCCGGTTTGTTATTTGTGTATGTTTTTATTACCTTCAAAAAAATTCTTTTGCACATTATTTTAGATGGAAATAAGATAAACTGCATCAATTTTTACAAAAGTCATATTATTTCATAAAAAGTTAGTCATTTTAGAAAATGTTAAACTACTTTTTCACTCTTCATATATTTTATTCTTTGCTTATTATTCTTATCATTAAATAAATTTCGCTTCACCTCGTTTTCTATTATTCGTGAAACGTGCGGCTAACGTTTGTGTGCACATGTGTGGTAAGACATTTTACGACATGTGCACGGTATGGTGCACATAATGTGCATGTCATGTGTTACAAACAATTTTTTGGCATGAAAATTTTGAAACATGTACAATTAATGCACAATTTCGTAACATGTACAATCACAGACACTTTTTTCAAAATTGTTTTACGGGTATGTGCTAAAGCGTTTTCCGACATGTGCACGGTATGGTGCACATCATGTTCATGACATATATTATGCACAATTTTGTCCACGGGGATTTTGTGATATGCACAATTTTTTTTGTGAGATGCACATTTCAAGCAATTTTTTACATTTTTTTTCGGGTAAATTTAGTTTAAATTTATTGTTTGTGTAAGCAAATTGGTTTCAAAGACAATCAAAAAAACTATTTGAAAAAATTTGAAAAATTTGTATGCAGATGACACTTTATATTTTTATTTGATAAGCTAATATTTGTTATGCGCAACCTTTGTGTTTGTTAAAGTTTTATTGTTTTTTATGACACCGTAGTCATAACAATATGGGATTGTTAATTATTTCATTACACACTAGTGCGTAATAAATTTAGTAGATATTACGTTACTGACCCAAAGGTATAACACATAAAGAATAATGAACTGACCTAAATTCAAATACTTAAAAACTGTAACCTAAGTAAGAATTCCTAGTTTTGTCGTAGACAAATTATATGGTTTTTTAAAGAATTTAAGGTTTTTTGTAGGTATATGCCTTTTTCCAGATTTCCTTCATCGGAGACATTATTCAGCTAGGAAAGCTTAACATTTTATGATGCTTCATTTATGTCTAGAAACTGTGAACTCTTATCATCATTATTAGAAACACACAGCAAAATTCTCTGCAATTTGAACCAGTTTCATACCAAAGATTATTGTTTTAAGTAAATCATTGTCAACATGTTCATCACTTGATTCAATAATAAATAACAACGCTTGCGTCATTGTCTTATTACGCGATGTTATTGCGTTATTAACACGTTTTTGCGTTGCTTTTTTTATATAGCTTATATGACACTCATTTTAATTTTTGTTAATAGTTTTAATTATTAGTCAAAATTTAGTTTATCTGGTAAAGCTAATTTTTAAATTATGGTATTAGTATTAGTTAAATTTAAATTAGTATTTGTAGTCCTGAAAACAAAAAAATAATCTGCGTTTAGTGTATAGTGTAAGAATGCTCTAGCCCGAGGAAACTGAGTAAGTTTAAAAATCTTACTACAGAATGTACAAAGTTTAGTACTGCTCGTACCGATTGACTTAAAAAATGTACCAATTATATTTAATCGTTAATGTATCGATATTGGATGCTGTTAATATATAGTGATACCACCTACAGGGTAAATTAAAAATTATAAATTACTACCAATAATTTCTTGTAGCAAATAGAATCTCGATGATTTCATAAACCTAATAGTTCTTATGTTTACATTTTACACATAAATTTATTTATTCTTTTAACAACCAGCCTTGAGTTTGTTATTGCTCAGTTTCCTAACATTTTCTAGTTATAATATTTTTATGTATTACGAAAATAAATTATGTTTTTATAAAAATGTCGTAACTTATGTAACTCTTCATTGTGAAGTAGATCAAACGAAAATGCAAAGGTCATATGCATAAAGAAGACTAATCTCCATAATAAAACTAAAACAAACTAAATAATTTTTTATGACAACATATGTTGAAAAAATAAAATCAAAAATTTTTTGTTATCGTGGGTTGTGCATGTGTTTTGATCTTTACATAAAATATGAAAATTTTATACATATAAATTTATTATAATTTTTTTTTATCATCGTAACTTTTCAAAAAGTTAGTTAATTTAAGAATAAACTACTACGTCGTTATTTAAATTTGTGATATCAGACTTTAGTTGTAACGTATATTCTTCTCATGTTTCTTCATTTGTAGAATATTGACGGCTTTTTCAATTTTCAAAGGAATCTTTTAATAAATATATTTTTTATTCGCCTATATATTAAAGTGTTACTTTATTACTGTGATTTGCGGCTTTAAAGTATCACTTTTCAGCTATTTATTTTGTCGTCATAGCTACGTCCAAAAAAGTAAAAAGCATTTGTATTTTTAAATTCTATGAAAAATAAATTTTTTTATCAAAGCAACCCTTAAATTCAAAATTTCAATATCCAATTAAAATAGTTGTTATCATTTGTTGTCATAGAATTTGGAAAAAATAATAAATATTTTTTCAAAGGTTACTTGTTCCACATATTTTGATTTTAAAATTTATGAAAATTTGTAATTTTAATTTAGAATAAACAACTTTTCTTACAATATTTTGCTTGCGGCGAATAAAAAATAGTATATGATGCACGGACGTAAGCTATTTTGGACTTAATGTGGGTGCAAATCTCGGCTAGCGCCTCGATTTGCAAACTCCACATCCGTCCAAAATCTTTAGCTTTACGTCCTAGCATCATAATGTACTATAATAATCTAACACTGAAATACGTTTAACTTTTGTTTCGTTTTGTTAGAGTTAAGTTTACAATCAAATAAATGATTAATTTTTACCAACAATGAAACGTTTAAAAAAAAGTTAATGCGACATAAAAATAAAAAAAATTTCACGTAACATGATAATAATTAATAGTTTATAATATCATTAACGAGTATTTATATAATAACACATTTTAGTATCGAACAAACGTTTATAATGCTGGTCACGTCACGAGTGAGTATTGCCATTTGTTGGTTAGAATAAAATGCTTTAAGTATAAGGTAATTATTATATGTAATTTAATCTTTAAAAAATTTCCATCGATCCGCACCATATATTTTGTTTATTATATGATGTGATATTTGGCTTGTATATTATTTTTGTAAATAATAAATTTTTTGGTTAAAGCCAATAAATAAAACAATATTTTTTAAAATTGTTTATCCTACAATTGTTTCGGTTTTAGAAAACCATCTTCGGGGATAATATATAATGAAAATTTCTTATACAAAAAATAAATACAAATTGACAAATGAAGTAAAAAGCTTATTATGAAAAACAGCTCATATTTAGTAAATGATTAGTAAATCAATCCAGAGATAAGCTTCTTCATCGAAAATTTAAAACAATTAGAATAACAATAGTAAGTTTTTCATAATAAGCTTTTTATTTCATTTGTCAATTTGTATTTATTTTTTGTATAAGAAATTTTCATTATATATTATCCCCGAAGATGGTTTTCTAAAACCGAAACAATTGTAGGATAAACAATTTTAAAAAATATTGTTTTATTTATTGGCTTTAACCAAAAAACTTATTATTTACAAAAATATTTTGTTTAATATTTCATAATTTTTGTTAATGTTTTTAAAACATAATATTAAAATTGTTTCGTTATGTTTATAATTTATACAAATATTCATCAAAATTATAAAGTGTCATTCATCAAAGTAAATATCATTTTTTATAATATTGTTACGTTTTTCCACCTTCCTTCGAATTGCCGTTACACTCAATTCGATAAACGCAATTCCCAAATCACTTTCTGGATTCAATCACTGATTAGTAAGCAAAAACACCAGTTTTTATTAAGTCTTCAACACCTTGATCGTTCCACAACAACAGGACACAATACAACAAACAATATTCCTAACTAGAACATTCCTTCAACAGCTTCAGGAACTCCAACGGTTGATCGTAGAATTTTCCAGTAACACAACGTTCAAAATACTACACAAAATACACAAAATATTTCTACTCAATAATAGTTAAAACTTTATTCACAAAAACTAATTTTAAAAATAGCTTATTCTATTTACGCGGTTCTATATACACGATACAACTGTTCGTTTACAATTAATTTAATTTCACATTCCACTTAAACTATCGCAATTTTAACCATCGCATGTCTAAAATAAAACTATCTTAATTTTCTAAGGCATCCCTTCTTATGTACGATCCTGCATAATCTCGATTGATCACTTTTCACAGGTTTCACAGTCACAGATCGTTTTTGAGGAACCTTGAGAAAATATTAGAATATTCGATTGTTTTACGTTATGATGATTTGATTCTTAAATAATTTTATTGTATTTCATGTTGACCCTTTTTCTAAGAAAAGAATGTGACCACTGACCTTGTTCTATTTTTGAAATTTTGTACATATATCGAAAATTAAGGTTTTGTATTTCATTACATTTATGTAGAATCGTAACAATATAAATTGAAATATTCATTAAATACAGCAATGTGATAAATCCTTAAAACAAGATTTAGGAAGCTGACAATATACTATAAATGCTATAATACTATAAATGGGTAATTCTTTTATAAACCGAACACCTTTCTGACCGACCCATTTTTGATTTGGCTGAAATTTTTTTTAGGGGTTTTTTATCGAAAAAAAAAATATACGTGTTCGAGGATTTTTTTTTTTTTTTTGGAAAATAGAGCTGTTCTAAATTTCGAGAATTTCGTGATTTTCGGCTTGAGGACTTATTTTCAAAAATACATTACTTCGGTTATATAGAAGATAGAAGCTTTTTCTTTTCTTTATTTGAAAGATAAAAAATGGAATTTTTTAAAAATAAATATTTTTAATTAAAATTATTAACAAATTCCTATTGTTATAAACAAATAAAATGTTAAAACTAAATTTTAACCATTGCCCCACCCATGAAATTAGTTTTTAATATAATCATCGTGTTCATCGTTCAATTTCCTATAAAAAAAGTATTTTTTTTTAATGGAGAAATGATATTTACTGTTAGAAATAAATTAATTTATCGAGCGCGGGACGACAAAAAATTCAATATATGAGTCATTCTTTTACATACCGAACAGATTAGGACAAAATGTGACTAAGGCAGCTGAATAGCTGAAAATTTTTTTAGGGGTTCTATATAAACATAACGATATATAGTAGAATTTTTTTGCCAGCGAACACGAAATTTGTTTGTTATGCGCATATTGTTTGCACATGCGCATGCACATGCGCATATTGTTTGCACATTCAGTGTCTCGATTAAAATATAAAAAAATACTATTGGGGTCCCATAGAAATGGACAAGAAAAACTCATAAAAATAAATATGTTACTACTGAAATTCAACCAATTATAATAGAAAACCAAAAACTAGTAAAAATATTAATGATTTTGTAGGCAATGTAACAAAATTTTGATAATTAAAAATAATTATAATAAAAATAACGACGCCTATGGAAACAAATATCACAACAAACAAATGGTACGAACTAGAAGTAGAAATTTAACTAATATAATTGTTTTGAAAACAAATTTATCCCAAAATAAATAATACATCTCTGTTTTACTTTTTGTGTCATCTTTTATCTCTTGCTGCGTCCTAGCTGTCAGAAATTCGCTGGCAAAAAAATTCTACTATACTTGTTTGAGAATTTTTTCTTATTTTTGTTTTTTAGGGGAAATAGAGCGGTTCTAAATTCCGAGAATTTTGTGATTTTTGGCTTGAAGACTTGTTTTCAAAGACTCATAACTTCGGTTCTGGTAAAGATAGACACTTTCTGTTTGTTTTATTTTAAAGAATAGAGATGCAATTTAAAAACCAAATTGTTAATCATAAAAATTATTAGCAAATTCCTATTGTTATAAACAATTAAAATTTTAAAATCAGTTTTTAGTAATTATCTAAAAAAAATAAAGAGTGTTTAATGTAATCATCGTGTTCTACGTTCAATTTTCAATAAGAAACGTATATTTAATTAGTGGAGAAATGAGTTTTACTGTTAGAAATGAACTAATTTATCGAGCGCCAAACGATAACAAATTTTATAAATTTTTGCCGTCCGGCGCTGGAAAAATTAACTTATTTGTAACAGTAAAACTCGTTTTTTCATTAATTAAATATATGTTTCTTATTGAAAATGGAACGTAGAACACGATGATTACATTAAACACTCTTTATTTTTTTTAGATAATTACTAAAAACTGATTTTAAAATTTTATTTGTATATAACAATAGGAATTTGTTAATAATTTTTATGATTAACAATTTTTTTTTTAAATTGCATCTCCATTCTTTAAAATAAAACAAACAAAAAGTGTCTATCTTTACCAAAACCGAAGTTATAAGTCTTTAAAAACAAGTCTTCAAGCCAAAAATCACAAAATTCTCGGAATTTAGAACCGCTCTATTTCCCCTAAAAAACAAAAATAAGAAAAAATTCTCAAACAAGTATATCGTTATGTTTATATAGAACCCCTAAAAAAATTTTCAGCTGAATCAAAAATGCCTTAGTCACATTTTGTCCTAATCTGTTCGGTATGTAAAAGAATGACTCATATATTGAATTTTTTGTCGTCCCGCGCTCGATAAATTAATTTATTTCTAACAGTAAATATCATTTCTCCATTAAAAAAAATACTTTTTTTATAGGAAATTGAACGATAAATACGATGATTATATTAAAAACTAATTTCATGGGTGGGGCAATGGTTAAAATTTAGTTTTAACATTTTATTTGTTTATAACAATAGGAATTTGTTAATAACTTTAGTTGAGAATATTTATTTTTAAAATATATCATCTTTTATCTTTCAAATAAAGAAAAGAAAAAGCTTCTATCTTCTATATAACCGAAGTTATGAATTTTTGAAAATAAGTCTTCAAGCCGAAAATCACGAAATTCTCGAAATTTAGAACAGCTCTACTTTCCAAAAAAAAAAAAAAAAATTCTCGAACACGTATATCTTTTTTTTCGATAAAAAACCCCTAAAAAAAATTTCAGCCAAATCAAAAATGGGTCGGTCAGATTTTGTCCAAATCTGTTCGGTTTATAAAAGAATTACCCAAATACAAGATTTAAAAGCGAAAATATTGCAATTTCAGATATGATCTGTCTTTAGTTAGAAGTATATTTATTTACAGCTCAAAACTCATCTAAGGAAGTATAGCAACGTGTTTGTAAACAAAAACAAACAAATTGTGAAGCCTGTTTTTTGGGAATGTATGCATAAAAAACTCCATTACGTCAACGTGATTTAAGTTTGTTTATTTTGCATTTTAAAATACATTGGTCAAAATAAATATTTAAATTATGTTTTTCGAAATTATTTGTATTGGTAAATTTTTAACTATAACCTATGTCTATGTCGTTCTCTGATAAAACATGTGATAAAACATAAAACTATACCTATACAGTATGTATACGATAAATTAAAATTATTATTATTACTGTTGTGCTACCGTTGATTGAATAACGTTCATATGCCATCACCCCTTAGATATCACCTTGGTCAGTGATATCATACTGCCGTTGTCAATACATACCATTGATTATCTCACGTTAACTCGTATGTGAGCAAGGCAAACAAAATTTTTTTTCAACTCGTCGCCATTTTTTGAAATTTTAATTTTTTTTTTTCAAGGGCTGAACCATAGCGACATCTTTTCTAATGAAGAATTTTTTAAATTATGTTGCTTCAAAACACTTCAAAGGTTGAAACCACGTCGAGCAGGTCGCTCCTTTTTTTTACAGCCCACACTTCATCACTCCCTAGTATAACTTTTCGAATTTTTGATTCGTTTTTGTGATTTTTTTCATATTCTTGAAATTTCAACAAATATTCTATAAAAAATGGATACTAAAAATGTTTTTTATTTTCACAAAACTATCCAATCATTTTGTTAGACTGGTTGATCGTAAACATTAATTCGACAGGATACAAATTGAATATCATGCGTTTTGAAACGTTCCGTACTTTGAAAAAGTAAAAGCGGCACCCTATTGGTGAAACTTCGGTGTCCGTCCGAATTTCTACATAATCGATTTACTCACGAACTATAAGTGCTATCAACTTGAAAGTTTCTACAGTTATTAAATGTGTTTCCCCTGTTCTTCCTCTTTATCAAATGTGTGTTCCCCTGCTAATAACAAAAAAATTCAAAATATTTGTTTTTATCTATATTTTATGTATATTGATGAGATAGTAATTCAAAAGTTTTTTTAAGGCCTCGATTCCTTTGGTTTGGTTTAAAAATATCGAAAAAGATGGAAATATTTCAAACAAAAATTTCAATGAATTTTCGACTACTTAGTTTTTGAGTTATTGCCAAAAACGAGTGTTTTTTCTGTCCTCCTCCCCCTTAACCTTGAACATTACAAAAGAAAAAAATTCACAGTTGTATTGCAGGAATTTTGCATAAAAAACCGTTTTTGTGTTTTGTTTGTTCGGTTCATTGGAATTGTTTGGTTCATTGGAAAAAAATTGAGCGGAAAAATTTCGAAAAAATTTATTTTTGAACATGGCATGTCATATGGTGTCATATGAAAGGTGATTTTTTTTTGTGGTGCAAAACAGTTTTTCTTGTAATTTTCGAAAGCACAGTTTTCGACTTATTTTCGAAAATGTAAAATTTTTTTGTATTATTATGTATTAATGTATTGTATTAATGTATTAATTATATATTAATTATTTTTGATCATGTCATGTGGGGTGTCATATGAAAGGTGATTGTTTTTTGCAGTGCAAAACAATTTTTTTTGTAATTTTCGAAAGCACCGTTTTTGGCTTCTTTCTAAAATTGTGTTGAGGAGAAAACTATTCTCGTAGAATTATATATATACGGAACCCTCGCGACGAGCGAATTAATTTATCGCACAATTGTCTGACTTTTTTTTATTATTTCTTACATATTATTTTTAGTTTTTAATAATTATAATAATTAAATTTCATACAATATGTTGCAATTTTTTAAAAAGTAGTACATATGTATATCGTAGATTGTATTATAAACGAGTTCTACAGTTGTTCCGTTTTTTTTACAAAATAAATATTTGACAAAATAACTAAAACTTGTCATTCCTCAAAACAAATATTGTTTTTTTGAAATGAAAATAACGTTAGTTTCTTTCGGAGGTTACCTATGGATATATGGGTTTGAAGCCTGATAAGATGTCGAATATTGACGGTATACTAACCGACACTAACATCCGAATAGTTATATCGGGATATAACTTTTGTTCGTAATCAAGGTAATTGGGAAAGCGAAGGCAAGATAGTGAAAAGACGTCGGTATACCCAAGTAATTATTTAATTGAATAAAACTATTTGATGCTAGTGTTAGAATCTTGCATATTACCACCAGATTTATCAGAAAATATTTTGAATTCTATTTCATACATCTAACATCATACAACTATTTCACACTAAAATCTATTGTCCTTTACTAATATTGATTTTCTTTTTTTTTGCAGGTAAGCTTTCACCTTGCTACTTACTACTTACTACATATTTTAAGAATTGTAAAATAGGATTTTCTTCTAAAGGTGTAGTATTTAATATTTATTTTATAATCACGTTAACTTAACTCGATTTCTCATTTATTTTTCTATTTCTTCTTTAATATCTTATTTTGTATATTAAATATTCATAAGAAACCAAAAAAAAAATATTTTGTTCCAACCGCAATTTACGATTTCAACTATCACCTCCTAACATTCGTCGTAATTTCATTATCTATAAAAACCGCACGTAATTGTACTCATTATAAATAAATCATAATTTATATTTTATAACAATTAAATAAATAATTTACTGATTAGGAACCTTCGACATATTTTTAGAATTATTGAAAATCTAGTTTGTGATAACGAAATATTATTTTTAACCTCAATTTCTATTTAAATAAACATTTATTTGAATTAATTAGGGGCTTACAAAAAAATAAACACATAAGTTGATAAAATTTTGAAACTTAATTTTAAATAGATTATGATTATGGAATGAATATATTTTTTGTTAGTTAGTAGGAATCGTTATTTATTTTGAAGACGTTAAATTAATTAAATTAGTTTTTAATTGGGTAATCAAAATCATCGTCAAAAATGTCATGCCTCATATCAGTAAAAATTGTTGGCATTACTTTCGTAAAAATTGCATCAGATTGTTGAAATAAAATATTTAAAAAATTCGTTAACGTAAAACATTATTGGCAATTAAATATGTTATTAAAATGTTTGTATCACTAAAGCTCGGTGAGCTTTAAGGAATTTGGATAAGAAAAAGAGGTTCAGAAGCTGTTGCGTTCGGTGATGATCTTTCTCGAGCAAACTTTTGTACTTGTACCTTTTAACTCTGAAAAGTAGCTCCCAAATCTTCCCTAAGACCTATTCTGGAAAAGATGTGTTTGATTAGCCTGATTAGCTTTATATAAGGGCTCAGTTCTGGACCGGATACGGCTTTTCCTACCACTGATAGGGACCGGATTAAACACTTTGAACAGGTACTGATCAGTAATGAAACACCTCAAACTATCCAAACCGGATTAAGCAGTCCTACTAAAACCGGGTCAGGATCGGATCATTTAAAATAGGGAATTTACTACTACATATATTACAAAATGACCAAATTTTAGAATTTTAAAAAATATTTTAACTTTGTGCTTACCTATAAAAAAGTTGTTACGCAGAGAAGCGATAACTTAAATATACATATGTGAAATTTCGCAAACTATGTATATCTAAAATGAATATAAATTCACTAGAGAATTTTAACCAAATGAAATTTATTCAAATGAAATAGGTCTCAGATCAGGACAAATAGGGTCTGGAACCTTAACTGAAAAATCATATATGATTCTGATCCGGCCCTGATTCGTCATTTAATACTTGAGATGAGATAGGTCTTCGCAGTCCGGACTAGATCACGACAAATAAGACATGCCCTAGTAGTGAAATCAGGCATAATTTTTGATAGGGGCCGTATGTAAATGCCCTATTAGGACTTGCCTTACTACACCCTGATCTGGCCCTGATCACAATAAGGCATATAAGAACATATTGCTACTCTGTTGCTTCGCATCAACTTCCGGTCAACCTTCTATTTGCAAGTTTCCCTTTTGTATGAGAACTTCTAAGACCTTTCGAAGAGCAATTTAGGTGATGTAACCAAAACGCCCGTTAAAAGTGTTGAAGTAAATAATCTGGTTATATGTCGACGCCGACTTTGCTCGGCGTTGAATGACTTGGTTTTTTTCTGTTCTCTTGTTTATTCAGGATTCTGAATAAGTAAAGAAAAATGCCTTTCAGTCTGTCGTGATGTGCGAGAATACCGATTGGCCAATTTTTTGTTGCAATTTGACGCCCTAGTACGGCAAAATAAATAACCTCTAACTTCCCTCCTTGATGCGGTAAAAATAAACAACAAATTTGACATCTATGAACGAGTGCTGTTGTGGGTTCTGGGTCGTAAAAGGTTTATATGTGTTGTTGTAACACCTAATGTAATTTCTATTACACAACACATCTTATTTTAAAAAAAGTCCTGTCATGCAATTTTGATAAAATTCAGCAATAATCTTTGGCATAGTTGCGCATCCAACTTGACGACTTGGCACTGTTGCGCATCCAACTTCCGGTTATCAACGACATAAATTATCTTAATCTGAAAGAAAAACTTCGACTCTATGCAGATGATGCTGAAATTTTCTATGGTGTATCAAATGATAGAATCAACGCAAATTAATCAGTTTCTTACTCTCCACAAAAACTATTATATAACGACGTGGGTGTCACAATGATCGGTACTTTAATCAACCAAGTGGAAAGCACATATTCAACAACTCTGCAAAACAGTCTTAAGCGTAATAGGGATGCTACATAAAATTAAATCCTTTGTACTCAGCCTTATTTTCTTAAAAATATATTGGTTAGTTCATATTAATCTTTGCTATCTAGAACTGATCTGTGTTTCAGTGTGCTCAAATATCTGAATATGATTGGCATCTTGAGATATTCTGGTCTAGAAAATTGAAGAATCATTTTTTTTTGCATATCTTTAAATATTAAACCTATAAGAATATGTCATCAAACGGATTTTTCACACTTAGATTTTCAAAATTAGATTAAATTTTCACAATATATTTTGAGTTACAACCGCTTTTGTGACGCGGCAACTAAACCAGTCGAACGGAGCGAATCAAACAATAGACTGCAGACGTTGCTCGACTGAGGACGAATCCCATTTTATTTAACTATTTTTAAAAAATTCGGCAAGGTAAACAAAACAGGGGTGAACAATTTTTTTTTCAAATCGTCACCATTTTGTGAATTTTTTTTTCAAGGCCCACCCCATAAAATTTGTTGGATCAGAACACTACAAGGAAACCACGCCGATCAGGACGTACCTTGTTTTATTATAGCCCCTTTCATCTGCCTATGACTTTCGATTTTTGGTGATTTTTTTGTATTCATTCTGTAAAAAAATGGAAGGTAAAATTGTTTTTCTACGATCGTGTGAAAACTATGTTTTCAATTGTCATTTTGGTATGAAAATTGTCACTTTATCACACTATAGTGCGATAAAGTCACTTTATCATACTATCGTGAGAGAAAGTGACAGCTATTTTTAGACAAAGTAGAACCATGAAAAAATTAGCGAATTTAATTTAATAAGGTAAAAGATTTTACAACACAAAAAATAATAATAAGAAATAATAACTTATTATATTGTTACGTTTTTCTAAACTTCCTTCGAATTGGCCTAACTCACAATTCGATAAACGCAATTCCCAATCTCTTTCTGAGTTCGATCACTGATTAGTAAGCAAACACACCAGGTTTTATTAAGTATTCAACACCTTAACTGTTCCACAACAACAGGAAAACAATACAGCAAACAATATTCCCAACTAGAATATTCTTCCAACAGCTTCGAAACTCCAACGGTTTATTGTAGAAATTTCCAATTCACAACGTTCAAAATAATACACAAAATATTTCTAATTAATAACACTTATAACTTTATTTACAAAAACTTTACACAAAAACTAATTTAAAGATCACTTTTATAATTTTTAACTTCACAATCGCAGGTTTAAAATAAACTAATTAAAAACTACAATAGGTAATTTTCTTATATACCTTCTGCAATACTTCTAGATAATTCGACATCACTTTCCAGAAACCTTGAGAAAATATTAGAATATTCGATTATTTTACGTTATGTTGATTTGATTCATAAAATCGTTTATGTTGACCCTATTTCTAAGAAGAGACAACAACAACAATATTCATTTCATTCAATTTCTGTTGTGTTTTGTTGATTTTATTTTCCTGGAAGTGACCGTAATCATTTAGATCTTTCTGTAATCGTCTAGATTTTTCTGCAATCGTAACAATACCCTCCACTTAAGCCTGTTCGTCCCGAACAGGATCTAGCTCTCCTTTGTATAAGGCCAATCTTTCCAAATGTACTACTTTCGCTTTGCCTCGATGGAATGTCTTAATTCTATAAACCACGTCATTCAACTTCGTTATAATATTGTAAGGTCCTTCCCATGCAGCTTGCAGTTTTGGTGATAACCCTCGTTTTCGTTGTGGGTTGTGTAGCCATACTAATTGTCCTTCTTCGAAACCTTTATTATTAGATCGTATATCATATCGGGCTTTCATTTTATCACTGGTCAGTTGTATCTTCTGCCGAACAAGATTGTGAATATCCTCAAGGTTCTTCCTGATTCGATTGACGTATTCTTGCGCAGACAATGATGTTGATGGTACCGCTCCAAATTTGAGGTCACCAGGAAGTCTTAAATCACTTCCAAAAATAGTTTGAGCTGGTGTCATGGTCGTGGTGTCATGAACTGCTGATCTGTATGCCATCAAAAACAAAGGAATGTGTTGATCCCAGTTACGTTGATTCTTACTGACCACTTTTGCTAGAAATTCCTCCAAAGTAGCATTGAATCTCTCAACCATCCCATCTGACTGTGGGTGTGAAGCTGTCGTCCTCGTTTTGTTAATCCCCAGCATTTGACAAATTTCCTGGAATACAGCTGACTCGAAGTTCCGTCCCTGATCGGTGTGGATCTCCATAGGAACTCCATAGCGGCTAATCCAATTATTTATAACAGCTTCAGCGATTGTGATTGCTTCCTGGTTGGGAATCGCACACACTTCCGGCCACTTACTGAAGTAGTCCATGATCACAAGCACATATTTATTCTGATTATCAGTTGTTGGAAATGGTCCCGCTACATCCATTGCGATCCTTTCAAATGGAGCACCTACATTGTATTGCTTCATTTTTCCATGACTTCTTCGTACGGGTCCTTTCACCGCCGCACATTTATCGCATTTTTGACACCACTCCACAATTGATTGCCGAGTCCCTGACCAGTAAAACCGTTGTCGTATTTTTGCAAGAGTCTTATTGATCCCAAGGTGACCTCCACTCGTTCCTTCGTGATACTCCTTAAGTACTGCTTCTATCTTCGCTTTTGGTACCACTGTAAGGGATTGCTTTATCTTGCCATCTGAGCTTTCCCATACTCTCTTTAAACATCCATTCTCTAACTGGAGACTGTCCCATTGCGCCCAGTACGCCTTCAAAGTTGGAGTTTTATCAGAAATTTCTCCCCATACTGGTTTGCAACCCTTTTTCTTGAACTCGATGATGGGTGCAAGATCTGGATCTTCTAATTGATCTCGCTTTATGGCTTCAGGAGTCCACTCATCATCAGGTAGCACTTGTAGTAATCTTACATCGATAATGTTTTCCTTACTTTCTTGGCGACTGCAATGCTTGCATTCAACTTGACAGGGTCGTCTCGATAATGCATCAGCGTTCCCATGTGCAGTACCCTTTCGATGTTCAATGTCCAAATCGTACGCCTGCAACCGTTCGATCCAACGTGCTACTTGTCCCTCTGGATTTTTGAACTGGAGTAACCACCTTAACGCACCATGGTCAGTTCGGAGATGAAATTTCTGACCATACAAGTATTTATGGAAATGTTTGACGGATTCCACAATAGCCAATAATTCCTTTCGAGTTACACAATAATTCCGCTCCGGCTTGGATAGCATTTTCGAGAAATAAGCTATCACCTTTTCCTGACCATCTATTTTCTGCGACAAGACTCCTCCTATACCTTCATTACTGGCATCAGTATCCAAAATAAACTGAACATTTGGTATAGGATAGGACAGAATTGGGGCCGTACATAATCTCTTTCGGAGCTCCACAAATGCTTGTTGTTGAGGTTCATTCCATTCAAATGTCTTATCTTTTCTGGTCAACTCATGCAGACTTTTGGCAACGTTGGCGAATCCTGGCACAAACCGTCTGTAATATGTGCACAATCCAAGGAAGCTGCGTAGTTCATGTAGATTCTTTGGTCTTGGCCAGTTCATAACTGCCGCAGTCTTGTCGGAATCTGTATGAATTCCCATTGCCGTAACCTTGTGTCCCAAATATTTTACTTCTTCCTTGAAAAGTGAACACTTTTTGGGACTTAATTTTAAACCAGCTGCTTGCAACCTTTCCAGTACCTCCGCCAAGTTCTTCAAGTGGTCATCAAAGTCTTTGCCCATGACGATGATGTCATCCAAATATACAAGGCATGTTTTCCAGTGCAAGCCTTTAAGTACCCGTTCCATTAATCTCTCGAAAGTTGCGGGAGCGTTGCATAACCCAAATGGCATGACATTAAATTGCCATAGTCCATTACCTACACTGAACGCCGTTTTCTCCCGATCTTCCTCCGCAACTTCCACCTGCCAGTAACCACTCTGCAGATCCAGTGTTGAAAACAATCTTGAACCCGATAATGTATCTAGTGTATCATCAATCCTAGGCAATGGGTAGCTATCCTTCTTAGTAACTATGTTTAGTTTCCTGTAGTCAACACAAAATCTCAAGCTCCCATCTTTCTTGCCAACCAACACCACAGGTGAGCTCCAGGGACTGTCTGAAAGCTCAATTACACCAGCTTCTTTCATATCTCTTACCATTTTATCAGCTTCCTCTCTTTTAGCCAATGGTAATCTCCTTGGTGCTTGACGTATCGGCTTTTCTGCTCCGGTATCAATACGATGTTTCACCATATTGGTTCTGCCATTCCCTTCAGGTGTACTACAGAATACAGACTTGTGCCGCTCCAACAATTGACGTGCTGCTTTCTTCTGTTCTTCTGAAAGCCCTTCTGTCCATTTCTGCACAAGTTGCTCCATTTCTGCCTTTTGTTGTTTTGTGTTGACCGAGCAATTGATGTTTTTCTGCTCGCACTTTATTATTTTAGCTACCTCTTCACATTGTCCTATGATTGATCCTTTTTTCATTGTTTTTTGCGTATCTGACAGATTTAAAACTCTTACTGGTATTTTGTAATCAGCATCTGATCTAACTAAAGTTTTCCCTATAACGACTTCTTTAAAATTTTCATGTTCTTTGTTGGCTTCTACAACCCACAACCTGGGTGACCCAGAACCTCCTTCCAATTTTCCCCAAATGATTGTTTCTGATTGGGGTGGCAGCTTTTCCCTGTGATCTAATATTATTCGACGAACACAATTTGAATCTTCACCATTAAATTGGAGTGGCAACTCAACATTTCCGTAAGTGAGTACTCCTTTGCCAGCATCAATAACGAATCCATTTGGCCTCATGAAGTCCATGCCCAGGATGACTTCATCCACAATGTCAGCTACCACCACTTCATGTTGAAAGTGAGTATTCCCTATTTCAAAGTTGACCACTTTCTTTCCTTTAATACTTGCACTTTCGCCAGTAGCTGTCTGCATCCGGTATCTCCCTGCTGGTTTTAGTTTCCCTTTCACAATATCAGTGCGGACAATTGTATTTGTTGCTCCCGTATCTAACGTGATGACACAACTTTTTCCATCAATATTAGCCCTAACAGTCAGGCTGTCACCTCCCCTTGTCAATCTCGAAACATGGATGAAGGTTATGGGGCAATCGGTTGTGGGAGCCAGCTTACGCCCCTTTAGGCTGACTCGTTGTAGTTTAACTGATGCGGTGCTGCTCTATCGTCTTCCCTAGCTTGCTGCACCCGTTCTTCTGCTTGACGTCGCTGCATAGGCGATGCTGATCTTGCTCGTTTCCTTCTCACATCTCTGCATTCCCTCGAAATATGACCCAACTTGCCACATAACCAGCATCGGATTCTATCACTTCTGACACTCTCTCGTAGTCTTGGTTTATAACCGTTGTCGTCAGCCAACTCCACCCGACGTATTTTGATTGATGGTTTTATAATTGCTTGTGCAGTTTCATTTGTTAAGGCATAAGCAATAGTTTCTGCGAATGTTGCTTTTGGCGACAACATTACTGCTTTTCGTGTTTCTGGATCACGAATACCATCAGTAAACGCCTCGATCTTCATTTTCTCCATAAAATTCGGTGGAGTATTCGAGTGTGCTAAATGTACAAGGCGTTCTACTGCCGAAGAATAGTCCTGAATGCTTTCTCCATTCCGTTGCAAGCGACCCTTTAACTCGATCCGGTATAGCTCCTTTTTGTGGTCGCTGCCATATTTTCGTTCCAACGCATTCATCACTTCAGCATAACTTTTGCGATCGTTTTCTGGTACTGCCTGTAATGCTTCAGCTGCTTCCCCCTTAAGAGCAACTATCAATGCAGCTAGTCGATTTTCAGCGTTCCAAACGTTTTGATCTGCTGCGGTCTCGAACTGGAACTTAAAGATGCCGAAGGATGTGGTACCGTCATACGATGGTGGTTTCAATTTAATATTAGCTACTTGCTGCACCACCTGGGAAGTAACTTTAGTCGTTTCAACATCCTGCAACCGCTTTTCGAAATCATCAACTTTGGAAAGTACCTTTTTGTTTTCGTCAAGCACTTTTTGTTCTAACTCTTGGATATCGTTTTGAATCTTCTCGACTTTTCCATCGAATGCCGTTGACATTTGTAGAAGTTTCTCATCCATAATTTGTTTGACTTCGTCGCGACTCATAGCAATGTTTGTGTTTATTGCTTCTAACTGTTGATTGATGTTACTGATTTCTTCTTTATTTGCAGCCAATTGTTGATTGATGTTGCTACTGATTTCTTCCTGAGTAGCAGCCATTTGTTGATTCATATTGGCATTTACGGCATCCAGTTGCTGATTCATTTCCTGTTTATTGGCAACCATATTAGCATTCATCTGATGCATGTTTAAATTTATTTGTTGCATCATAGCCATTAACTGCGTAAAATCGCAGTTTCCAGATGGTAATGTTGTTGTTGTTTCTGCAACAAAACTTTTCTCCTCATCAGCTGCCACTAGATCATTATTTGGACTAATCACTCCAAACTGGTAACTTTCCACAACTACTCCACTAGCTTCCATAGCTTCTCGAAGCCGTATCGTCAATTCAGTTTTGTTGCCGGTTGTTGCCAATCCACGTTGTTCTAGTTCTTTCTTTAACTCAAGAACCTTCAAATCACTTAATAAAACCATAATTAACAGCTAACTAATCCGCCGATGTCACCAATGTTACGTTTTTCTAAACTTCCTTCGAATTGGCCTAACTCACAATTCGATAAACGCAATTCCCAATCTCTTTCTGAGTTCGATCACTGATTAGTAAGCAAACACACCAGGTTTTATTAAGTATTCAACACCTTAACTGTTCCACAACAACAGGAAAACAATACAGCAAACAATATTCCCAACTAGAATATTCTTCCAACAGCTTCGAAACTCCAACGGTTTATTGTAGAAATTTCCAATTCACAACGTTCAAAATAATACACAAAATATTTCTAATTAATAACACTTATAACTTTATTTACAAAAACTTTACACAAAAACTAATTTAAAGATCACTTTTATAATTTTTAACTTCACAATCGCAGGTTTAAAATAAACTAATTAAAAACTACAATAGGTAATTTTCTTATATACCTTCTGCAATACTTCTAGATAATTCGACATCACTTTCCAGAAACCTTGAGAAAATATTAGAATATTCGATTATTTTACGTTATGTTGATTTGATTCATAAAATCGTTTATGTTGACCCTATTTCTAAGAAGAGACAACAACAACAATATTCATTTCTTCAATTTCTGTTGTGTTTTGTTGATTTTATTTTCCTGGAAGTGACCGTAATCATTTAGATCTTTCTGTAATCGTCTAGATTTTTCTGCAATCGTAACAATATAATATAGTATATAAATATAACACAATTCGAACAATTGAAGATGGTAACGTTAGAGAACAATTGTTGATGGGAAAAAATTGACTTTTTTGGAATGTAATTTGACGAGAAGTTAAATTTTTGTGTAAGACTTACATTTTCAACATCCTTACATGGCACAGGACTTTTGTTTCAAGGGATTTCCAACTCCAACATTCTCGTCCCGTGCAATTGTTTTCTCTCCTAGTATGTTGACTGCGATTTTTAATTTGTTTTTCATAAACTTTTCCACATATCCTTCAGTCACGGTGACTGAGTTCCAGCCACAATGTCACTTAAGTGTCAAAATGCTTGCACCTGAATCAGTCAACAGGGTTGCTGACGATCGTCTTAAGCATTGGTCTGTATAGGCGGCCGACGCATCCGACAATCCAAAAAAGGAAGCTATGGTTTTAGGAAAAGAACCAAATTTATTTATACCAACTACCAAATTTGAGTATTTCCTGAGTGTTTCAACAAAATGTATTCCGACCATATTTCCTGATGTAATGGTAAATTTTCGTGAAATTTTTATTTTTGACTGTGGTATTTTGAGTGACTGATCTATTGATTGAGTGACTGATCTATTACACCATCAACTAGCATATGACATGGAGCTATAGTGGTCTGGCAGGGTCATTAGATTTTAAATTTTAACGTTTAAATCTCTAATTTACGATGGTGAAAAAAAATATATTGCTATAGTAAATCTTCTCAGAAAATGCAAAAAATGAATTGAATTTTCGATTGAAAATTAGGGTGCTTTTTCGATATTAATTCTGATAGCCAGGCTGCTCTAAAAGCTCTGGGAAACTACACTATTAACTCAAAAATAGTGCACGAATGTTCTAGCTCCTCGAATGTTCCAGGTCCTTGAATTATCTTGGGCTCAAGATAGCACATCACTGATATGGATACCAGACCATAGTGGGCATCTGAGGAACGAAAAAACTAATTATTTAGCAAAGAGCTCCGCAGGGAGGTGTTGTGTTGGCTACTATATTTTTTTTATATACCTGATTGAATATGATAACTCAACATTAAGATAATTAATTGAATATGGTAACTCAACATTAAGATATTTAATTCAATATGGCAACACAAATTTACCCCTCTTCTTTGACTCGACCAAAGCACATTTTAGTTTCATTTTTGTTAATCACTTTTTGATCGAGTCTTCGAATGGGTAAGTCAATTGAATTATAATTTGTTATTTCGCATTTCTTTTGTTCGCCATCTTTTTTTAAATATATAAAGTAAACTTTAAAATTGTGTTTTTATTCAATTCTGTTTGAATTTGTGTTTGCATAAAAGCAATAGCAATTGTGTTTTCTTCTCGTCCACGCAATTCCTTACAGAGGCTCAAAGGCCCTGAACTAGCAATTGGTATATCGATATCGGCTTGTCAATACTTCTGGCTTTTTCGGTTTGAAACCCTCAGACTTCCTTTTCAGAAATGTCAACAAGCTGTTATAATTGCTTATATCGATCTTATTTTGTAGGGACAGCATTGTCCACAACATTGAATAATGACTCCAGAGTTATGACGCTTTTAAATCTTTGGATATTTGCTCAAAATATACGAGCATGATTTTTTCGTTTCAGTTTTTTACTCGTTTCTCCTCCACCATTTCACAAATCTTAAGCCATTTTTTACTGCACTTTGGATATTTGTGGCACTAATGAAGCTTTAGCAGTTGCAGCTGATGTTTGAACAGCGGATGCAATTCTATCACTACTACTATTCATACTTGGTTGCAAAGATAGTGATTGATAAATAATCTAAAATATGTTTGCAATTTTTTCGCGAAAAAATCTTTGACAGTTGATTGTTTATAAAAACAAATGTTCTTGTCACCTTAGTTACGAATCAGCTGTAGAGATTTTTTTCTTACTTGTTTTTGTAATGTTGACATTTCAGTACAAACGTTTTATTTTTTAAGATGTCATTATATTTTTAAGCATTTCTACGCGATCGTAGAAAAAATCTTGTACGACACGCGTGTAAAAATACTTGTTTAAAACACTTGTATATTTGCAAAACGAGCCGTAGTCGAATTTTGTACTTGTTTTAAACAATTATTTTTCACACTTGTTCTTGTATCGTAAATAGCTGTTTTCTATTTGTTTATCTTATTCTAACAAATGCCTTAAATTTAAGCCTCTAGACCAGAATGCCCCTTAAACTACGAAGGTTTCATTCTACAACTACGCGCAGTCAGTACTCTATAAAATTGCATATGCATCAAGTTGTCCAAAACCAAATTTTCCACAACTGCCCATTGGACCCCGTCTATAACACTCATAACCAACACAAAAATTACCTTTATTGGACCCCATTATATCGAATAAATTTAAAATATTTATAATAGAGAGGTTAAAAATACACTACTCGATCAAAAAAATTTTGCTAGATTTTTAGACAAAAATCCGCTTGACGATTGCACTTTCAGAGATCTACTTGTTAGCAATTTGCTGTGTTCTTATATATTTCGTTTTGTTCATTGATGGTATACTTCTTTCCGGTCCCGATTCACTATCCTCAACTGTGTACAGTAATTATTAATAAAATATTAAACCTTGTATGTCTATTAGACTAGTCGTTAAAAATTAAATTTTCTCAAACACCCTCAAAAAAAATTCTTTTTGGCGAAAAAATACTACAGTATTTTTTTTTTAAATAAAAAGAACACGTCCCGCAAAATCGTTGAAATTGATTTTTTTGATAAAATGGTAGATCTTTTAAATATCTCATGATATATATGCAGATTTGAAAAAAATTTGTAGAAAATTTAATTCTCTACAAAAAAGGATACAAACATTTTTTGCCTAAAACGTATATTCTGGTGATATTTTGAAAAAAAAACTCGAAATTCTTCGTAACTCGTAAAAATAAATATGACGTAAAAGTACTTATTTTATTTTTCTTTTCACGATTATATTCTTATTAATTTTATTCCATAGCAAAAGAAGCAAATTAGTACTTTTTCATCATTTTATGAGTTACGAAGATTTACAAGTTCTATCAAATATATACGTTTTAGGCAAAGTTTCCTTTTTTTTTTTGTAAAGAATTA
Source organism: Diogma glabrata (assembly GCA_963693315.1). Lineage (NCBI taxonomy): Eukaryota > Metazoa > Arthropoda > Insecta > Diptera > Cylindrotomidae > Diogma > Diogma glabrata. Next base: position 302,443,802 of record OY856186.1, read on the forward strand.
AATTTCCTATAAAAACGTTTATATGATTTTCTTTTAATACTGGTTTCATGAGATATTTAAAAAATCTACGATTTTATCAAAAAATCAACTTCGATGATTTTGCGGCACGTGCTCTTTTTATTCAAAAAAATATATAGCGTCATGATTTTTTAACCACAAAGGATTTTTTTAGGTGGCGTCTGAGACCATTTAATTTTTAACGACCAGTATAATATTTATACATTAATAGCTTAATACATCTAAACTTATCTAGTTATCAACTCCTTCAAAGATTTGCCATTCGAGTAGTCTTAAAAATCTTATATACAAAGATGCTATGTTATACATTCAAAACTAAATAAATAAATTAAAAATAAATTTGTTTTTTGTATCTGTTCGCACACCATTAATTAATTTTGATAAAATTTTGAACCGATAAATTTATAATGAAACTTGTATTTGTAAGTTTGATAAATTCATATAATGAGAATCACAACAATCCAATTTATGAATTAAAAATTTGTTAGTCACAGGAGATAGTGAAGAATAACAGCTAGTGATATTTTATAAATAAAGCTTCCGGGTCGCATGATAAATTATACTATGCCGCGTTGAATAGAACTAACGTAATGTCAATCTCTTGTTGCTTTACGCAAATAACTTTTTTGAAAAGTTTAATGAAAAAAAAAGAACACAAAGCTTTTTTATAATTTAACTGTTACTATATATATATTTCATAACATAACTATGTATATATATATATATATATATATATATATATATATATATATATATATATATATATATATATATATATATATATATATATATATATATATATATATATATATATATATATATATATATATATATATATATATATATATATATATATATATATATATATATATATATATATATATATATATATATATATATATATATATATATATATATATATATATATATATATATATATATATATATATATATATATATATATATATATATATATATATATATATATATATATATATATATATATATATATATATATATATATATATATATATATATATATATATATATATATATATATATATATATATATATATATATATATATATATATATATATATATATATATATATATATATATATATATATATATATATATATATATATATATATATATTTCAGCTTGTTAGGCGGCCATCTTCTGGAGTAATATGAAGAAAAAAAATTTGTTTTCTTTAATGTTTTTCATTAATCTTATTAAATAATTTATTTGCGTAAAGTAACAAGAGATATTGACATTATGTTTTTTGAATACTTACGACAAGTGCCAACGGTAAACAATGTTAATTATATTAAGTAGAACTGTTTCAAATCAATTTTATGGATATTTAGATTTTAATTAACCCACTAACGCCTAAAAATCAATTTCTTTAATGTATTCAAATTAGTCACAAGAATGTCTAAAATGTTTAAATTATGTTGTAACTTGTAACATTGTTCCTATTAATATACATAATTTTCAAAATATAGAAATCACAAATAACGCATTTTTATCTATAAATAATATTTATTAAATGATAATTACCTATGGGATAGACAGAGTAAATTACAATTTAATGGACGAAAATTTGACTAGCCAATGAAATTGTTCAAACAAAATTAAATTTGCTTTTATGGTATTTTATTAATACTTAACCTTTTAACAATACCTAAAACTCATTAAAACAAAAAAATTTCTAGCCTTTTATTATTACCTTTTATTTTTATCAAATTTAATTAAAATTTAAACTCATTATCCGCTTAGGCTTAAGATCGATTAATAAACCATCATTAAAAATGTCTGGCAAACATTTTGGTTAATTCGTGCACATTATGTTTCTATTACAATTATATAAAAGTAATAATTGTTTCGTTATAAATTTAATTGCTAACGTCAAAACTAATTCTCAGTTGTTTTAAATAGTTGTAATACTAAGTGATCTTTTTATGAGAATAGAAAAAGTTTCTTAAGACTAATATGAAGATATAGATTTTATGTGCTTTATCTTGAAACTTACATGGGCTAATTATTTCTCAATTAATTATGAGATATCTTGTCCCTCTACATAACTATGTGTAATTTTTGAAGGATTTCTTAAACGTGATTCAAATTAAAACATCATTGAAACTTGTATTGTTTGTTTGTTTTTTTTTAAACTTAATTTTAGTTAGCATTTTAAAAATGTGATTTACATTAATTACACTAAACATTTTTATGTGTATCACTTTCAAGTGAAAGCGTATAAACAAGGTAATTTGTACAATTTTTTTTTGAAAAGTAAAAATAACAGAAATTTTCGATAGTTGTAATAAAATCCTCGTTCAAGTTATGTCAATTCAATTACAGAAATGTACTTTACTTACGATTACGGAATATAGTGCTCTGAAAATTGAAAAATTTTCCCAAAACGTTAAAAAAATCTATTTATAAAAAAATCATTTTAAATTTCTCGTTTATTATTCCTATATATAGGTATAAATTTTTAAATGCTACAAAATCACTTTACATTCTACAAGATTGGTTTTCGAAATGACACTTATGTACAAAGCTTTTGTTTTGCATTTTGATATCTTTTTAAACCTAAATCACGAAATCCACCTTAAAAATTTTACAAATAGATCTTGATAAACTCTAATACAGATGTATAACACGTCATAAAAGAACTGAAATTAAATATCATAATAGTAACCATAACAATTTGCTAGTTTGCTTGTCATTGACAACAATTAACAAATTCATTATCGTATCACGTTTCGGATTTATGATATTGTTTGAAAAAAGTATATACATAGATACTAATATCTAAGTATATATTTTTCTAATCTATAAATATAATCTTCTAATTAAATCTTTTCTAATTTATATGCATTTATATCATCTCTTTTCTGGACTTAAATAATCTTCGTTTAAAAATTTTATTTGTTAACAAATAACATTAAAAAAAATAGACAAAATGTCTGGTAATTTGATATACGAAAAAAATGTACATATTAAAATTTGTTTGGACTATACTCAAATCAATAATAATAATAGGATTATTTTATTTTCTTTAATAGTAAACAGTTTTCATATGAGACTATGTATTAAATTAAGAAATTAAACGTGATAAGATAATTGTTATTTATATTGATATAGAATGACTTGTTTATATATAGATTAACAATAACTAATGGTTTTGAAATATGGTGTGCATGTTGCGCCAGCTAAACTGTCGAGATTCCACGCTGTCATAATAACAGAATACTGAGGTACTATTTAGTCTGAATTGTTGGTATCAATAGTCTTAACTGGTTTCACTCCTCAAAGATTAAAAAGAAAATCCCATCAACAGCACGCCACAAATGCTTTTTGTGGGTCTCAATTCTAGGTTTTAAAAGGTATCTTTGTCTTGTAACCGTTATTATTCTTTATTAAAATAAAACAAATAAATTTGAGAATAAAACACACTTGTTGTTAAACGACTTCATTTATATATCTATTTTTGAGTTTTTATTTGAAACTGTTTAGTTTAAGAAAAGCAAGTCTTGGCAAATTAAAACTCAAAAATAGATAGCAAAAACGTTAAAAAAGTACATGCAAAATAATAACGACGTCGATGGTTCTCAGAAATTCTCGAGTTTTCTCTGTAAAGAAATTTTGGATTGACCCCGAATAATCTAGATATTCATTAAAAATTGCATTAAGGAATTACTTTTACAGATTAAAAGACAATTCAAATTGAAATGTGATTGTAACAGTGATCTAATTAATTGTAAACGAAACGCTGTATCGTTAACATTAAATCGTGTAAATATATGTAAAGTGAATTTTACTTGTAAATAAAGCTTTGTTATTGAATAGAAATATTTTGTATATTATTTTGAGCGTTGTGTTAATACTGTCAACTTCTACAATCAACCCATGCAGTTGCTGAGGCTATTGAAGGAATATTCTAGATAAGAAATATTGTATCAGTGATTGAATCCAAAAGGATATTTGAGGGATAAGGTTTATCGAATTGAGAATTAGGACAAGTTTAAATAGGATGCAGAACTATTAAAACACGCATTAGAATCTTATCTAATAAGTTTCATCAAACTCGAATTGCAGGACTTAAAGAGGACTAAAATAAACAACTGCTGGAAAACCCCCATCGTTTAGCCCGGTTTCGTCTAACCCGGTCAATCGATCGTCTAACCCAGTGTTTCTTAACTGATTTCATGCTCCGGACTAATAAATATTTTAAGATTCTATTGCGACCTTTTTTTCTTCAGCTTGAGTGTGAAATTATTGCTCGCGGCGTTAGCCTCGCCATAAGCACTCGAAAGTAAAAAAGATACTCTATACCACTATACTCGAATTGAGCGTAAGTTGTCTCAAATGTTTAGCTTTAAGGCGTATAATAGTAATCTAACGCCCTGTTATTTTGATAGGAAAACATTCAGAAAAATAATTTATTTTTATTTTCAATACGAAAATTCAAATTTGAAGCAAAAATTAAATTTGTGAGTATTTGAAAGAAAATATTAATTTCGAATTAGGAGTAAGAACGATATTTTTTATTTTCACTATTGTATTATTTTTTTTTTATAAAATGTGTTGTGTAGTAGGAATTACAATATGTGTCACAATAACACATAAAAACCTTTTAAGACCAAGATCCCACGTATGTTGTTACGTTCAAAGGTGTTGATGGACGTAAATCTTTCTTTTTTTTGTTTTTTTATATTTTTAGTTAAAGAATGGATAACTAATCAAAAAATCCTATCACTGACAAAATATGACATAGGCCAATATTTTATAATAGAATAGAGAAAATAAAAGTAAATTAAAACGTAAATAGAAAATTTTTACAAAAATTTGCTGAAACAAAACAAAAATGTAGTTGCCAATAACCCAGCCGGTTGCATATTCCTTCATCCAGTGACGCACTGTCTTTCTTGAGGATTAACGCCCACACATAGTTATATGAAGGCTCGTTTCCTCAAGGAAGCAATAGCGTCTCATCATCAAAGATTTTTCCCAGCTAAGATTGAGGGTGCTACCGTTGACTGAATACAGTTCATCCGCCACCACCCCTAAGATGTCACCTTGGCTAGTGATATCTCACTGCTATGGCCAGTGGTATGTGATATCTCACGTTAACTCGTATGTCAATAGCAGGGACTGGAGTACGCGGGATTGTCACACCCGTAGATCAAAAATAAAAAAAATTTTCAAAACAATAAAAAATGATCCCTCCATGCTGAGAATGACAATGTTCTATATCTTTATGTTACTTGCTCTGAAGGAATTGAAGAATAAATTATTTTTCTGAATGTTTTGTATTTGACTATTCAAGTTTTATTTATTGTGAATACTATTTTGAGGAGCGAAAGTAAAGTAATAAATATAAAGAAATTCGCGGATCAGCAAACTTTTTCTGCGGACCCTTAATGGTCCGTGGGGCCACCGGTTGAGAAACACTGGCTAACCCCATCAACCCAACTTAAAACAAAATCGAATTTGAGGTATGAACATTATTAATTTGAGCATTGTATTTTATCTATTTTCAATTAAGGTCATTTAGACGGATACCAAAAATCTGTACCTTTTGACACTGTTACACAAATTACCATTTACTCATTTGAAAAATACGGCAAACTACAATATTATCTTATATTTTCAAACTGTTAGACTATAGTGATAGAAGTTGGATTCAGTTAGAAAATCTCTTTGCGTAAACCTACTAATATAAAACAATACATATATTCTATTCTTGAACTTTTTACCCCTTAGAGTAATTAAGTTGTTTAGAATTTACAGAATTCTCGTGTTTTTTTTTTGTAAAACTAAGTTAAAACAAATACCTGGGCCGAATACTCGGCCGAGCATTGTGAAATATTAGCCATGTACCTGATACTCTGATTTATCATTTTTAGAATACGGCGCATCACTAGTAAAAAGTAATTTTTTCTTTAACATTTGCTGGAACAAAACATAAAATGCGGTTAGTTGCAAATAATCCAGTTTGTGGCACATTCCCTTCCAAGCTATCAATTTGACAGCGTTTAAAATAATCTACGATACATAATAAATACTTTACAAAAACAGGCTTCAAATTTGTTAAAAGCAATCAAACAAACCTTTCGCGATATAGTAACCCACAAATCTTCAACGATTTTTATTTTAGAAGAAGTGCCAATTTCTGAGAGCCTGAGATGATTTTTTCTTTGACTAAATCTTCTATATTATCATATTTTCTTGTCTAAAACAGTTAATCTTAAATCAAAACATTCTTGTAAAACTTCAAATGTTTCCCTAAATCTGAAAACTGAATATTCCAAATGACTAAAACATTTTTTTCATATTTCTGTTTACATATGGTGTATTTTTTTCATTTCTCCATATCGTATGATATTTTAATGTTATTTGTTTATTTCCTTTTTATAAAGATTACACCATTTGGGAGTTAATTAATTCATTTATTTTAATATGCAAATGCTTTGTTTGCAGAAAATGTATGTTTTATTTGAAGTAACGGTAAACTCAACAGAAAGTGTATTGCGTTTACTCCTTATAAAATAATATAGTATTTGTTTTTTACCGAAAATGCTTCATAAAGGCATTTACTGTCAACCAGGGTCCTTTAACTGTATTAATTATATACAATTTATTCAATATGCTGGCTTAATTTCACTTGAAAACTTAATTTAAATGATTACCCGACTAGCATTATGTAAGGGTTCAGATCTAGACCGGATACGGCTTTCCTTACTACTGATAGGGACCGTATCAGGCTCACTGAACAGGTCCTGGTTAGTAATGTAACGCCTCAAACTACCCAAATCGGATCAGTCAGCCCTATTAGAACCGGACCAAGACCGGATCATTCAAAATAGCGAATTTAATCCAACATACATTAGAAAAATTAAAAAAATTACTACTAAAGATGTTTATAAAAATGTTTATAAAAATATTCTAACTTTAAACTTACCTATATTTCATAACGCAGAGAAGCAATAACTAAAGTATATGTGCAATTTCGCAAACTATGTATATCTAAAATGCATAATACTCTAGTGAATTTTAATTAAATGAAATTTATTCAAATGAAATAGGGCTCAGATCAGGACAAATATTGCATACCTTAATTGGAAAATCAGATATGATTCTGATCCGGTCCTGGTCTGGCATTTACTACTAGCGATGAGATAAGTTTTCGAAATCCGGGCCGGTATCAGGACAAATACGGCACGCTCTACTAGTGAAATCAGGTATAATTTCTGATAGGGGTCGGATGCAAATGCCCTATTAGGATTTACTTTATTACACCCTGATCCGGCCCGGAGCATAATAGGGCATACCTGTACAAATTGCTAGTCAGGTAGTTTTATATGAATGATCAGCCCACAGACTCTTTTTCCAATTTATCAAACATATTACTAAGCCCGGTTTGTGGATAGTTGTTATAAAAAAAAGACTAAGTAAATTTCATAAAATTTTTTATAAATATACAACTCCCAAATTTTTTTATAAGTTTACCAAAAACATTGTAGATTACAAAAAAATTATTTGAAAAAACCAAAAATTTATTTGATTTACAAATTATTTTTGGAGTTGAAGAAATAAAATTGTAGTTTTATCAAAAAATTTTGTGTGTTGTATATGTATAAAAATTTTGTTAAAGTGACTTTTATTTTTTTGAGTGTAGTTTCACTTAAAACATTTTTTGTACGTGCCTGAGAACCGAACCAGGTTCCTCCGATTCGGTGTTCAATTGACCACAAGGCTACTCAACATACTATTTTGTTAACATAGTGTCACGTTTTTCTATACCTTTCTTCAAATTGGCCCAATTCGATTAACGTCATTCCCAAAACTCCTTCTGGATTCGAGTATTGAATAGTAAGCAAGAAGGATTGCAATTTGGTTTCGGATCGCCAATATGGAAGAGGAAGATCTGCTAGTGATTTAATGTTGTATTTCACTGACTTATGGAACCGTAATATTGTTAATAAAGGTGAAACCCAAATATAGTCGCTTTGGATGTCTCTAAAGTCTTTGACCGTGTTTGACAGAAGTCACTTGTGAAACTAACGGCATTGAGCATTGCTAGCTCTTTAGTTTCCTGGATTAAGAAATTTTTGGGTCGAGAGACCAGGTCCAATTCAATACATCTAAATTTCAAGCATGTCTGTAAGAGTACAATTAACAACTCTATCAGCTCGGTCTAGAAATAGATTCCAAACATATTTACTCAACAGCAAAAAATGCAGCTAAATGTTTAGGTTATCTAAGAAAAAGCAAATTCTACTCCTTCTGAATTTTTGATTATATATATAAAGCTTTTATAAGACCCCATATGGAATATAATTGCCATGTATGGGTGGAAGCCGCAAAAACTCATTTAGTCGCATTAGATAGAATTCAACGCCGGGCATGCAAGTTAATTGATGATGCTAATTTAACAAACTCTTTGGATACCCTCGATCATAGGTGCAATATCGGAGCCCTCTGTGTATTTTACAGATACTATTATGGTATGTGTTCGGCTGAGATAAAAGCTCCAATTCCTACACGGCGCCAGTTCACTCGCACTAATCGTCTAGTAATAAACTCCCATGAGAACTCGCTTGAACCATTATCTTTGTCCATGTCCCTTTGCAACGTTTCGCCTTTTTCCCCACGAACGACCTCATTATGTAATTCTTTAGAGTCCGCTGTTTTTCCGGTTAACTACAACCTATAAAAATTTAAGATTAACATAAAGAAACTAACTTCCTGATATTAGAAGTCTTACCACCACTCTTACACATCTTTCCCTTTCCTCTACCACTCCTTTGCATAGCTTGCTTCTTCGCATTCCACTGCTCTCCTTTACTTAATTACTGTTGTGCCTGCATTAAATAATAATTTTTTTACTGTTCATTATCAATACATGTTATTTAAACAAAAACAATTTAAAAAAACTGTTTCACAACAACAGAAAAAAACAATATGCCGATCTAGAATATTCTTTCAATAGCTTCAGAACGGTTGATTGTAGATATTAGTCAAAAAAAATAATACACAAAAATATTTCTAATAAAACAACTTAAAACGTTTATTTACAATTAAAATTCATTTTACTTTTTTTTTACACATTTAATGTTCATGATAAGCGTTTCATTTACAATTAATCATTGTTCCTGTTAACATAAGTCACAATCGCATCGAATTTGAAATATTTACATTACATTATCAGTTATCACATGCGACTTAAACCTTCTGAAAATTTTCTATAAAATTCTAATCATGGTAAAGCTAATAAAAGGACAACTGTTGATCTAGAATCCTAGAACAAGAAATAATGTGTACCATAGTAAGGAGGAAATAATGTGAACTACATTGAAATTTGTTTAAGCTACAAAATAAATTTCGATACCTTCAACGAAATAAATCTGGCCAAAACCAAAACTCAAGCAAAAGAAAATTGTGGAGATCATATAATTCAGATTTTATTTTTTATTATAAGAGGGTTTTATTTTTCATGAACTGGCATGTAAACACGATGGTCTCGGACCAAATACAAAATAGTATATTAAGAAACTAGTTTCATAATCGACGATTTTATCGCACGCAATCTGTTTAGAAAACAACCCGCGGAGCGGGGAGTTTTCTAAAGGATAAGTGCGATAAAACGTCTTATGAAACGAGTTTTTTATACTATTTTTTCTATTTTGCATTTTTTGTCTTGAAATTTTAAACACATTTTTTTTATTAAAAAATAGTCAATTTGAAATTTTGTTATTATTACTAATTATTTTAATTAATTAAAATATTTAACACTAATTTAGATATTCTTATTAATTTTATTTATATAATTATTCGTTTTAATTTTCACTGACGTTTGTATGACCAATGTGACCAACCATAAAAACAAAACTTTGCGTATCGTAATGAAAGCCATTTCGATACGCAGTTGGGTATCGAAATGACTTTATTTTAGACGCAAAATAGAAAAATAATTTAGTCTATTTTCTACAAAGCCCAGTCGACTATGGCAAAGGTTGAGGCAAAGAATTAGGAATACATTAACTATGATTAGCTAGTGCAAGCACTGAAGCCGTCCTAAGTACCAGCAACAAACAACATGGTTATGCTTTTTTTCTTTGTAAATTCATTTGTTTCAGCCCTCGTAAACATTTCAATTGGTCTTCCTTCATCAGATTTCTGCTGACTGACTTTTTTTTTGGAGACGTTTGAGAGAAATAATGCCAACAAACAAAAAACAACATAGAGAGAAACATTAAAAATCAATATTCGCACGCAATGTTTAATGGGCTTGAAGATTGTTGAAAAATCTTCCACACCTCAACATTTGCGAGAATTTTTTGAAAAATATTTTCGAAAGAGTTTGAATGTGCGAAGTGTAAAACGGCAATTGATTAAATAAAATACCGCATTACTGCTGTTTTGCCTGTTAAGTTTAAAGTTTTCAATATACCTATGTTACTCTTATCATTCTCCAATATCTTAGGTATCAATACCGATTTGAAATAATTTTGTCTGGTTCATTATAGATTTCAAATTAATTTCTGGTAAATATGCTATTGATTTAACTTCCGGTTTTTATTTAAAATTAAATCAATAGACGGAAGTAAAATAAAAAGAACTACCGAGGTGTCGAGTAATTTTATCGTTATTTTTATTTTTATTAAATTTCCGTTCAATTAGTTTGATGGTTGGTAAATGATTAAGCTTTTTAAAGCTATGAAAATACCAGTCTAAAAAAAACTAAGCAAACAAATTTTCACATTGAATTAGTTTGTGACATCTTCGATTAACGATTATTCATGTTCAACTGCCTCTTTTAAAATAATATAAAATATTTTCCATATATAGGTCAACCTAGTTAGAATTTATTTTCCTTTTCTCTTTACATAACATATTTGGATAGGGTTTCGGAAAAGCAAAATCGGTTGGGAAATCGCAAAGAAAAGTTTTGGAGCGAAATTTAGATCAATGTTAAATAAAATAAAGAGAAATACTTGTCCTCAAGGTTGTTGGGATTCTTTTTTTTTGTGAACTAATGTTTTTTAGGTCAATGATAGATAAAATAAGTTGGTTTATATGTCTTTTCAAAATTTTATGTCAAAGTAGATAATTTTATGCTTTAATGTTTCATGAATTTTTAAAATATTTGTTTAATCGATAATATTCTGAAAATTGTAATGTTATGTTTTCTACGATGGTTTTGTCGTCATTGAAATTATGACATAAATTTATTTCGTTCACAAATCACATGTTAAATATGATTTGACCTACATTTCGTTATGCTCTCATGACATAATGATTTAAAACTCCTGTTTTTATTATGATTATTGTTCTAAAGCCTGGTCCATTTGTATATAATCACTTTTAAAGCCTTGAGATCTATGTTTGATGATCTATTCTGTTCAGTGGTGAACAAAAACGTGTTTTCATAACATTCATATTAGAGATAAAATTTTATTGTTCTCCAATTTTCATGGACAAGGCATGAATATAATCTTTTAAAATCGTTCTTATTCAAGCTGTATTTTAGAGAGTTTTTGAATAACTTCATTTTTAAATCGTTAAAGAAATAATACTAATTTTTGATATCTCCCATTTGATAACTGCCATCAATTTATACAGTTATGATGTCATTCTGAAGGTGTTTAATTTCGAATGTCTTTACAATGACAGCATAGCTGAAGAAATGAATTATAGGTATAAAAATAAATAAAATAATTTTAGAAATCTAAAGTTAGTGTCGTCATAACTTTATGTAACATCAAAATATTATTCACACATGTATAAAGTTGCAACTATTTATTTCATTTTCGTCCCCTTTTATTAATTAACATTACTTTTGTCTTAAATCATTAATTTGCCATGCCACAATGAAAATAGTTGGTTTGGTGCAATTTTCATTGCATTCTGTCATATTTTATTTTTTACTTTTATTTTAAACTTTTGTTTAATTACTTTACCATGACAAATAATTTTTGCTTCACCACAATTTTAAATTGTGTGAAGTAATGCAATCTATCGAGAAAAAAAATCTTACATACCCCAAATTGTCTGGAGGGGTGGTTTCTTGGCATGTCTGCATTGGATTTTGATGAAACTTTGGCAAATGATCCAGGTTCACTTGAAAATGGAAGATCTGGATTCATTTCAAAATTGGACAAAATGGCGGAGAATCTCCCGAACACCTCTAAGTTTAAATCTTCAATAACTTCTAATCCCGGCTTATTATCTTATTGAAACTTGGTAGTATATAAAGTTTTAGTACTGTTTCCAATATTTCTGCATACCAACATCAGGTTTGTCACTTCCGGTTAAAAAGTTTTTTTTTCAGGTGTTTATCCCCTCACTGTAGCCTACAATTACCGATCGATTTTCATTAAAAAGTGGGAAACATAAGAAAGATTTTATCAACTTTTGTAGTACATTGGAGTACATTGGATAAAGGGTTGGGGTCCCGATACAACAGGTGTTTTTCACCATGTTTTTTATGTTTGTTGGCATACAACATTCGTTCGTGAATGAATTTTGATGACACTTTGGAAAAAGATGCAAAGATGTATGGATATGTAGGGCAAGGAGCTGATTGCTTTTTAAGTGGTATTGAACAAAGTAATGTGGGTCGCCCGAGCACCTGTTTTTTGAAAGCTCAATAACATCTGTACCTGATAATCGATCAATTTGTGGGACACATCGGAGTGGCGGGGGTCTACCATACAACTGCTGGCTTTTCTTACCTTGTTTTTAAAGTTTGTCGGATCTTGGTAGAATTAAAAGTTGAATTTGTAACAGTTCTGCTTTCCAACTTCCGGTTTTTCACTTCCGGTAAAAATATTTTTTTACTTTTTCTCGATACTACAGTTCTCTTGAATGTTTTTATAATTAGAACTACGCGAAATCTATAACATTGGTTAGCCATTAATTATAAAAGTATTGGATGGATTTTGGATTGGCTCACTTTATATCCAGAATATTTTGTTTCCAGAGCTGTGGTGAGGCTAGCCTATGCATCAGCGTCGCAATTTTGATTCATAAATTGTTGCTTTATTTCTAAATGATTAACATTTTTTATCAGTAATTTGGTTAACTATCTATACATATTATGCAAAGTAAAAAAGATACATCTCGTGGGTATTTTACTATAAGTATAGGTAACTCAAAATATATCAAATTTGGGTTATCTATTCTAGCAGACAATTTGAGAGGATAAAACTTTTGAATTCTAGAAGTATATAAGAATGAGTCTACTCTAGAGACTCCAAGCAGAGAGTTTACTAAACAAGCAGCGGTGATTGTTAATAACTAAACTTATATAAACTAATTTGTGACTTCTAAATTGTGCCCATAATTATGAAAGTGGTCTAAGTCATACATTTCTTGTTTTGAGATATTTAAAGGTTTGCAAATGATTAAATTAAGAAACATTTCTATATTATAAAAAATTTTATTTTAGAGCTTTGTTAGTCTTCAATAATGAAAGTTTATTATGCATGTGAAAGTTTGTGTAAATTTCATTCCGAAATAGGTATGCTTTTTACAGTTTGAATTGAGTTAGACCATTTTCAAAATTAACTAATTTAACGGCGTATAAATGACTTAACGCAAAAGCAAACTTCGAAATTCTAATGTTATTTATTAATTATTTTCCGAACTCATTATTTTGTCACCATTAACTTTCAGTTAAAAAAGAGCAATTTTGACATTTAGGAGGAACAGTTCATTTTTATGGGCCTATGGCCCGACAATATAAAAACTTTGCAACACAACATTTTGGCAATTATTTTTGACATTTTGTTCGACTTTTTTGTTTTTTTTTTCTTCAAATTTTGTCTTAGACTACTATCATAATTAACACTAGATGAATTATATTTTTGTTGAAATAACAAGTACTCTATAACGGATCTTTTTTGACAATATCGTACAAATTACATTGGACTAATTTAGTTTGAAGTAATTTGATGCGATATAAGGGATAAACTCATTTTTTTCAAATTTTGACTTAGACCACTTTCAAAATTATGGGCACAATTTATCTTTTTATATAATTAGAGTTTAAACCGACCCACAGAGGCGTTGCTGGGGGAGGGGGGGGCGAGGGGGAGAAGAGGCAATAGATCTTGCTGCGAAAAAATCGGAGGATTGTGACATTCCAATGGAAAGCCGAATTCGTCGTAAAAACGGAAAAAACGAATGGCTGGTGAGTTTGCCCTTGATGTTGGACTGACACTGAGAGCTCAACTTAAAAAGGACATGTTGGAATATCTTGACCGATTCAGTGCTGAACTCCGAACTAGACTGAAGTCAGTTCAAGATTTAGCTTCATTGTTCGAGGTTGTGCAGACAAACACTTAGATTTTGACGAACAGTGAAGAGCTGAAATTATCTGTATCAAAATTTACCGGTTTTTATGATGAGGTATCGGCAACAGAACTCCTCATAGAGATACCAAGATTGAGGAGGCATGTAAAAGCGGCCAATGTTACAGTTTCTAACTGGATGTACCTAGATTTTTTGAAATTAATCGTAGAATGGGATTTTTCAGATTTTCTTCCAAATCTTACGGTCGCACTAAAGTTATTTATGACTATTTGCGTATCAGTGGTTTCGTGTGAGAGGAGTTTCAGCAAATTAAAATTAATTAAAAATTACTTGCGGGCAACAATGACGCAATGTAGCTTTTTAATAATAATGCTCATTTGTATCAATTAAAAAAAATTATAAATTACGTTTATCGGCTTTTTATTATTATTGACAGTTTTTATTTTTGGGGTGACACCACAATATCCGCCCGGGTGCCACCCATGCTAGCTACGCCACTGCCGACCCATGATATGATGTTTTGGCTAATAATGAAATAAATATAAACTTACTTGAAAATATCATATATGTATATATATTATTATTATTAGATATTTTTAGGGTAGATAAAAAATAAACGAAATTAATTTTTCGAAGATTTCTAACTTAAAAAAGAATTTATAACTGAATTGAAACAAAAATTAAAACTGTTTCCACTTTCTTCAAAAATAAAATTCTTAATCTTTTTCATTTGTTTTCTTTGTTATTTTGTGTGTAAACCCAAATCATATATTTAAAATAATTTGCACATTCAAGTATTTTTTTTGTAAAATAATATAATGAACCGAGAACATGTTCATGTATTTTTCGAAACTATACATACATGAATAATAATAAAATAATAAACGCCTTATTCTTGTTAAATTGAGTTTTATTTCACTAAATACGTATTTCGAAAGCTGTGCTTTCATCGACAGTAGTACCTAAAAAACGGTAGTATCTAAAAGATTTTTAGATACTACTGTCGATGAAAGCATAGCTTTCGAAATACGTATTTAGTGAAATTAAACTCAATTTAAGAATAAGGCGTTTATTATTTTATTATTATTTAAATACCTTGTTACAGTTTAGAACTTTTAAATTAAAATATACTTACATACGTATTTATTTAGTCTTAGTTAGTACAAAGAAAGTTTCATTAGTGTTAGTCCATAAAACTTTTTGTTTTTGAAAAATTGGGATCCATACTCAAACTACATTTTTGCTACAGATCCTTGCCGTTTACGAGAATCTTCTTCCAACAAAAAACATTCAATACAGGAAAAGCTCACTTTATTTTTAACTGTCTAAAAACGCAGTACAAATCATTACAGGATCTTCGAAAAATTTGAACTATAGAAAAAGTGGAAAAGCTTTGTTTTTTTTAACTGCAGAAAAACATCGAACAAACCTTGATAACCTTCAAAATAACCTTGAGAATGTTTTCTTTATTACACAAATTTCTGTGCAAATAATGACGATTTACAAAATATTTTTCAAATTTCACCTGATTCCAGTTGTGTCAACTTTTTATCGTTTTGTAATAAAACTTAAACTAATATATTTAGCATAGTTAAAAATCTTTTATAACCCTCCCTCTCTCCCTATATTTGCTCCAAGCTCATATTTTAAACTTACGAAAAGTAAGGACTTAATGCATATTTCAATATGCATGCATATGTACGACCTGCCGAGCGTGTATGTGGAGAGGGTCCAATACTTAATCTATAGTTCAAAACCTAACCCACCCGCTGGTGGATGAACTCTATTCAGTCAACGGTAGTATCCTCTAACCTAGTTATCTAATATTCCTTGATGATGGCACGCTATTGCTTGCTCGAAGAAACACCACATAAATCTATATTTGAGCTTTAATTATTGAGGAAGACAGGGGACCCTAGCTGGATTATTGGTAACCACATGTGGTAAATCACACTTAAATTTGTCAGAGCGCTATCCACTAAATATCTAGTGAGTTGCAATATTGCATCTAGCAGTAAATGAAGCACTTGTTTGTAAGAAACGGTAAGTCTAATTGCTAAATCAAAACTCTTTGTGGTATAGGCCTCTCTGTTGGTGAAGTTTAACCCCATTTGTTTCTTCAATATATATGTGGCTGCGATCGACAATCTTTGCACCATCTTGTTTAAATTGCCCTATATCTTGATCCTATCATTTTGTCAATGCAATTAATATGTGCTCTGAGTCATGGCTCAATTGTCAACTAAAATTTTTGTAACCGCTTAGTTAATGGACCGGCTTTGTATAGAATAACAAAAGCACGCGAAAAACTTATATTTAAGTCGTCTGATGTGAGATTAAACGTTTGTCTCAAAATTATTCCAATGTATATTTTAATTTTTTCCGACCAATGGATTTTCTGAAAACTTTCTGTTACCAAATTAAAAGGACTGAAATTTTTAAACAATCTCGAGAATGCCACATAGTGACTGACTAATGTTATTAGAACAGGGTCCTACTCTTCTAAACATTTTAGAAATGCCTTAGCACTTGCTATATTACAACTACGGCATACAGTATGTAAAGGAGCAGGAAAATTAAAAAAAAAAACATTCAAGATATTTAGTATATAGAATACGTAGTTTTTTTAAACATTATTCAGTCCAATGTATAATAGCAAAGACATCAGTTTTTATTAAGTATTCAACACCTCTATTGTTTCAACACAACAGAAAAACAATACATACAGCAAACTATGGGATCTATTCAGTAAAATCTTCTAGTTTAGGCAAGTCTAGCGTCTTCCAGTACAGCGTTAAAAAATAATACACAAAATATTTTCTATTCAATTCAACTTAAAACATTTATTTACAATTAAAATTCACTTCACTTTTATTTACACGATTTAATGTTAAAGATACAGCTTTCCATTTACAATTAATTTTATCACTGTTAACACAATCGCATTTCAATTTGATCTGTCTTTCGTTCTACAAAAGGATTTCCTTAAAAACAATTTTCTAGTTTTAGGAACGTTCCCTAAATTTCATAAATTGAAGTCTATCGTTGTATTAATCCATTTAACGTTGAGTAATAATTTTGCATGTATGTATTTTATTTATTGTTTTTTATCCCTTTTTCCAAGAAAAATGATGGCTGTGATTTTAATGGTTTAGTTGTAATAATTATTGAAATATTGTATAGGGTTGAATTATTGAATAGGGTTGATTATGTAAATTCGTAACAATACCATTGAAAATACAACCACATAGAGCTAAAACACTTTAAAAAATAAAACATTAATCCCTAAAACATTATTTATAACGAAGATAAGTCATACAACAAAAAATGAAAATGCGACCTTTGCTTGCATGAAAATATACATTCTTTGTGGTCATCAAAACGCAACTTAACCCCAGTGAACTGGGCATTTTTGAATTACATATTTTGTTAGTTTAAAGAGTTTTTGCTGTTTTAAAAGCAAACCACAGCAACGCAAAAATAGTAAATAGTATAGACAAATTGCAAGAAATTTATTCAATTTATTTGTAATTAATTGTTATTATCTTTCAATTTTGATGACTTGATTTTTTTAATTCAATAATTACATAACTACTATGTAATTGAACAGTTTCATAATCTTTCAACTATTGCCTGTTAATCTGGCAACTATTTGCCTGTCATGCGATTGAAATATGACCCTGGCACGATTTTCAAGTGATTTATTACAATACATTCTAGTTTTTGGGTACTAAGTACTAGGTAATACTAATACATACATACTTGTATTTGAAAGATATGGAAACTACCTTTTTCCATTTTGAAATTGACGAAAACGTTTTTTACTAATTTCAAATTTTTTTAAATTCCTTGCCGGCTATTCTTTTTTAACAAAACATTTTTACTTTAGCACAAGTGAGAACCACCACCACTACTTATATTGTTACGATTCTACATGTTCGCTATGAAATGGAAAACAAAATTGTATTTAAACTCAGTTTCCCCTATTCATAGAATATTTTAAAACTAAAATCAACGTCACATTGTTTCCAAGGAAAAGGGTCACAACATGAAATAAAATATATTTAAAGTAATGATGTATATTGCAGATTGCATAAGAAATTCTGTAGCTTTCTTTGTAAAGAATGGGTTTACCTAGAATATATGAGAAAGTAAGAAAAATTGTATGTAAGGAATTCCGTTTGAAAAATAAAATAATTAGTTTTAGTTAAACAGTGGAGTGGGCTTATGTTAAGTGAAATTTAATTGTAAATAAAATTTTAGAAGTTTGTTCATAATGGAAATTTCTAATCAGTGATCGAATCCAGAACGAAATTTGTAAATAACGTTTATCGAATTGAAAATATAACCTATTCAAAATAAAGTAGAAAAATGTTACAATATTTTTAATAGAAATAAAATAATATAATGTACAATAAGTTTCGCAAAAAAATATTGTTTACTCTGTTTTGAGATGGGGTAACCCTAAAATATGACATTATTGTGGTCGGCGATTTATGAAAGAAACCCTATCGTTTGATTAATGGAATTAAATGAAATTTTAATCAAATGAAAAATATGACCCTCTGTAAGAAAAAAAATTTTAAAATTCGTGAAGTAGGAATCCGCCATTTTGTAAAAGAAAAGTAAAGTGCGTAAATACTTAATTTTTTAAGTATTAAAGATTATATATAAATTTAATTTTTTTAGAGTCTGTGCGTGCATTTGTGTTGTACTATGCAAATTTGTTTTTGGTAACAGTTGTAATATTTTTATCCAAATTTCTAGAACGGTATACCCTATTGGTGAGACTTCGGCGTCCCTCCGAATTTCTTCATAATCGATTTACTCATAAACTATAAGTGCTATCAACTTGAAATTTTCTACAGTTATTAAATGTTTTTTCCCACGCCTGCTGTTAACAAAAAAATTCAAATATTTGTTTTCATCTATATTTTATGGACATAGATAAGGAGATAGTAAAACAAAAGTTTTTTTTAAGAGATCGAGTTTGGTTTAGAAAAATCGAAGAAGATGGAAATATTGTAAAAAAAATATCAATGCATTTTCCACTGCTTAGTATTTGAGTTATTGCCAAAAACGTGTGTTTTTGGCAATAACTGGCAATGTCCCCTCCCCTTAACTTGAACATTACAAAACAAAAAAAAAATTAAAAAAATTCACGGGTGTAGGAATTTTGCATAAAAAAACCGTTTTTTGTTTTGGTTGTTATAATTTCAAATTTTAATTGGGGGTTGAGAGTAGAAATTTCGAAAAGTCATAAGAAAGGTGATTTTTTGTAGTTCAAAACAGTTTTTTTTTTGTAATTTTCGAAAGCTCAGTATTCGACTTATTTTCGAAAATGTAAAATTTTCTTTGTCTCCCCCTTATCTGCGAATATTGCAAAAGAAAAAATTTAAAAAAATTCACGAGTGTAGAGATTTTACTTAATCGAAACTAAATTTTTTTTTTGGTTATAATTTCAAATGTTCATTGGAGGGGTAAATGGGTAAAGTAGAAATTTTGAAAAAAAATTATTTTTGATCATGTCATTTTTCGAAACCACCGTTTTTGGCTTATTTCTAAAATTGTGTTTTGGAGAGGAACTGTTCTCGTATAATAATATATACACGGAACCCTCGACGAGCGAGATATATTCGCACTTGTCCGACTTATTACGAGAGTGGAAAGAGAAACAGAGGATCGATAATATGATATATAAACGATCAAATTGTTTGGATCGAGTCAATTATTATTTAATTAAAATTAAAACAGATTGATCATGTTGATCACTGTCATTATTTTGTTTCTCTAAAAAATTTTAATTTTTGTTTACAGTAATTTCAATAAAAATCATTTAAAGTTATAATTATTTATTTAAATAACAATTTTATAACATGATAATCGTGCTTTATTGTGAAATATTATTAAGTTAAGCACAGTGAATAAAAAAGGTTCTGCATTAATGTTTTCTTCTCAATTCTGACATTGATTAATTACTTTACAAAAATAATAAATATAAACAACAAATCAAACCATGGTGGACGACGATATTTTTTACCTTAAATGGAGTAACTTTCAACCAAACATAAATAATCAATTTGAAAGATTACGAGAAAATGAAGATCTAGTGGATATAACCTTTGCTTGTGAAGGTAAAAAAATCGGAGCTCATAAATTAATTTTATTCGCTTGCAGTCCTTATTTCAAAGAACTGTTAATGGCAAATGGTTCACATTCAGTATTTTATTTTTATGTATGGTGTTCGATATGAAATATTAAAGGCCATAATTCAATATATGTATTTAGCAGAAGTGCACATAAGTAACGGAAATTTGAAAGAGTTTATTAAAACAGCGAAATCATTACAAATAAAGATATTACATATGAAGAAGCAAAACTAGATGAAGATGCTAACCATCTTAATGGATTTCTAGCATGAGCAACATTCAACATTAAATAATGTAAGCCTTTTTAAATTTTAACTTGTATAATTGTTGGTGATTCATTTATTTTTAACTAAATTATTGTCTCTGTTAGTAAATTAATAGTTATATTCAATCTGTGATTCATATTAAGAGATTTTCAAGTGTTATCCGATTTGTTTGTCATAGATTCAGTTTCCCGGTGTAAAATAATATTATAATTCGTTTGAAAAGTCCAATTTTCGTAACAGCCCTTCACATGGAAAATCAGATACAAAAATTGTCTAACAAATTTATAACTTGGCTTTTGCTTCGAATATCTGTATCAAGTGCTCCGACACAGATATATTTATTATAATGCTCGGCAATATAAAAAAACTCAGTGAAATTACCCAAAAATTAAGAGAACCGACTTGTTCTACTATTCCAGCTTTGCACGTCTTTATTGTCTGTGATTAAAACTAGTCATTGTTCAGGAAAGAATTAAGGTTATACAATCTACTGATTCAGTCGAAAGACTTCCGAACAGCATTTGCAATTGTAAGCCCATTGGATGACGATAATCCTTCAAACGTGATATAACAATAGTCAAAAAAAATTAAAACTGTAAACCTAATAACTTTAAAATTGTATGAAGAGAGACATACAAAATCGTAATCACATATCTGTCATATTCAATTTCTCTTTTCTCCATTTTTATTTTTTTTTTATTTATTACCACAATCTTTTTTATTAAATTATAAATTAAAAACAATTCCAAATGTAAAATGCTAAAACATATTAAACGTTTTCTTGATAGTTGTGCTAATTTTTATATGAATGAAATTCATTTTAAATGAATGAAAATAATTACGAGAGTAATTTAAATTGTTTTTGTTATTTCCAGACATGCAATATTTTCTAACGACACGAATAAATATTCAAGCTATGTAAATATTCTCAAAGCATATTATTAAAATTTGCTGGCAAACTTTTTTCATTATGGACAAATTTATATTACATTGATAAAATTTCAAAAATTATTTGTTTGGTTAGATTGAAATTCAAAACGTCATTTTTTCATTTCTTTTTATGCAGTCGCAGGGAAGGAGAAACTATTGTTTTTTGGTAGTAGGGTTTTTTAATTTTTTCTTATAGATTTAAAAAGTACTCGCAATAATTGTACAATTTTGAATCAAATGAAAAATTTACGTGTGTCTATGGAAGACATAACTGTTTCTCTCTGAGACAAAGAGAAGAAAACAAAAAAACGATTTGACATATCTGGAGTTACGCTAAATATTAGTTGTGGTGATCCGTTGCTGTAAACGGAATGTTAAAACTGTGTACAACTGTGTTTTAACTCTAGAAAATAAACAAAAATCCAATTTTCTTTAGTTCTATTCAAAATCCTTGTAAACATTGATTAAGTTACTTGTTTCTTAACATTTTCAACGACCAAACAAATTCTTTTACATGCTACAATAATGGTAGTTTAATTGGCATTTGTATGCACGCGTGTGATCTTCGAGTATTTAACTAGTCTCTAGTTCAACAAACTCTTTATCATCTTATATTAGCAAATTTATATTGACCTACCCCTTGATACTATTACATTTGATGATGCATTTCTCAATTTATTATAGTCGTTATCAGATCTACCTTTAAAAATTGTGGGGCCCTGTACCAGTAATAGTGGGGAGTCTTAAAGGAATTCGAATTATCAAACAAATAGAGCTGTATTATACAATTTCAAGCATAACTGGAGTGGAGCCTCTTAAAGACTACAGAGCCCTGTTTCTAGACACGTTAGTACCATTCATTTGCCATTTTATTTTTAACCTATTATCATTTTGACCTATTTCATTTTTAGTTTTAACCTATTTTAGTTGATTTTTACAGTTGCTCTAAGATCTTTGAAGTTTGATCGATAAGAATACTTTAAAATTTTGTTTTTTTGTTATAATTTTATATTTTTTAACTTGAACGAAATACAAGCACGATTAAATATGATTGTAATTAAAATTATCGGTTAACCGGGCTTCCCTTCAAAATTTACCATATAGCCGTTAATCGAAAAAGTCGGAAATGTGCAAACCCTAGTCGTCAGATTTAACTGATCAAGAAAATAATGATCCAAGCGAAGATTACAAACAACTACAGCAGCGAAATAATATATAATTTTTTAATTATTATACTGCTCTAAAATTAATTTTCAGGTTTTAGAAAGTATTTGCAACTTGCAAGGTATATAGTTTTTTTTTCGCATCGAACGCTATCGAACCGGGAGACTGATGGTAGGTAGTAGGCTATTAATTTACTCCACCAATGTGATACAATACTAGAAAATCAGCCTTTAGAAAGTACTCGAAAGCTTTTATCGCTCGCCGCTCGGGGAATTCTATTGAAAACCAATGAGTGGTTTTCGAATTATCTCAAATCGGTCACACTATGATTATATTTTTGACTCCGTGTATCTCAAAATAGGCTAAACAATTATTTTTATTTGTAATGTAGGAAATAATTTGTATTTTAGATTTTAGATGGTATTATATAAGGTTGTGAAACTTCGGATAAAACAGCCTTTTGTTCGTACTTTGAAATCTCATAACTAATTTAGATAAATCATTGGAATTAAAGTTTTTAGCAATTGTATACAATACAACTTAATGTTATAAGGCAATATTGATAAAACTTTGGTATGAAACTTTTTTGATGAAGGACAAACTGTCCCTCCATGTTACGAAACAGTAAATGTAAAACATTGGTTATAGCTTGAAAAATAGTTTGATATTTGCTATTTTTTTTAAATGGTTCAACAAGTTTTTTTTTTAAATAACCATTTTGAGTTGGTTGGTACTAATCAAATAGTAGGTTGAAATTTTTTTCTCACTTTTTCTTATTCAGTTTATGATATCCAGTTTTCCAGTTTTCGCTCATTTAAAATCTATTCCAAAATACAAGTAAAAATATATTTTCTGAAGTTGTCTGGCGGAACAAACACGAAGAATAAAATTCTAGTAGAATATGTTCAGTATGTAATAAGAATGACAAAATAATTAAACTTTTGTGAATATTTGTTTATAAATCATATTAAGGTTATGCCTCACAGTTAAATCTTTAAGAATTCAGGTTTTATGGCTTAAACGTTACACGTTTGCAATTAATTATCTATTATTAAATAATAAATCGTTAAAAAAATTTATAAGGAAGTAGTTTACATAAACAATAATTTCGATAATAGCTTTAATAGAATTAACTAAGAGTAAAAGTCAAAAGCTAACACATCAATTCTTCACATATCAAAAACAACTTTCAAAACATAATTTATATTGTTTACATTATAATCAAAATTTTAACGAAACATCAAAATGCTATGAGATGAGATCACGTTGTAATGAATGAAAGTTATTTTTCTTTCTAACTTTTTTACTAAATGATTTATCTAAAATTGAATTAAAAAAGCAGCCATATATAGAAACTAATTAATAGTTAATTTACAAAATGATTAAAATTAATTTCGTTTTTAGTTTTAGACATAGGGGATAGATAAACCTTGTCCCTCATGTCGTTTAGAGAAACAAAAAAAATGTGATAAGTTGTTATTGGTTTTACATAAAAATCAATAACAATAACTAAACTCAAACATAATGAAGGACTGATAACAGAATTTGGCAGTAATAAGCTTAGTGAGATAAGTAACTTTTTTCTGTTTTGTAAAAGAAGACAAGTAATCAATCAACCAGTTAGTCAGTATTTACTCACATTAATCTCCGCACAGACTTATAGTTTAATTTAAATGATAATTAAAATCCTTTCAGATTTGTATAATTTATCTTTGTTATAATTTTTCCTGAACATGATTTTATCAAGTAGTGTAGTTGACAGATTTTCATTTCGATTCTAGATTTTTGTCCGTCA
This sequence comes from Diogma glabrata, assembly GCA_963693315.1. Taxonomy (NCBI): domain Eukaryota; kingdom Metazoa; phylum Arthropoda; class Insecta; order Diptera; family Cylindrotomidae; genus Diogma; species Diogma glabrata. Next base: position 302,468,456 of record OY856186.1, read on the forward strand.
TCCTCTTCACATGAGCAGTTTTTGTTGTTTATTTTTGATTTGTAGTTTTATTTCATACTATATATTTTATATATGTATGTAGATGTTGAGTTTATATATTTATTGTAAATTTTGAATGATACTCATCCGAGAATATTATGAATAATAGAATATCTTATGTGTGTATAGGGTATTTGAACTTAACCAATTTAATTAAAGCTATTAAGTATATTATTCTGATGTCGATGATCTGTCTGAAAAAACAGTCTGAAAAATAAACTTTTTTTTTAACACGAGTGATCTTTTTGTTAAAAAAAAATACCCAAAAACTGTCTGACGTCTTATATAAACGATCCCAAAAATGTTTGAAAAAAATTGTTGGCATTTGGCCAGTCCTTGTCTACACCTGTACCAATCATGCTCAAATAAATTTGCTTTGTGATTTCTTTACATTTTTAATTCTTTTGTGATTTGTTTTTCTTTGAATATATTAAAAACTCTTACTCACTTATAATTTCTATATTGATTAAACAAAGATAAATAATACAAAACAATGAAAATGAAAATCAAATTACTTTGTCTTATCTCATAACATATTTTACTCGTGTATCAAAATTTTTAGTGTAAACTTAACCTAAATAATTAACCAAAACTGTTTGCAATTATTTAATCAGAATGAAAAAAAATTGTTTAATTTAATTTATTAAACTTGACAATGACATTAAGAATTCGTTTTCTGAATATAAAAAAAACTTGTTATGAAATTAAAAATATATTATCCTGAAATTAATCACAGTGTAATACACATTTATATACGTATGTTTTGTGAGTATTTCATAACTTCCAAATAAAACACATTTATGTAAATCTTTAAACGCAATTGTGTACGCGATTTAAGTCGGCATACCCGCCAAATCAATGTACAAATCTCAACTAAAAAGGAAGGTCAGTTACTTTTGGAAACAAAAATATGTAAATCGATTTTTCATATAAACTTTGACACAATACCATAGTTAATTAACCTTTAATTTCCTGATTACATCGCTAGACGATGCTTTAAGAATTTTACAATTAATTAATTCATTTTGAATATTTGGTTGCTAAATTTATTATATTATGAAAATATTAATGAAAATGTCATTGTCAATAAAGTTCGCTAAATAAAATAAAAGTTGTTTTATTTTTGATTTATACTTCGAAATTCGGTTCAAAGGCATGTTCACCAAATAAAGGTGGTATTCTGCTCTAGAAATTTGACAAAAAAAAAAACGATTTTTTTGCATATCTCAAAATTTAAGACCCCTAAGAATAAGTCCTCAAAAGAATTTATTCGGGCGGAGCCAATGAAACAATAGACGGCAGACGTTGCCCGACCACGAGTCCCCTTGGGAAATTCTTTCATACTCCTTATATACTTGAAAATCTATAATCCGAAGGTCATTATAACGTATATTGTTGTAATTATTTCATGTTTAGTGTTCAGTTCAGTTTTATTATTATTTTTAAACGTATTTTCTCGAAACTACTTTTTTCGAGTTGGTTGACATGATATCTCAAGTTCTACTCATTCACTTGAAATTTTTTGGAAATCTTCTGTGTATATCCCTCTAAAGTTTGGCCCTTAAATTTTGAAACATTTTTGTTTTACGATTTTAAACAATTCGGAAAGAATAAAAACAAGGGTAAACAAATAACGAATTTTAATAATTATTTATTTATCTAGAACGAAAAGTGAAACTTTAAAGTACAAGCTAGTTGTTTACGGCCGAGGCGTCAAGCCGAGGCCGAAATTACTAGTGAGTACCTTTAAAAACACTTTTCGTTTGAGATAAATACAAAATTTTATTTCATACTGGAAATTTATTAAAATAAAAAGAAATGAGTTTTAAATTTTGCTCAAAAAGTTGAAGTTTAACGTCCTAGGACTTTATAAAATTTTATATAGTCGTAGGACGTTAAAGTTCAACGTTTATGGTACAAAAAGTTAAACTTTAACGTTCTAGGACTTTATAAAATTTTATAAAGTCCTAGGACGTTAAAGTTCATCTTTTTGTACCACAAATAATCGGAAAAATGTCATTTTAGATATTAGTATGAAATAAAAAATATTTTGTTTCAGAATGCTACAAGGGCAGCAACCACGTCGACCAGAACGCACCTTTTCTTTTAAAGCCCAAATTCACTATATTCGCGATTTTCCGAAATAATTCAAATTTCAATTCTCGAGATTGGGATTTCTAGACAAAAATATTCTCGAGAAAATTTAAAAAAAAAATTGTGTAATGTCTCTAAAATTAGTGTAAATGTAGTGTAAAAACTGTCAAAAAATCTGATTTTAATTTAAGTAAAAATAATATAACAAAATTGTAACGACGGGCCTATTTCGTTTTTAGTTTTTACTCTAAAATAAGAATATTCATATTTAAAGAAATTCGTTGATGATTTGCTATTTTATTTCGTTTCCGGCCTTTAAATTTCAACAAACAACACATTTTTTCTGTTAATTGTTTTGTTGCGTCACTCAATGTCAATCAATAATACATGTTTATGTTTACATAAATAATAGAAGTTTTTTTATGTAAAGCTTAGTCATAATATTGCATGTAGATGTAATACGGTTGTTCAATTTATAAAAAGTAGTGATTTGAGAGGAGAATATTGTCTAGAATTATTTATTGAAATGATAATAAAAATGGTTTGACTTGCATTTTTTATTGAGAGGATATGGGAAAATTTTGAATTTGTGTGCGATCAAAATTATAACTAAGAAGAACGAGAGATGTAGAATTTATTTGTATCCAAGCAACCAAAATGATTGATCGGGTCTCATTATGTAATTACTAATTCGGATAGTAATTAAGTAAGTTTTTGATTTATTTTATATAATTCGTGTTTGTGTTTTTTTTATATTAAATTAAATTTTTTTGTGTTGAACATTATGTCCTGCTTGATTAAGTGTTTCAAATTAGAGATTTGCAAACAAGATTCGTTTGATATAGTTTCCCATATTAATAACTTTTTTTCTATAAAAAGTCTATTCTTTACAAAATAATTCAAAATACATATTATTATTTTAATAAATACCAAGAATAAAAACAAATTGCTCATTAAAATTGAAAAAGAAAAAATTAAAAACATTATTTAAAAAACAGAATTTCAAAGGACACAGGCCTACGATTTTGCGAAACAAAATTGCCCCCTGCTGTTTCCTATTTTGTAATAAAAAATTTTATAATAGTCCACAGCAAGTAAGTTCACATTTTGGCGACTAAGAGCTTCGACAGCAACATCGTATAGGTTTTAGAGCATTAATAATATCCTCGCAATGCTTTTCTTCTTCGTCAGTAGTCGTCATAAACTTTAAGTTTAGCATTTCAAGTGCCTTGCGAACATATTTACTGATGCATAAAATTATTTACTTATTTTGCATGAAATTCAAAACATACATACTCAAATTCTAGACATGCGTTTTGTGTTGTTGACGAGAAAACTCCATTTGAATTTTTATTAACAAACAAAAATTGTTAGGAGTGAAAATTATAGAACTTAAATTAGATGATCGTAAACTCGCACACATTGACACATTGCACTCAACTCAAATTTTGTACCGATAACACAATTTATATTTATTTTTTTAAAATTTATCATTTAATTTTTAAAAAAATCGTTTTTTCAATTATTATTTGATAAAAAAATTAAAACAAAAACTGAAATTTTAGAAATTCGGGGTGGGTCTCGGAAATTTCACGATAATGCCCAATTCTAGATAGATAGGGTCGATTCCTAACACTGACTAGAAATCTCGGTCCAGTAAAGCATATTAAGATTTTTTTAAGTCCTCACCACTTCAATATCTACGACTCCAGAAACGAAGCAAACCGTTCTCTCCACTCTTACTTTACATACAAAATGATTTATTATTGACAAATTTTTAAAACTTTTATCTTTTATATATAAATACGCAAGCACTTTTTTTGTGGTACAATTTAAAGTTTTTTGCCCAAACAAAAGTGGGGCAATATGTATATCGTTGGAAAGGTCTTGAGCAGTACATTTGTCGAAACACATTTGTTTTGGAATTTAGATGGTTTTTATGAGGAAAAAAGAGAAAATGTGAAGGTGTGTCTTTTGGTGGTTTTTATCGATTATTTTATTTGTTTTAGTTATTTTATTGAGAGTTTATTTGCAATTTCAATTTGGCCATTTGACAATGGCCAAATTTCAGCCCCTGGACGATTCTGGTTTTTAAAAATGCACAGAAAAGGTGACTTTTGTTTAGAGTCGAATCAGTAGCCTTCTGCTAGATAAAGTTTTAAATTACTAAAACGATGACAACGCAGATTATTTACCAAGGATTATATTTTATACCTGACATATTATGCGATTAGAATACTGCATTATTTTTGGTTTGAAACGGCGAGCTGTTTTCATAGATTTACCCCCTTAATATATGCATGCTGACATGATGAGAACTCCTTAGGTTAGATAGAACCTTTTATGAAGTTTTGTATTGGTTACAATCTTAGGTGTATTAGGCTGTATAACGATCCTGAAAGTGATTAAGCACTTTCAGTATCGTTATACAGCCTAATACACCTAAGATCGTTGGGACTACAATTAAATCGTTACCCGCCTATGGTATTAAAATTGTTTTTGCTCAAAGCTCATATGGTATGAAATTGACTTAGTTCAAAACTAACTAACATTTTTGGAACTTCATAGCGTCAATTATCTACTTAATATCTTTAGTATTTGGCAAGAGCATTCGGTTCTACAGACGTTGAAGGCTTTAAATATTTACCAACATTGCCTACCAACATTTCCTTGTAACTTGCTGTCTTCACTAACCCTAGAGACATTCGTCTAAACCGAAACTGACTTTCGGTAGCCTAATAATGGTGCGTAAAAAACAAGTGTCAAACAAATATGTTACCCAATAATGGTGTCTTTAGTAAATGTTTCAGAGATGACGTATGAGTGGTATCCCGTGACCACCAGTTTAAGATAACTTGTATTGGTTCAACTCATAGAGATAGTATTATGCGTAGTGTAGATACAACTTCAACCCTGTGCTTTTGAGAACCCACAACCAGGCTGCCTTCATTGTCAGGTAGAAGCTGATTCGCATCGCATGGTAGGTACTTTTACGTTACGTTAGATGCGTTCTAGACTGAGCGTATACATGAACGACTCTTACCTTGTTTTTGCACAAACAGTATTTTGTAATAGTTCTTAAATAATAATCGATTTTTAACTAAAACAACACGTTTGACACATATTTTTGAGCAGGAGAGCACAAACCACTACCTTACCGTGATAAGTTGACTTGCAGAAATTTAAACAGACCTAAATCCTTCAACAAGAATGACATCAGATTCTCCAACTAAGTCAAAGTCGTTAGGAAATTCGCAGAAAGGAGACTCCATCGATATAAGGGATATATTTGGATATTCGGGTAACTAAATCCCATGTACTTTGTTGGATCTTCGGGTCTTACAGAAACGTAGTACGAATGCGGTAGACTTGGTAACGCCCACATTGACAACTTCTACTATGTTTTCAAGGTCGTCGATCACCTTTCTGTGCAGTATCAGACCGAGGCTCGGCACAGTTTTTTAATATAATCTGATTTCAATGCTCTTACTATCTTTCTCTAGTTTTTAGGTGTGGAATTGTTATCGATGCTACTTATCGGTCACTAGTTGGTCTTATAACACCTCGTTTAAAGGGCTAATTCAAATTCGCCGTACCGTTGATCTTTAAATAATGACTAGAGAACCTAAAAGATTCGAAATTAGTTCTAATCGTTTAAAAAATTTTAAAAAATTTTTCCTTCCGTTCCGTTGTAGGTTGGTTTTGAAGACCCTACTTTCTTAGGCTATGTTTACTGTTGTTTAGTTTTAGTAGTAACACTGTTAAAGTAATCAGTGCTTAAACTTCGTCCTCTCTGACTCATTCATTGCTTACTAGAATATATCAGAGAGCTCTTCGCTTTATAATTAATCCATAATTAAATCCGTAACGGTGAGGAACTGCATTGAAACAGTGAAAAATATAATATTTTTTTTAAAGATGGTTAAATATTTTAAAAAGTTAGAAACTGCCTCCGGACAATAAAAAGTTTAACAAAGTTATCTTAATCTTAATGTAATTAATTATATTAATAATTTTAATAGTCTTCTTTTTGTATCGTTACAGATGCATAGCGGCAGCTCAATTCCACTCTCTCCTTCATCCTTAACATCATCAACAGATCCATCAATATCAATGGCAATAGGAATAGCATCTTTGGTGCTTGAGGGCCGCCCGTTATCTGAGGATGATTATCTAATATTACAACCGGATGATTTTAATCAACAACATTCTTCGGCAAATAAAAATAAATATAAAATAAGTAACACAACTGAGCATTCAATTCAAGATGTTCATCGTATCAAGTTGAAACTATTACAATTACATGGTGATGCTACAACTTGCAACGATATTGAATGTCACGGATTGACACAAATTACAGCAACCGGAAATATGGATACAAACACCTCTAAATCATCTTTAAAAAATATCACGATTACTGATTTTGATTCGAAATTAACCGATGATGATGCTGATTGTTTGGGAGATGATACTGTGGAATATTGTGATTTAGGTAATAGATCTGAGCTGTTTTACGATGCGTTTCATGCCAGTACATTGGCCGACACATGTCTCCAAACAATTCCACGTTCCTTTTATCGTTCGGTTAATCTATTGAAACTGCCCACACCATCATCTATAACTGGTGCAATTGAAAAATATAATAATTTATTTACAACAACATCAACATCTTCGTCACCATCATGCTCATATACGGGAACAAAAATCAATAATAATAAAAAGATAGATATACCAAAACAGGGGCCACATTGCGAAATATTTTTGAAAAAAATTGGAATTATCAAACTAACTGAACCGATTACAGCAACTTCATCTTCAAATCATAAAAATGAAATCTGGAATATTGATGAAATTGGTTATAACCATCATATCTGTAATGAGTTTACCACATCAGTTTGTCGTCGCTGGAATAAAAATTTAAATCAAATTAAAACTATTTTCCATCACAATGAAATACTATGTATAGAAGTTTATTTGGGGCCAGAGATGAATAAAATTTTACTAGAACAATGGATCATACAAATTGTTGATAAATCAAATCATAATAATAATTTATTCAATTTCAATAATCTTGGCAATTCTAATACGAATAATACTACTATGACAATTCAATCATTATGCAGTGCTATAAGGAGTCAGTTATATTTTTCACAGATATCATCGTGGAATGATTTGCTATTGAAACGACAATCAACTACTTTAACGCATGAGTTTCTAAATAATCCGAGAATTAAGAAAAAATCGTATTTAGACATAATCTATCACATAAAATCTTTGAAACAAAATTCTTTTATTTTATCAAATTTTAACGAAAAGCCTGTCATACATAATTTTCCGGATACGACACTTTCGGATAGTTATCATTTAAAAGTTTGTTTAAAAAGTAGTCAACGTTTTGAATGTATACCAAAAGTTATAAACATTACTTCTCAACAAATAAATAATACTGTCACATCAGGCTCATTGTGTAGTGGGAGTAGTGTTAGTAGCAGCAGTAGTAGTAGTAGTAGCTCGTCAGTTTCCAATAATTCAATTGTTATAGATATAAACATTGGTTCTATAAAATGTAACGAAAAAGGAAAACATCAATGTAAGCATGATTCAAATGATGACGAGGATTTAAATATTACTGATGTTATTGAAGAGATTCCACATAATATCGATAAAAGTAACTGCAGTAGTAGTAGTAGTAGCAGCAATAGTGGTAATAGTATTTCTAACCTACATCGTGAAAAACAACTTCTAAAATATAAAAAACGATTGATGAAACGTGAAAAAAAGAAAAAAGTAGTACAAAGTAACACAGAATTACAACATTCAAATACATTTTCAACTCATGCATCAATTAATTCAATACGCTTACCACTTTATAGTTTTAATAAAAACGATATAAATTTTAATTCAGGTAACAGCAGTAACAACAATTCTAATTCGAAATTAATACAAACGAATAAAGTAGAAATGATGTCTGTATCAACACAAACTGATAATTTTATTGAGGAAAATGGATCCGAAACATCGTTAGATATTAATTTTCCGACATGTAATTATTGTGGTAATGATATGCAATGTATATGCTGGAACTGTGATAAAAAATTATTATATACAAATAATAATAATTGTAATAGTAATAATAATAATAATTTAAACAACGGTGATTTATTACTTCAATCAATATATCGTACAACAAATCGTAATAGACAAATAAAAAATTGTGATAAAAAATTAATAATTAATAGTAATAATATTAAAAAATATGATGAAGAATATATTGAAAGAAGTATTACTTGTGATAATTTAAATAGTTTAGATGTAGGAGATTGTCGTTTATGTATAAAACGACAGAAAATAAAACATGATAATTATTTAACAAATAGTTCACATAATAGTGATAGTGAAAACTATAACTATCGTCGGACAATGTCTGAAAATTTATCGGGATATGGAAACGACGAAGCACCAAAAAATGATGATCTTGATACTATCGAAACGAAAGCTAAAATTCTTCTGTCACCATCATCTGTATCATTAAATGATGTTGAATTGAATGATGGTTTATCTTTTGAAGAATTAAAAGGCTTTCGTCGGGCATTTTCCGAAGACGTTATCGATTCCATAATTTTAGATAACGATGTAGTTGATTGTAAATGTAATAATAGTTTTGTAAACCGTCCAACAATGATGAATACAAATGATCTCAAACTAAATGAATCTCAAAATAATACTTATATTAAGAATAATAATTTATCAACCGATTTGTCATCATCACCCACCGATTCAAAAACAACAATGACATCTCCGACAAAATTATTACCAATACCCGCCCAGACAAATAACAATAAACCATTATTATCACCACGATTTTATAAGCAAGCAGCAATTTTAAAACGTCGATCACGGCATTTATCGGATCGTTCGTCGGAACGATCATCAAACGGATCCGAAATCGATCAAAATTTTTCCGATGAAGAATATGGTTGTGGTTTGGACAATACGCTTAATAGTCCAAATAATTTAAACAGTGCAAAAAACTTTTTAAAATTTGGAAGTAGTAAGGCTTTGTTGATAAAAAAACAACCATTATTGGGAACTTTAGAGGAATCATTGTTGCAAAATCGTTTTGAACCAAAATATCAAGTTCAGGGATTTAAGGTTTTGTTAGGAGCTTCTGGAGGATTTTGTCCAACACAGTTAACAATTCCGGCTGTTACAAATTTATATGAATTACATGGACAAACTTTTTCTACACCATATGTTGTAAGTATATATTTTTTTTGTTATTATTGAATTGAAAAAGAGAATATTTCAAACATAAATCTTTGCGTCCTTATTTATCCGAATGGCTATTTTTGCACCATCCCTGGTATTGATGCACTCCTACTTCATCTTCTATGCTGCTCTGATAACCTTTTTCTTCATAATTCCTCCCAACCAGTTTAATAATTAGATAAACGATGGAACATATATGTTTACCTTAAATTAAATTCTATAAAATATTTATTGTATTAAACATTTTCAATATAAGATTCATGATTTACTTCTAAAAAAGCATTGAATAAACAATGTCAAGGCGACTATAATAGATATTCATTTATTTAGGAAATAGATTTATATAATTAATTGAATTTGAATTGTTCAAGGTTTATATTATTTCTATAAAATTTATTTTTGGATCATTAGTTGATATGGGTTTTAACTTTAACTATTTAAGGTATCTTTAATTATTTTACGATAAGATTTTTTAATTTTTAAACAATAGATACACAACTGGGTCACAACAGTTTTATTACTTCCCTGTTTTGTTTTAAATGTGTTTTCGATTATTTTATAAATGTAGCAATATCAGTTGCTAAAAGACTTAGCCTATCAACATTAAAAAATGTCCCTTATCAACGTTCTCGTTATGCTATATTTTTTTAAGGATATTGTTGTTTCGCTAATATTTATTTGTCTTATAATTTCAGTGTGAAATTCGTTTACCACGTAAAGGATATTCAATACCAATTACCGGAACTGTTCAAACAACATTATTAAATCCTCAAGGAACCGTTGTACGTATGTTTGTTGTTCCATACGATTTACGTGATATGCCAAATATGAGTACAACATTTATGCGTCAACGTGTTCTAACATGCGATGAAACAATGAATAAAAATGGTAAAAAGTTGGAAGAATTAAGTAATGCAGAACAAATGAAATTACTACGTTATGCAATTCATTTGAGGTAAATTCAGGATTATTTTTATTTTAAAATATTTAAAAGTGTTTTCAGGGTTCAGTACTTTGAAAAAGTAAAACAAAGAATCCTTATGGTGAGATTTTGGTTGTTCGTCCGACGATCACAATCGATTTTTTCTGCAACTGTAAGTTCTATTGACTTATAATTTTGGATCGGTTATAGAAGTGACTTTTCTGTAACTTTTAAGAAAGATACAAATTTTTTAGATTTTTTACTCCCTAGGGAATAAAAAATAACAAACCATGACAAAAATGATAGTTTTCATGGAAACAGAAATTTTTTACGAGAAATTCTAACAAATTTGTATAAAAACCGGGTACTATGATGAACATTAAAAATTATAATTTTCGTTCTCTTTAAATGATTTAATTTAATTTTTAATATCATAACTATATTGTGGTCGTACAAAAAATAGTATATACACCTGGGAAGAGAGCATGTCATTTTCTTCAGTGATATGTAGCCCTCAGGCTTCGCCCTGGGGTCCCAAGCCCACTTCGGGACAAAAATGTGCTTCCTCTCCCTTGGTGTATAATCTACTATTTATCTTTAATTTTATTTTTATTTCCTCCATCCTATCATGAAATAGGATTTATTGTTTAGTTATTATTTCTTATAAAAAAATACAAAATAGATTTATTGCGCCCATCAACACCTCAGAACGCATGCTGATGTGCACAGTGCACCTATGCCTTAAAGGGGTTTAATGTGTTTTTGTAATTCCTGTAATTCCACATGTTGTAATTCCTCCCGCACAACACATTTTAATAAACAAAAATATTTATAATGTTAAGTTTTGAAAAATTAAGAGTGAACTAAAAAATGTCTGCCGCTATTATAATTTAAAAAGTATCTTACTACGAAAAAACTAAATGATTCTAGTGCTGTCCTTTACTCTTCATAATCTTTTGCCTAATGTTTGAGTCATCTGTTAAAAACGGGTGAGCGTCTCTTTTCCTAGTTCGACCACTAGCACTCCAAAGATACCAACATGTCTAGCGAAATCTCTCTGATATTACCAATAGAATGTGATATCTCACATTAACTTATAGATCAATAGCAGGAACTTGGTTTGGAGTACGCGGAATTATCACACTCATAGATCAAAATGATTTTTTTATGAAGGAAAGGTATCGTTTGACAATGCACCCACAACATAGAGTGTTTAGCATGATTTACTATACCAGTTAAGAATATGTTGCAGAGAAACTTTTTTCTATCGGTGAGCCACTGTACAACGTGGACGTATTAGTTTATGTAATCGCATGTCTCAACCAGGTTGATAACAAGGTGATATCATAAACATAAAAAATTATTTTTTCGTCAGTTGATGGTTGTAGTAAAACCAATTACATAGTTTTACTACAACAATTCCCCAAACTATATTCGCAATATCTTCCAAATTCCTATCAATAAATATAAAAACAATTGACCCAAAACTCTATTAAAATTGAAAACAAATATTTCATAAATTTCCTTAACTGGGTTATTTCCAAATATTTTGTTAATATCTTTTAATTTAAATAAAACCAATTCGCGACATTGGCATTAAATAAAATTCAATTAAAAACAAAGTCAGTGTGTCAATTGTTTTAATATCAATTAACCAACAATAATAAATTCCCAGCGCGTAATCATTTTTTAATTATAAAAATAATATTTTAATGAATAAACAGGCAGTTAGTATTCAGACAATTAACGGAGTCAAATTTTAAATCAATACAGTCGTTTTTGCAAATAAAATATTAAAATCAATAAAGTGAATCGTTTTGAAGGAAAAACTAACAAGCAGTCAGTAACCAATAAGTTCAGTTCAAAAATTATTAAAATAAGTTTAATTCATAGCAGTAAGTTCAGTTCTAAAATTATTAAAATAAGTTTAATTCAGAACAGTAAGTTCAGTGCAAAAATTATTAAACTAAGTTTAATTCAGAACAGAAAGTTCAGTTCAAAAGTTATTAAAATAAGTTTAATCCAGAACAGTAAGTTCAGTTCAAAAGTTATTCAAATAAGTTTAATTCAGAACAGTGAGTTCCGATCACTAGCTATTAAAATATACATAAGCTCAATTCAGAACATTATAAATAGAAATACAAATTAAAACTGAAAAATAGAGACTTTTTCTTGATATAACATCTGCAAAGTACCAAAGTATCACACACATATAAGAACTACATTTTATCACATAGTAGTATACGTAAAACATTTGCACTACATCTTTATCATATAGTAGTGTCCTAAACAATTTGGCACTACATTTGGCGCAGCCGGTTAGTCCTTTCCGACATAAGGACATAAAGGAGTAGACGAACCACCAAGCAGAATAACAAAAAACGCCTGAGATCCAAAACTGTCATCAAAAATCACATCCACCACAACGTAAAACCAAAAATCAACAAGGAACAACAATCAAGTCAAGATTTCAAGATTAAAATTCAAGACAGAATGAAGTTCAACACCAACAAAATACTGTGGTAAGATTTTTTCTTAACCGTAATTAGTAGATCAATTTGTCATACTCAATTTTCCGTAGAAATAGTTGTACTATAATAACTTTAATAGTAATATCTTTTCTCTCTTAAATTTGATTTTACACCTTTATATATAACTTAAACTCCAGATTTGGTTATTATTTTTCCTGTATTTCCTGTATACTGTCATTCTAAATCAAATATGTCAACCTATAACCAACACGAAGTACTAATCCTAATCGACAACCTAGTCGGTATTGTCGACAAATTTGAGCTTGATAATATTGAGAAAGTAGAAACTTTTGTGTTTCGAGCCAAATCACTTCTAAAAACAGTTCTAAGTGTAATGAAACTAGAACAGAAAATGTTTACACGATTTCTGTCCTCACATATCACAGGAAAACCCCTGTTGACCTCTAGAGACAAACCATTCGAACCAGTCGAAGACCTAGAGTACATATTACGCGAATATTTTTTATCTTCCACAAGGAAATCAGAGCGAACAAAACCGCAAAACAAAACCACTGATATTTTAGCTTTAGCAAACATGATCATAAAACTAAACGGAGATGCCGACGATATTAATGGCGAAATAGAAATCTTCGAAAAACGTGCCAAATGCCTTCTGTTTCGGCTAAACGACCAAGAACAGAAGAGATACTCACAACTACTGGTTACACGTATCACAGGCAAAGCTCTGCTAGCCGTTAGAAACAAATCATTCGACTCAGTAGAAAACCTAATATTCACATTACGCGAGTATTTCTCACCTTCCATCAGAAAATCACAACGAACAACAGACGACACACTTACAGTACAACCCAACAATGCAATTGCTCAAGTCACACAAAGCCTACCATCTACAACGACAAATTTTGTATCAAATATGGATTATAATCTCCCTAGATCTCCTCAATTTAATGACACATCTTTAACTACAACGTACACTCCTTCACAAAGTATAAGAAACACTGCTAAACCTCCTCAACTGACATCACCAAACAGTTTTAATCCACAAAACCAAAACGTTACTCCACAACATCCATTATCTGATTTATCATCTTTTCCCTTGTTTTCTGCTGCTCTGGCAATTTCAAATATTCCTAAAACAAACTTTTCGAATTCTACGCAACATCCAACATTTACTTCAGTATCAGGGTACCATGAGAAACTACAATCCCATTTACCCTCTTATTCATATTTACAGCCACAAATAGGAAATATGCCTAATCCTTATAGTACAACTCACAGTAACTCCAGTAGTTCACCACACATTTCACCCTATATGATGGATCAACATTTCTCATATCCTTCACATCAGCCTTCCAAAATACCTTGTAACCAATCAGAAAACTACAATAATACAAATTTTCAAACAGAACGACCTAATTTAAATACAAATATTATAAACTCTGAAGCCCCGACACCACTTTCAAACTGTTTACAAAACACAAAACTAAATTTATCGGACAATTCTGACATAGAGCCTGCATCAGTAACCGCACAAAAACGGGCTGCATCTACATTACATTTTAATCCGTCTAGTGTTTCCTTGCCAAATAATTTCCCTGTTACCGATACGTATGCAGATATTCCGTCTTTGAACATTAACACTGACGACCTAAATTATTTAAATCCCGAAAATATTGCATCAAGTCTACCGCCAACTTTTCCACATGGTTCTGCTGATAATACTTCACGTTCACAGAATTCTGAATCAAATGTTTCTGCAAGATCACATCAGTCTGAAGTGAGATTGGATGTGATGTCACAAAAACTAAATTCAAGTCCGTTTTTAATGGCATCACAATTTACCATACAATCTAATGACATTAATCATGCAATGGCACATCAACCCATATTACCGAAGGCAACCAGAGACACTCCACTTGAGCACTCGGAAGCGGAAAACACGACAATTTCACCCACTAAAGAAATCAAGACAAACGGAAATATACTTAGTTATGCTTCTAAAGGCAATATCATACCGGCCGGACCAAAGAAAATAATACAGATAGACGACTCGAACGTCCCAAATGAAGCGACAATTACCATGGCTAAAGAAGTAAGTCCTGGCGTGTTGATAGCAAATACACTATCCATATCAGTCAACCAAAGTATCCAGAAAACTCCAACTGACCCAATTCAAATTCCAAACCCCAATTCAACCTCCCTTGTAAACAATCTTACAGAAATTGTTCTACTATCCGAATCAGCTTCTCATGATACCGAAAAATCTCCGACTGACAAAACTAGGTCAAAGACGCGCGACAGTAACCCAGACAAATCACAATGTATATCAGAAATTATTTCAACACCAATTCTGTATTCCGAAGTTCTAAAACAAAACATTTCTCGAAACTTGTGCATTCCTATAAATATTTCAAACACAACACAAATTTCATCAATACCAACAAAATTAAAATACACTAAAAATTATACGTATCATAATCTACAAACTACCACTTTAAAATGCCAAACTAATTCTAATCGTAACGAAAGTAGATTCCAGAAACAGAAACCAACAATCAGCTCTAACAAAAACCAATATTTGCCTTCAACGACCACATTGAAATGTCATAATAATTTTATTTGTCACAAAAACAAAATCCAGAAATCAGAAAACCCAGACAGTTCTAAGAAAAATCAATATTTCCCTTCAACTATGGTAGTCAAAAACAAATCGCCAATCAGAGAACCAAATATCAAATTACACAGCCGCCGAAGTATATCTAAAACGAATAACACAAATATTAAATTTCGAAAAAACAAAACCAACCAACATTCGATTAAGCCTAAACCAAGCAATCCCTATCACTCTGACACCAAAAATATTAAAACGTTGAACCAGTCTGCTACGATAAATTACCATGACTCTAATAACAAACTAACTGTAAACAACCGCGACCAAAAAAGACCCAGACGTATTGAAAATCGGATACACTGTCCATTACAACTTTCCAAACTGTGGAAATCAATTTTACTATATCTTAGCCTTTCGTGGACTCATGTAAAGAAAACTACTAACTTACAACTTACACTGCCGATAATAACCAATAAAATACAATCACATTCTTATTTATCTAATTCAGTTTACTGGCTTGACAATCTGTTCCAAAAATTTCCTGTCTGTTTTTCAAATATTTTAGTACTAGCATCTCGTAAAAACATATACGACAAAGAAGTTTTCAGCTTAATTGTAAAGTTTTACACAGCCGATCAACTGTTACATGTTGCTAAGGACAATACTTATTTATTAGTCAAACACGTAAATCAAATTGGAAATAACTTTCCTTCAAAATTACTTTCTAACGATAAAATTTCCACATTTTTAAAAAACAACAGCTTTCTAAAAAATATCAAATTCCGCTTAAACCAACCTAAAGCATAGGTGAACCAAATCATCTTATCCTAAACATAATACTAATCTAAACCACAAGTTAATCAAACAAACCTAATACTAACTTAAACCATAACCCAATGAACAAACCTATCCTAAACCCAATATTAACTTAAACCATAAGCCAATCGTACCAACTTATCCTAAACCTAATACTAGCCTTAAGCATAAGTCAAATCTAAACAATTTATACTTACAATTTATACAATATACAAGAAACATAGTAATCGAAAAACAATAATCTTATTACCAATACTGATTCCGATCAATAATCAATAAAATCAATCAACTACCAATACGATTCAACTATCGATACAATCAATAAAAATAATAAGTTTACCAAAATTGGTCATAAGCAATCACTAGCATAAGTGTATACATATTAGATTAAAACAATTATTTTAAGCAATCAAAACGTAACGAAAATTTTAATGGAAACAAATAATTTACCATATATCGTTCATTCTTAACATAATTATACAGAAACAAGTAATTTAACTTGACGGCCCAAAACAATTGTGAAACATTTAAATTTATTAAATAGTTATAGTACATTAGCATGGATTAAACAAAATTAAATTAATATAAATACAAATTATTCTAATACAAATTATAATTATAAGGACTCCTTTAATTTTATTACGACGATAAAAACATAATTTATTCAATATTTATAAGATAAGACTAAGATAACGTTACTCACTTTTTTTTTCTCTCTCTTTCCTTTTTCTCAAAAACATACATAATTTGGTAAAATTTTGTGTTCATCGTTAACTAACTAACGATGAAAACAAAATTTTTTGTTCCGTGGGGGAGGAATGTAGTAAAACCAATTACATAGTTTTACTACAACAATTCCCCAAACTATATTCGCAATATTTTCCAAATTCCTATCAATAAATATAAAAACAATTGACCCAAAACTCTATTAAAATTGAAAACAAATATTTCATAAATTTCCTTAACTGGGTTATTTCCAAATATTTTGTTAATATCTTTTAATTTAAATAAAACCAATTCGCGACATTGGCATTAAATAAAATTCAATTAAAAACAAAGTCAGTGTGTCAATTGTTTTAATATCAATTAACCAACAATAATAAATTCCCAGCGCGTAATCATTTTTTAATTATAAAAATAATATTTTAATGAATAAACAGGCAGTTAGTATTCAGACAATTAACGGAGTCAAATTTTAAATCAATACAGTCGTTTTTGCAAATAAAATATTAAAATCAATAAAGTGAATCGTTTTGAAGGAAAAACTAACAAGCAGTCAGTAACCAATAAGTTCAGTTCAAAAATTATTAAAATAAGTTTAATTCATAGCAGTAAGTTCAGTTCTAAAATTATTAAAATAAGTTTAATTCAGAACAGTAAGTTCAGTGCAAAAATTATTAAACTAAGTTTAATTCAGAACAGTAAGTTCAGTTCAAAAGTTATTAAAATAAGTTTAATCCAGAACAGTAAGTTCAGTTCAAAAGTTATTCAAATAAGTTTAATTCAGAACAGTGAGTTCCGATCACTAGCTATTAAAATATACATAAGCTCAATTCAGAACATTATAAATAGAAATACAAATTAAAACTGAAAAATAGAGACTTTTTCTTGATATAACATCTACAAAGTACCGAAGTATCACACACATATAAGAACTACATTTTATCACATAGTAGTATACGTAAAACATTTGCACTACATCTTTATCATATAGTAGTGTCCTAAACAATTTGGCACTACATGGTTGAGGAAAATTCTACATATAGAAATTAAACCTAATTTGTGGTAGAACTCTCCCTTCTGATACTCCTTGCTTCAGACCAAGCTACTGATGAATTATGAGAATCATTTTTTATGCAGTTGTGACAGGAATGAGCTGAGTAAATTTAAACAGAGATTTACTTCGACTGACAGCATTGAAAGCACGTTTAAAATCCAGGAAGACCTGTTTGATGTTTTGGTTTCTTCTTCTTCGATTCTATCTGTATCTCATCTGTGGTTGGTACGGGATTATGTTGTGATGTCTGAAGTAGAAGGGACCTTGGTGGCATTTTGGCAATATGAGATAGTTGCCAAATCGACTTATATGATTTGTATTAATTGCTATTTTGTTAATGTAATGGTATATCTCAGAGGATATTTTTCACGCCCGATAGAGTAATTTAAAAGGCACGTAAGGTATAATGTACTAATGCAGTCAAATTGTCTGAGTATGATTGGCAGACGGCAGATAACAGACTAACCGCTCAAAAACCATTGGCGGTCTCCGTAACCTTGATCGGAGGACTGACATCGTTTTGTGCAACTTGTGAATTCTTATCCTATTCGCTTTATTCTATGTTTTGAGTAAAATATCCTGAATTTATTGTCCTGTTGACAGCTCTTGCATCGCCACGATACTAGCACGTTTCCTATTTTACACTGTGAGCTTGACAAGCGTTTAAAAGTTTGCCATCAGTTTTTGTATCAACGTCTTTTTCTTAGCACCCTAAATATGAAATATTTAGTCTCTCTGAATAGCCGAGGATACCATGTCAGGAAAAAGTAGGAAGGCGGAGGAGGGAGGTGCAACGAATTCCACAATTTGGCCACCCTATGGAAATACTCGTTAAAGAAAAGAAACTGTTTTGCAACGCAATATCTAAACTCGTTCATCTGAACTTGTTCTGCGATTGTACCGCGCACACGATAAAGGAATGCTTTCTTTTCTTCAGTGGTGGACTGGATAAAGTTAACTAGTTAGTTCGGCATTGTTTATCAACCGTATAGCCTTCCTTTGCACAGAGTACCGATATTTTATTCTTTATTGACAAGCGCATCCCCATACATTGTAGGAGTACTCCATACATGGACAAATGAATGATTTATAGATCAAAAGTTGCTGAGAATTAAAAAACTGCAACAATTCCAATTTTTGCATTGCCATTTTAGCTAGACTATACACATGTTAGTTTTATTTCATGTTTCATTCCATCACACAACTTCAAAAAGTTTAATCAATTCGACCTAAAGCCATTCCTCATGGTGAATCGTAATAGGCAACTCGTTTTGTCGCTCTATCCGTTAAAGCCGACAAAATTTGGTTTTGGTTAGTTTAAATTCAACAAAATTACACTCCTCCATTTCATTATACTCTCCAGGTCTTCGTTGATATAATTAATTAACAATTCTATCATTTGTAGCCGCTTGAGATACTAGTACATATTGGTATTTCGTTGTTTATTTTTTTTTATATACTAAAAGTACTGCATCTGTTGTGAAATTTGTAAATAAATTTATACTCAATATGTGCTGCGGTCCGAGTTGTACTTGGCTACTAATTTTTGATTCGATTTCATCAGTTAAAGTGGAGTATGGTTGTTGTAGTGACTGTTGAGGTGCTTATCTTTCGGCTCCATATTTAAATTCATGAACGAGTAGAGTTGAGCTTTTATATCAGTATAAGAATGAAAAAAACAAACAAAAAATACTGAGCTCTCATCAGCTTTTATATAAAAAAATTTATATCAACAGAAATTAAAGAATATCAAAATAGATACCATATTTAAAATAAAAAGAAACAAAGTCAATTTGCAAGAATCAATAATAAATAAAATATATGAATTACATAAATGAAACTCACTCCAACCTGACTCCAATCAAAATGTTCATCTTCGTATCCACATTTTTGTAAACTGCCGTAGCTATGATTTAACCAGAACTACCAAAACTGCATTGCATTTGCACTTCATACATTAAGCGTAAAACTTCGTTCACTTTTTTGGTGTCCATAAAAAAACCAAATCAGCTCTCTTGACTGTAATGTGTTTTACGTTATTTATTTTGTATTCCGGAGCTCAGCAACGTCATTGACTTCCAGATTGCTTATTGATTTACATTAGTTTTATGAATATCCGCATGAAACATTCAAAGACAAGGAATGCAGCGATCACCGTGGCCATTGTATAAAAAATGTGTTGAACGGCTCATTTTTAATTTATTAACCATCACCAAATACTCATTACATTACAAACAAATAAATAAAAAACATCTCAATATTACAATTAAACCACATCTAATTTTATTTTTAATTATTTAAATAATAAAAATTTGTTTTGGTTTTAATATACATATATGAAATTCGATTCACACTAATTTGATAATTGATTTTATAATCTTGAATATCCGAACAGATTGATCGATCATTTAAAGCTAGAATTTTCTATTATTTGTTTCTTTTTGATATACCTTGGTCACTCTTAAGCTCAATACAATAATTCCATCATATAATCTCAAAATTATGATACTACAAAAAAAAATCCATAACACGAAAATCAAAAAATAAATACTGAACAACCATAATTCATTATGGTGAAAGCTCGTACATTCTTTCGTAATACTTGCATGGCCCCGTTTTTATTGTTGATACAAGTAATAAAAATAATGGTGTGGCTCAACAAATCAATCAATTTGCAATTGCATGAGCATACCACAATTTTGTATATGAAATGTATTAGCTCACACAAAAATGTTTAAATTACTGTATGAGAAAATGTTTATAAATTTGTTGATTGACTTGTTGCACTTGTTTTTTTTTGTGTTTGATTTTGAGTTGCAAATTTTCTTTCTGAGGATGATAAACGAAACCGGTTAAAGAAAATCTTTTATCCACGACTACTAAAGAATATAAGCTTTCCATGCGTATATCTTCCATTGTAATTTTATTCATTCCAAAACCAGTGATTCTAATTAAATTCTTCAACAATTCTATAGTTTATTAAATATTCCCCTAACAAATTAAAAACTTCATTTGTTGGTATAGTAATATATACAGGTTAAAACGAGAACAATACATATATCAAATATAAAATAATAAAACTTGTTTTGTTTTTTATGCTATCTTTGATGCATGTATTTAAATATGGTGATACAAACTTTAGCAATCAAACTTGAAATTAATCGAAATATTTTGAAGTCGTAGATAAATTTGCATCTTGTATTCGTATAGGATGATGGCAATTCTTCACTCGGATGATTCCCTCCACTCGCTACGCTCGTTTCGGAAAACTTCATCGTCGTGAAGAATTGCCATCATTCTCTAATCATACAAGAATCTACTATTTTTTATGTTTTTAAGAAATAAAGTTAGTTCAATGATTGTGCAACAAAAAATCTCAATTCATTTTAGTATTTGTGTTTGTTTTTGTTGTATAGAGTTGAAGTAGTGATATTTGCTTGAAAATTGTGTGGAATCAATAACGCTGTTTGCCAACATTAAATTAACAAATAATTTGAGATTCCACTGCACTCCGAACCAAAATTATAATTTTGATTTTGATTCTCAATATAAAAACTGTTCCTGCGGTGCCACAAATTTTTTTTCGTCAGGTCGTTTGAGTTTTCTTGACAATTGAATAGGAGGTCTACATCATGTGGCATGCTCAATAATTTTAGGGTCAATTCTATCCAATTTAATTCTATTTTATTTTATTCTATTCAATTTTTTATGTTCCTTAAAATTCGCAACCAACCGGTTGTTAATTCCGCTAGAATGGATCCGGTACTGCTAGGTTATTGAAGGCGGTTCGCAAAGCTACATTTTGCATGATTTTCCCAAGAACAGTCAACTAGAGCTTTTAGTGCATTATTTCTGTTTTTCAGACTAGACTCTATAGTTCACCTGTTGTTCATTAGCATTTAATTTCCGAAATGAGTTGAATGTTACCAGTTACCACTAACAGTTTCGGTTTTTAGAAATGAGCATTTTGTCAATGCAAATGTTTAGTGTTAGATTTACCTCCTTCGTCTATGTAGTAAAAAATATAAATGCGGAGTTCTCAGTAGAAAGTTCCAATTTTCTGGTTTAAACCATTCATTCAGGATGTTCAGGTATTCAGAATATTGGTGAGTCGTTCTAGGTTGTTGTTGTAGCGACGGGTGCGGTGCTACTCCTCCGGCTCCGTGTTCAGATTCAGGAACTCTGCTACTGCCCTTGGGCGGTACCACAAATCATCCTTCGTCAGGTTGGTTGATTTTTCTGGACAATTGAAAAGGTGGCCTGCATCATGTGGCGTGCCCTCACATACGGGACACTGGCCATCAATGTTCTGGTCAATTTTATTTATTTAGTTACTTAAGATGCGTGACCAGCCGGATCTTAACTGCGCTAGAATGGATCTGTGTGGGGTAGATTGACCTCTTCTGCACGACCTGTGGTGGTTTGGTATGGAGAACTCGATTTGGGGTATAGTTCCTTACTGTGTCCTCAATAACTTTGCTGTGAATTTGTTTTAAGCCCATTTTATTCGTAAACTCGTCGATGTTACCAGGGCTTGGTTGTTTCTGACATCATTTAAGAAGCACTTTGCTGTTCTCCTTATGTCTCTAGGTTGTGTATTCGTAGATAAAGTGTCATTGCTTGAATATTGCTTTTTGTGACAGGCCCATAAATATTGTTTTGTAAGCATTTCATTATGTTGACTGACCGGCAATATGCTACATTCCTCATGCAGGTAATCTCGGTGAGCCATCAAATTACATCCTGTTGCTGTTCGCAACGCTGCGTTTGGTGTTATTTGTAATTTATTCCAGTGTGTGTCAGCAACCTGAGGTATCCATCTGGGAGCACCGTTAAAATAGGTCTTCCTATTGCTTTGTATATTGTAATATACAAAGCTAGTGCTTTCAATGCATTGTTCCTGTTTTTCAATCTTGAGTTTACCTGCGGAGCATGAGCATTAAATTTAAGTAGTGGTTCGAGTGTGACCTCCAACAGTCTCGAATTTTCGACCGTGGGAATAAGTATGTTGTCAACGCAGATGTTAAGTGTTGGATTCACCTCCTTCGTCCATATGGTGAAAAGTGTAGAAGTAGACTTTTCAGTAGACGGTTTCAATTTTCTGATTTTAAACCATTCATTCAGGATGTTGAGGTAGGTGTTCAGAACACTAGTGAGTTGTTCCAGGTTGTTTCCCGGTTGTTCCATGGTTGTTTCCTGGTTGTTCCATGGTTATCCTTCTGGTAGGGTATGTAAACTGCTCAGGTATGTATTAAACAATGAAGGTGAGAGACTCAACCTTGTGGAACTCCTTGTATCTTAGATTTGTAGTTACGGAACTCAACGTATGTTTGCCGGCCTCTTAGGTAGTTGCACAACCAGCGCTTTATTAAACCTGGCAGATTGGTATTGAATATATCATTTAATAGTGCAGCGTGCGACACTGTGTCGAATACTTTAGATAAGTCGGATGAAACTAAGATTGTTCTAGCACAGGCTTGTTTTTGATTCCTTCCATTACTGATTTGATTTTGGATCTTTTGAAGAGGGTGGTTGTACTATGTGCTGTCCTAAAGCCATGTTGGTGTGCCGCCAAATTGTAAGATCCGGTTAACAGAGGTAATAGAAGCGCTTCAATTAGGTTTTTGACCGATTAAAAGATGTCGGTCTATAAGATTCTTCCTTTTCTTCAGGTTTTCCAGGTTTCAAGGTGGGGCTTATTCTTACCGTTTACCAGATATTTGGTATCTGTATGGTTCTAAGCGATGTGTTGAGTGTGGTAGTGAGATAGTTCAGTCCTTTGGGTCCATTATGTTTTAGCATGATGGCTGAGATGCCGTTGGGTCCAATAACTTTGGATGGCTTAATTTTCTTTAGAGCATGCTCAACCTCTTCTTCAGAAAATGTGATATCCACTAAATGTTCAGTATAGACCTTGCACAAGAGGTCTCAATACTGACTTAGTTTGCTTTTCATGTTTACGTGGCTTTTCTGTAAACTGTGTGTTGAATTTTGTTGCGCATTTTCTGTGGGTTTGAGTTGGGATATCATCGCAGGAGTTGATGCAGTGGTTACCTGGTTGTCGAGGGTGGTTTGAGTCTTTTATAGTCTTTCAGAGACTGTTGCTTGTGCCAAAGCTTGAATAACTGGCTAGCTCTCCATTTATTACGTTTGTGTTTCGTAACTAACCTATTAATTTTCTAATTAGGATCTGTAGTTCTAGGATCAGCTGGATCTGCCTAGCGGATGTCATTTCTTTATGTGGGAAGTACACAGGCTTTCTGTGGAATGTTTGGTATCACCTTCTGTATTCTGCCGGATGGATTGAAGCGAGATGGCTGGCTTTATTAAAAATTTCTCTGAATTTTTTTTCCCCAGAGAGGGCGGGCGTCAAGTGGTAAAAATTGTTTACTGAATTCCATTTCAGTAAAATTAGTAAAATTTCCCCAGTCAGCTTTGTTAAAATTAGTATAGGTCCTCTTCTCGGATTTTATTAGGTTTATGGAACAGCTTAAGGTGATAATGACCGGCACGTGGTCTGATACTAATGCAATTTCAGTTGTCCATTCAGTTATTTGTAACCCTTGTTGGTTGTGGTTCGTTGAGGACTCTAAAATTGGAGCCATCAATTTGCTCAGCAAAGTTTTCGCCCCGTGGATCCGTGTTAAGGTGTGAGGGCCATAGATCATGTTGAGCATTAACATCTCCAAGAATTAGACAGTCTTTGGTATAAAATAAGTGTCCTATGGACGGTTCATAACCTGTATCACAGCTGCTTACTGGTGGTATATAAATATTGACTAGAGTTATCTCCGTATTTCCGGCTATATTAAGATATACTGTGCAGTCGCCTGCATATGATGTGATGGGTATCGTCGAAGTACGTCTAAGTAAAACCTTGATTTAAAAAATCAGTATTATATATTTTAATTTCGCTATTTGTTATCACTGTTTTCACCATTTGAATTGCATCCGCCGACTGTTTAAAATAAACTTATCTTGCTTTTATGCTAGTTCCTGGGCCCACGCCGATTTCATATGATGATCACCACATATTTTATACTTCGTGAGGCGCTTGTTCTTGACGAGTCTGAAAACTTTTGTTCTGCCATTTTCCTCGATTCGGCCGCTTTTTCGTTCGGCAAGCTCCGAATAATGCCGATTGCCCGCGATCTTGTAAATTTACTTCCACAATTTTTTTTTAACTACGAGGGGTTGAATTTGTGTTAGAACACGAAAGTAACCTTGTCGGACAAAAATGTGTCAGCTATTGTCGAGTCCGACAACCCAAACATGCCAAAACATCAATTGTCGGACTCGACAATAGCAGACACATTTTTGTCGGACAAGGTTACTTTCGTGTTCTAAACCAAATTTACCTACCTTCATAGTTAAAAAAAAATTGTAGTAGTAAATTCACAAGATCGCGGGCAATCGGCATTTTTCGAAGCTTGCCGAACGAAAAGCGGCCGAATTGAGGAAAATGGCAGAACAAAAGTTTTCGGACTAGTCAAGGACAGGCGCCTCACGAAGTATAAAATATATGGTAATCATCACATGAAATCGGCGTGGGCCCAGAGACTATTATCATAAAGTTTTGTTTTTTTTAAAGTTGGAAAAAAATTCCTATCTTGTTTTTTTATAAATTAAATATTTTTTTGTTTGTTTTCAAAACATTAGATAATTTTTAAAAGGAAATAATATTTAAATAGGAATTTAGATTTTTAGTTCGGGTTTTATATTTGAAAATTTAATTTTTTTTTGGCTCGTGCTGAGAAGAAATGCATAGTTTAAAATGGAACACTAAGTTTTTCTTTGAGAGAATGGATGACGCAGGAGTGATGTGACGTGAATCAGACAGGCATAACTATCACCTCCCAGCAACCTATTTTGCCAAATTCCCTAGCAGCTCTTACAAGATCCCTAAATGATTGGACAAGGCTCCCTCCCCCTCTCCCCAATGAGCTTAAGTCGACAAATCGAGCTTCCTACAACCTTTCCGAAATTCTAATTGTGTGTCTATTTCTTAAATCAGATAATATGGCAGTGGCGCCCAACGTTCGAACCTACGATCCTAATAAGTATAAAAACTAATAACCTCTTGTGTTGTTACATATGATAATGAATTTAAATTAACAATGCATTCAAAACACAAAAGAATATGTGGATTGGTTAACATTGCGGATTTCATTATCATAACTAATAGATATGGTCAATAGAAAAACATCAATTTTGGAAAATTAAGAAAACAGAAAAAAACGATGCTTTGGACGCCACTGTCATGCTACCTGATCCAAGAATCAGACACACAATACAAGATCCCGAAATGATTGGACAAGACCTCTCCAAAACATAAGATTAAGTTGCCAAATCGAGCTGTGTCCACCTACGACCTTTTCAGGATTCTGATTATGTGCCTGATTCTTGAATTAGTATTTAACAGTGCCATATTGCTCGTGGACCTGATTTGTTTCCTGTTTCAGTTGTTTAACGAAAAGTGGCCTCATCGTGTTGGAAATTACCCAACAGTTCAACTAATTCGTTTTGTTGCTTGAGTTATTAACCAGGCAAGTTTTATAAAGAATCTTATCAATGTCACACTTCCAAGTGAATCCTAAATGAAGATATATTACTAAACTAAGAACTACTTTGATCGTATCTTTATTGTTTTAACCTTAACACCATGAAATTAATCTCTCTGCGATTAAAAATTACACAGTTGGATTTTTTTATCAATAGTAAATAACTAATATACATATATCATTTTCTTTTCTTATTTTTAGATTTCAAAGATCACGTTCAGGACGATTATCGCTCCATACGGATATTAAATTATTAATACTACGTCGTACCGATTGTGATACAGCTTCTGCTCATGCTAAAAGTGTATTAGAATTGCCGAATGAATTAAAAATTGTCAATATTATGCCAGAAAATCCAAAATATAGTACACGTATCGATAAAATTGATAAGAAACCAATTTTTTAAAAAACGTTAAACATACAAATCTGTTTCTCTTGGAAATCAAAAAAAAAAAAAAAGAAAAAAATCAAAACACACATCCCTTTACAAGAAAAAAAATTTATTTTTTATTTAATTTAAATTATTGGACGCATAATTAGTTATTTGAAAATAAAATTTATGGATGTAAATTTTTGACATCCATTATTTTGTAAAAAAAAAAACGTTTTCACGTCGCTAGAAAATCGAGCTAAGTTTTCCATAAAAAAAAAAAATTTGAAATAAAATAATTTTAATGATAAATCAATTTCACTGTGATTTGACGTGAAACAAAATTAATTTTATAAAAATTAAGTGATAAATGAATATCAATGAATTAATAATATATATTATATATGTCAAAATATTTTTAAAATAATTAGTTATAAAATCAAGGATATCTATTTGTAATATTAATAGTCTAGTTACTAGTAGATGAGTTAAAATAAAGTTTTAAAAAATATGAAAAATTATATTCTTATTAAATTACATACTACTAGTAAAAAAAAAGAAGCAAAAATTTTGATTACGGAATCGATCGAAACGAAATTATTTTAATACGTTAAATTGTTTAATCGCGAATATAACAATAATAGTAAAATTCGAATTTGTTGAAATTTATAATAATAATAATAATAATATGAGTGTTTTTTTAAATGTAACAGGCTTTTCGTCGACTATTCAGATATCACCTTCAATACAGTATTGCAATTTTTTTGTATAATATTTTAAAAATTTTAAGCTTTCCTGTTTTTCAATGGTTTTTTCTGTTATATTACTTTAGAGGGAGTTTGTTGAAGTGTCCAATTTTATTTCAAAATGCATGTCAGTAGATCCCATGTTGTATTTAAAAAAAATTAGTTTTAATTTTAAATATCTTTTTTTCTAAATTGTCGTTATATTCCCTAGATAACTATGTGTTAAATTACAATAATTATTCAGACAATAGTGATTTGTCATAGTATAGTAAGATGTTTTTTGTTCGTATAGGAATTGTAAAGAATATGATTAAGGAAACATTTTAACAAAATATCAAATAAGTCAATATAACATACCATTATTATCTCTGGCAGAGGTACAAATCCCCTCAATATATGACACTAAAAAGCTTCTTTGGATTCTTTCATTTATTTTTTTCAAAAACCGAAAGATTTTTAAAATAAAATCAGTTATTAGAAGTTTTGATTTGATTTGAAAAACAAAATTAAAAAAAAAAATTATATGATAAATTGTTTTCGATTTATGATAGTAAAAATATAAATTAATTTTTAGTTTTAAAATAATTGAAAAAATATAAATTCTCAATATTTCACAAAAATGTGCAATTTTCCTCCATTTCTAAGAAAGCGAAACCGCAAATTTAAAATATCACACAACCAATAAAATTAGACAATCCCAAGTCAACGAAAACACAATCACTTTTGAAAATTTATCCATGCTATTTACTAATTAGTTTCATTAAAATTTTAAATTAATTTATATCAAATCGAAAACCACTGCCATATTTTTTATTGCAAATTAAAAAAAAAAAAAAAAGAAACGTTAAAATAAAAATTTAAGTAGTTTGTGTGATAAAAACGCCAATTTTTTTGTTATATAAATATTATTATAATTGTTTTCTTTGTATATTTAAATAAGATTTTATTATGAAAAACAAAATTTTTATTGTTTTAATTTTAAAAAAAAGAATTTCTTTACATTTATTATTTTAATAAGAAAAAAAAAACAAAGAATTACCTTTATATTTATATATATGTACATATTTATATACAATTTTAATATTATTATATTATTATGAAATAAAAAAAAATGAAAAAAAAAACTAAAAAAAAATATATAATAAAACATTTAATTTTAACAATATAAAAAAAATAAAAAGAAAAACATTTATTTTGTCTGTTAAATAAAATTGTGACAAAAAGTTTTTATGAATTATATTTTAATTATAAGAAAAATTAAATAAACTGATTTAAATATTTTTAAAACAATATCAAAACAAATCATTTTAAAAATATAATTTAATAAATATCGTTTTTTCTATAATTAATATTACTTCTGTTTTTTTAAATTTATTTTAACTTTTTTTTACGGATTATAGAAAAGTTTTATGAAAAAAGGCACCAAATTTTTACATAAAAAGCTCAACCCCTAATGATTACCTGGTATTAACACGTGCACATTTATTGTCTTACGTTAATTCAGTTTTTCTGTTATAAAGAAAATGATAGTGGATTGACGTACGCGACATTTTGCATCATACCAGTTTTTGAATAATAAGAAATTTTGAATTTGTACAAAATTTTGGTTTAGACTCGTGTGAAGCGACAAAAAACCCATATCTTATCCACCGTAAATTAATAAGCCATCCCGTAAATTATTTTAGAATATTCATTATTCTAGAACATTCCAAGTTATTTTTTGGGCGCCATTATGTCACGGTTTAGTTTATATTTTGCCTTCTCCAGCCAAGGTACAATTGTTTTCCCCACACACAAAATTTTCAATAAATCAAAATTTTGTCAATATATCCGCTGCTCATCCTTTTAAAATTAATCAATTGAATCGAGTTCAAAACCACACAAGAAAATTCAATGAAGTTTTGAATCAATAGAGGAAAGATTTGCCGATGGACTACCTTCCTCAGGACAAGACACCACAAAGATCGTTTAGTTGTCAGTGATAAATTTATTCTATTCAAATATTATACATATATTCAGACTTTCGTTAAATAATGATCGCGATTTTATGAATGCAAGTTCTACGTGATTCCATCATCTATAGAAAATATGTAGTACGTCTCTGCGTTTGTTATCCGTATCGAAAATTCATTGTTGTGAAATTTAAAAGCCACTGCTTGCTGTAGTACCTTTTTGATTTTACATATTTTGTTTTATCGAAATCTTAAAACTTTTACTTTTGCTTCAAATTTTACTTTGATCTTGAATCTCACATCCGACAATATTGCCAAAATTTTATTTTAACCTTCACGTGAACAGTATCTACCCGGGTAGATATCACGGTTTTTGTAATTCAATAACTTTAGATATTTAGATATTTTTTTTCATTTTTTCTTATATGAAAATTTTTACTGGTCAATGTGAAAAACAAGTAACTTTATTTTTAAATATATGCTTTTATTGTATGCTTACACAAAAGTAAAATAAATACACAGTTACGTTTGTTGATATTATGATTTATGTAATATCTACCGGGGTAGATATTGTTCATATTAGTCGCTAAAAATTTCCGTTCACGTGAAGGTTAATCAGTGTTGCAAAACGAACTTTTTTTATTTTTTCGTTACGTTATTTCCTTATGGAAAAAAATATGATATTTCGTTTTGTAACGTTATTTTAAAATTAAATGTAATTTAAAAATATACTTTAAATTTTACAAAATGCTCAATAGTTTGTTACAAATATCAAAATTTTTTAGAACTACCAAATCCTTTATTTAAAGCGGGCTTAGATATTGAAAAAAAGCAGATAAGTCGGATTTTATTCAACCGATATTAATTGCACTTTGATTTTCATATAATTATACAAAAGGTCATCCAAAAAAACGAAATAATTAATATTAACGTTTACGTTACGTTTTGTATTATTGTAACGCGAATAAATTTTTAAAACGTCAAGAAAATAATTATTATTAATAACGCTATTTCTTTTCGTTTTTGCGTTATGTTACGAGTAACGTTTTGCAACACTGATTATAATTTTTTTTAAATAATTATCGTTCTGTAAAACTTCTTTTCCTAAAAAATCAAAAATCCAACCTGCGTCATATCAATGCAATGATATCATTCTTCTTAAAACGGTACGACGCTTATGTCTGTACCTGTTTAAGTTGGCGTCCGTTTATGAGTTGACCTTTTCATATCGGATCGTGTCATATCATCGAAAAATCATACCGTCGAAAATCGTTACATCGAAAAAAAGCAATAAATTGAAAAATAAAAATCATACCGTCGAAAAATCACACAACCGAAAATCGCAACATCGAAAATCATATCACCGAAAATTCATTACGTCGAAAAGTCATAGCATCGAAAAATCACATCACCGAAAATCATATCATCGAAAATTTGATTCACAAAATCGAAAAATCATACCATCGAAAATCGTAAAATCGAAAAAAAATCATATCATCGAAATATCATTACTTCGAAAATATTCGATGTAATGAATAAATCATTACATCGAAAAATCATATCATCGAAAAACAGGGTGCACTCTCCTCACAGATAAATCTTTTGTAAATTAAAATGTTAAATGTCAGCAGTATATGTTAATTGGGCAATTCGTTTGAAAATGTACATTTATTTGTGGATTTTTTTTTAAATCAAAATTTTGTATGAGTGGAACGAATGAAAAAATCTAAATTCTGAATTTTTTATTTATTGCTTTGAAATGCAGTTTTGCTGGCATACATTTTTAGTAATTTTTTTTTGGTTTACATAGATAATATATTATGTGCTATCATATTTTGAAGATAAAGTTTTAGGATTCCAAACAGATTTTTCTACGTTTTTTTGAATAATAAATACTATGCCCTATAGTATTATATTCACCCTGTAATCTTTTGAAAATGTGCATGCTTTAAAGTTTTTTTTTGAAAATGCCTAAAACATTTGGTATGTTTAGTATTGACGAAATTTGAATTGGCGAAAGAAATTGTGTGTCAAGTGTTTTTCAAAAAATAATGAAGTGTGTTAAAACACGAAATTGAGCATTTTTTGCTTAAAAATCGATCATTCTAAGTGATTACGAGTAGTAACATTGAATGTGGAGAAAATTTGATGGTTGGCATTGGTATGTGGGACCAGAACCTTGATTATTGTATTGTAAGTGTGTCAAAAAATACTGTCAAGTGTGTCAAAAGAATGATTTTCATTTATTTTTTAACCCAATTTTTTGGAAAAAATAAAATTAAGTATGTAATTATTTTTATGAGTTGAAATGTATTTGAACATGAAATTGGACATGTTTCTATCCAGTTTCAACTCCTCCCAACTTATAGGAACAATTGGGAAATATCAAGTTGTTGCAGATTAAATGTCGTTTTTAAAAAGATTGATTAATTTTTGGAATATATTTAGAATTTTGAAAAAAGTTTAATTTTTGATTTTATTATAAGTTTTGGAATATTTTTAGAATTTTGAAAAAGTTTTTATTTTGTTTTGATTTTTGCAATATCTTTAGAATTTTGAAAATAGTTTTAATTTTTGATTTTGTAATATTCTCTTGAATATGTTTGAACTTTTGAAGAAAATTGAAATTTATGATTTTATTATAATTTT
Source organism: Diogma glabrata (assembly GCA_963693315.1). Lineage (NCBI taxonomy): Eukaryota > Metazoa > Arthropoda > Insecta > Diptera > Cylindrotomidae > Diogma > Diogma glabrata. Next base: position 302,500,754 of record OY856186.1, read on the forward strand.
TAGAATCTTAGAAAAAGTTTGAATTTTTGATTTTGTTATAATTTTTGCAATATGTTTGGAATTTTGAAATAAGTTTCAATTTTTGATTTTGTAATAATTTTTGGATTGCTTAGAATTTTGAAAAAGTTTAAATTTTTGATTTTGTTTTAAATTTTTGGAATATTTTTAAATTTTGAAAAACAATTTAAATTTTTGATTTTATGATAATTTTTAAAAATTTTAGGATTTTTGAAAAAAGTTTGAATAGTTTATTTTGTAATATTCTCTTGAATAATTTTGGATTTTGAAGAAAGTTGGAATTTTTGATTTCATTATAATATTTGGAATTTTTTTAAATCAATTCAATCAGAATTCCTGCAATGTTTCCGGTCTGAAAGACCTAAGTATTACATTCATGAGCCAAAAGTGAAATTCTTACCCCCACTTTTTTTTGCATTTCTCGACGTTTTAACACCTTCTGATTCTAAAAAAGCAAAAAAAAAATGTATGTCTGTCTGCCGGTCGGCCGTCATTACCTACGAAATCTAGAAAACCGCTAAAGCGATTTCAAAAATTTTGGTTCCTAAAAATAGGTATACTCTATGGACAGGTCCGAAAGGACGCTGTGTTTGATAACTGTACTGGAAGTGTGTCAAAAATCATTAAGTGTGTCAAATATAGCAGATTTTCATATTTTTGGCTTAAAAAACATTCGTTTTAAGTGATTACGAGTAGAAACATTGAATTTGGAGAAATCATGACTGTAGAGATTGGTATGTGAGATCAAAAACTAGATTATTGCATTAGAAGTTTGCCAAAAAAATGTTGTCAAGTGTGTCAAAAGAAAAATTTTTATTTACTTTTTTACCCAATTTTTTGGAAAAAAATAAAATTAATTATTTGTATGACATGAAATTTTATTATTATTATAGAGAATTATGGTATCATAAGTTTGTCAAAATGTGTCAAAAAAAGATTTTGCTTCGGTCTGAAAGACCTAAGTATAACATACATGAGCTCAAAGTGAAATTCTTACCCCCACTTTTTTGGCATTTCTCGACGTTTTAGGACCTACTGATTCTAAAAAAGCAAAAAGAAAATGTATGTACGTCCGCCGGCCGGCCGTCACAACCTACGAAATCTAGAAAACAGCTGGACGGATTTCAAAATTTTCTAAAAATAGGTTTACTCAATTGTAAGAGCCGAAAGGACGATATGTTCGATAACTGTACCGGAAGTGTGTCAAAAAATCGTCAAGTGTGTCAAAACAAGGAAATTTGCATATATTTTGCTTAAAAAACTTTCGTTTTAAGTGATTGCGAGTAGGAATATTGAACTTGGAGAAATTTTGATGGTCGGGATTGGTATGTGAGACCAAAATCTAGATTCTTGCATTATAGGTTTGTCAAAAAAATGTTGTCAAGTGTGTCAAAAGAAATATTTTTATTTATTTTTTTACTCAACTTTTTGGAAAAAAATAAAATTAATTACTTGTTTGAAATGAAATTTTATTATTATTATTGAGAATTATGGCATTATAAGTTTATCAAAAAAATATTGTCAAGTGTGTCAAAAAAATGATTTCATGTATTTTTTTAGATAATTTTTTGGAAAAATAAATTTAGCTGTTTGTTTACGTAAATATAATTGAACATGGAAATTTTTGAATTTGTTAGAATATTTTATTGAATATTTGAATATTTTAGAATTTTGTCATGTTGTCAAGTGTATCAAAAGAAAGATTTTTATTTATTTTTTACCCAATTTTTTGGAATAAAATAAATTTAACTATTTGTTTACCATGAAGTTTTATTATTATTATTGGGAATTATGGCATCATAAGTTTGTCAAAAAAATGTTGTCAAGTGTGTCAAAATTTTTTGGAAAAAAATAAAATTAATTATTTGTTTGACATGAAATTTTATTATTATTTTTGAGCATTATGGCATTATAAGTTTATCAAAAAAATATTGTCAAGTGTGTCAAAAAAATGATTTCATGTATTTTTTTAGATAATTTTTTGGAAAAATAAATTTAGCTGTTTGTTTACGTAAATATAATTGAACATGGAAATTTTTGAATTTGTTATAGTTTTTGAAATATTTTTGGAATTTTGAAAAAAGTTTCAATTTTTGATTTTGTAAGAATTTTTGGAATATTTTTAGAATTTTGAAAGATTTTAAATTTTTGATTTTATTATAATTTTTTTAATTTTGGAAAAAGTTTCAATTTTTGATATTGTTATAATTTTTACAATATTTTTAGAATTTTGGAAATAGTTTGAATTTTTTTATTTTTTAAGAATTTTTGGAATATTATTAGAATTTAGAAAAAGTTTAAATATTTGATTTTATTCTAATTTTTGGAATATCTTTAGAATTTTGAAAAAAAAAATAAAATTTTTGAATTTTATACATATTTTTAGAATTTTGAAAAAAGTTTCAATTTTTGATTTTGTAAGAATTTTTGGAATATTTTTAGAATTTAGAAAAAGTTTAAATATTTGATTTTATTCTAATTTTTGGAATATCTTTAGAATTTTGAAAAAAAAAATAAAATTTTTGAATTTTATATATATTTTTAGAATTTTGAAAACAGTTTCAATTTTTGATTTTGTAAGAATTTTTGGAATATTTTTAGAATTTTGAAAAAAGTTTCAATTTTTGATTTTGTAAGAATTTTTGGAATAATTTTAGAATTTTGAAAAAAGTTTCAATTTTTGCAATATTTTTTGCAATACTTTTGGAAAATTGGAAAAATGTTTTAATTTTTGATTTTGTTAATAATTTTGTCCTCGTACAAAGCTTTTGGTGAAAACTATTTAAAAAGCCTTAACACAAACACAATCCTTACAGTTTTATTATTTAAATTTGTAATGTCATAAAAGGAGAAAAATCAAATTCGCTTAAAAAATTTTGCAAGAAATGCAAAAAAAGTGGGGGTAAGAATTTCACTTTTGGCTCATGAATGTAATACTTAGGTCTTTCAGACCGAAGTAATATAAATACATAGCCGGAAAAAAGACGCCTGATTGAATTGATTTAAAAAAAATTCCAAATATTATAATAAAATCAAAAATTCCAACTTTCTTCAAAATCCAAAAACATTCAAGAGAATATTACAAAATAAACAATTCAAACTTTTTTCAAAAATCCTAAAATTTTTAAAAATTAAAATATTCCTAATAAAAATACATAATAATTAAAAATATTCCTTTTGATTTTATTAAAATCAAAAATTTAAATTTTTTCGAAATTCTAAACAATCCAAAAATTATTACAACATCAAAAATTGAAACTATTTTCAAAATTCCAAACATATTGCAAAAATTATAACAAAATCAAAAATTCAAACTTTTTCTAAGATTCTAAAAATTATAATAAAATCATAAATTTCAATTTTCTTCAAAAGTTCAAACATATTCAAGAGAATATTACAAAATCAAAAATTGAAACTATTTTCAAAATTCTAAAGATATTGCAAAAATCAAAACAAAATAAAAACTTTTTCAAAATTCTAAAAATATTCCAAAACTTATAATAAAATCAAAAATTAAACTTTTTTCAAAATTCTAAATATATTCCAAAAATTATTCAAAAATCAAAGATTTAAATTTCAAAATTCTAAAAATATTGCCAAAATTATAACATAATCAAAAATTCAAACTTATTTTCCAACTGTTCCTGTTATTCAGAAGTCGTGGAATCACACAAAACGATTACAAAAGAAATATCTTTCTCATGATTACATTTTTTTAAAAACATTTAATCTGCAACAACTTGATATTTCCCAATTGTTCCTATAAGTTGGGAGGAGTTGAAACTGGATAGAAACATGTTCAATTTCATGTTCAAATACATTTCAAGTCATAAAAATAATTACATACTTAAGTTTATTTTTTTCCAAAAATTGGGCTAAAAAATAAATGAAAATCATTCTTTTGACACACTTGACAGTATTTTTTGACACACTTACAATACAATAATCAAGGTTCTGGTCCCACATACCAATGCAAACCATCAAATTTTCTCCACATTCAATGTTACTACTCGTAATCACTTAGAATGATCGATTTTTAGGCAAAAAATGCTCATTTTCGTGTTTTAACACACTTCATTATTTTTTGAAAAACACTTGACACACACTTTCTTTCGCCAATTCAAATTTCGTCAATACTAAACATACCAAATGTTTTAGGCATTTTCAAAAAAAAACTTTAAAACATGCGCATTTTCAAAAGAATACAGGGTGAATATAATACTATAGGGCATAGTATTTATTATTCAAAAAAACGTAGAAAAATCTGTTGGAATCCTAAAATCCTTTATCTTCAAAATATTATAGCACATAATATATTATCTATGTAAACCAAAAGAAATTACCAAAAATGTATGCCGGCAAAACTGCATTTCAAAGCAATAAATAAAAAATTCAGAATTTAGATTTTTTCATTCGTTCCACTCATACAAAATTTTGATTTAAAAAAAAATCCACAAATAAATGTACATTTTCAAACGAATTGCCCAATTAACATTTAACATTTTAATTTACAAAAGTTTTATCTGTGAGAAGAGTACACCCTGTTTTTCGATGATATGATTTTTCGATGTAATGATTTATTCATTACATCGAATATTTTCGATGTAATGATATTTCGATGATATGATTTTTTTTTCGATTTTACGATTTTCGATGGTATGATTTTTCGATTTTGTGAATCAAATTTTCGATGATATGATTTTCGGTGATGTGATTTTTCGATGCTATGACTTTTCGACGCAATGAACTTTCGGTGATATGATCTTTCGATGCTATGACTTTTCGATGATATGAACTTTCGATGATATGAAATTCGGTGGTATGAACTTTCGGTTTTGTGATTTCTGGTGATTCGACGATTTGATTTTTCGATGTTATGATGCGGACTCTTTCATATATATAAATAACGGAAGCGAACATTTTACCTTGCAGTTATTTTGGATTATTCTATTAGATATCACATTTAATGAAATTCCAGTTCCAGTTTCCAGTTCCAATATAATTTAATTTTTAGAGCAAAATTTAAAACTCATTTCTTTTATTTTAATAAATTTCCAGTATGAAATAAAATTTTGTATTTAACTCAAACGAAAAGTATTTTTAAAGGTACTCACTATAGTAATTTCGTAAACAACTAGCTCGTACGTTAAAGTTTCACTTTTCGTTCTTGATAAATAAATAACTATTAATCAATTTTCTTTCTTTCATAATATAATACCGAAAAAGATAGTTAAAATACTAGACAAAAATTTGAAGCCATTCATTTCATTTCCAAATGGCGATATTTTTTATTTGTTTTGTATATGTTTAAGAGAATTAAATTAACAATTATATAAATATACATGATAAGATTAAATTTGGTGTGATTAATAATATTTAAATAAAAATAATACAAAAAAGCATAAATATATTTTAAAATAAATTAAATTTATTAACGAATAAATATTGTATTTTACTTCACTATTAATTTTCGTCTTGAGTTGTAACAAATTGCTGTTTTCAAGACTACTGTATTATTTTGACGCGATGCTCAAAAATAGATGTCGTCTTACTACCAAAATTTTTTTATTTAACCTTAAACGTCAAAAGCTTGTTTATTTTGATTTCAAAATACAAAAACGTGTGAATACTGTTTTGCTTTTATATAAATTATGTCTGATAGCGATAGTGATTATGTGGTTGAAGAATTCTTAAAACCAAGTAAAATATCTGCATTACCAAGAAATAATGAAGAAGGTGATATATTGGGTAATTTTGATGATGAAAAATTAAAAATAACAAATTATGGAAGTGACAATGAACCTGAAGAAAACGAAGATGACGATTCAGTTGAAATAAAACATAAAGAAATTAAAATAAAAGAATCTTCATCAGAAGACAGTGATGATGATAATCAAGAACCTGAAAATAAACATTTTAAATTCAATGAGGATAAGAAAAACAAAAATGAACTTTCTGACGAACAATTGAAAAAATTACTTACAGGTACCAGTAAAGTAAACCGTTTTGTGCTATATGTTACCAACTTAGCTCGTGAGACAACAAAAGAAAGATTACATGAAGCTTTTTCAACAATTGGTGCTGTTAAATCAATACGTATACCTAAAATTCGAAAAAGTTGCTTTGCATTTGTTGAGATGATGGATATTTTAGGTCTAAGATGTGCTTTTACTTTACACAACTCAATGTTAGATGGTCGACAGATAAAAGTTCAAATATCTGAAGGTGGTAAAAAAAAGTCAGCTAATAAAAAAAATATAATAAAACAAAAAAATCGTGTACTAGCCGAGATGAGGAATGAATCAAAATCGTTTTTAAAAAGTGGTAAAACTTTTGGATACACAAAGACGGCGAAGAATCGTGCTCGTGCTAGAGCTGGAGAAAAACATAAGTGAAAGTTTATTTCTCTGTAAGATGTTATTGTGATACATTTTTTTTATTACAAATGAAATTTAAATATGAGTTTGTTATGTTAATCATAAATTTGTTTATCAAGAAACATAAAATATGAAATATAAAACTTAAAAATCAAAAGCTAAACTCGATTGAATCTACAAAATACAAAATCGCACTAGAGAACCGATTAGATTTTATGTATGCATTATTCATACATATATCACATATATGTATATTTTCATTATAATTAATGCTAAATTTGTATGGTTAAATTTTCGATTGCGTTAAAAACTTACTTAGATATCCAACTCCCATTTTGAACTGATTACAAGGCTGTTTACTAAAAACGAATTAATTTGATCAAATTATATGTTAATTATTATTTCCTGTTGTATAATCGTTACAGCATTCGTCATATTATTTTATTTTAGATAATCTTGATAATTTTTAACAGTAATGTGTAGTCTTTTATTTAACGTTAGCTTAGTGTTTTGGTTTGTCATTCTAAACATCCGATACGGTGATTTCTTCAGTATCACTTCATGTTAATGAAAATGTTATTAATTCTAAACACTCAACAACAACTGAAGAATACACGCTCTAGACTCTACTAGGGCCCTATTCCCGAACACATAAATGTGAATTTGGACAATATTGTGAAGTTTGTATTGCGTAATATTAAACGGTAACACAACACGAATTTCACAATACATATTGTCTAAATTAAATTTAGACAATATGAAATTCGTTTTCCGAAAAATCGTTACCGTTCCCGTTTAATGTTATGCAATAAAAACTTCACAATATTGTCCCAATTCACATTTATGTGTTCGGAAATAGGGCCCCTGGCCTATCATCGGTTGTAATGCAAATGCTCACAACCGATCGGCTGTATGGATACAAACCAGAGAGGTGAGTTTCTGTTAGATTTTTTAATTAAAGAAAACCTTATCGTGTCGTCGTGAACACACCCACCTTTGTCACAAGGGCAAAAAGAAAAGTGTTATTTAACGATAGGAAGCATCAATTTCAAATGTCAAATGAATCATCCTTTTCGGATCATAGAATGATTCTGTTTAATTAAACTGGATAGTACAGAAGAGGAATCACCCTCGTTTCGGCACCCAGAGAACACAAGGTGGAATCAATTTGAGGAGAACTTAAAAGAAGGTCTACAGCTAGTAATGGTTAGAGGGACAGTAAAACACTATACCGTGCTGCAACAAGCTGTGGCAAAGGTAAACCTGGGAATCAGCGTTCGAAGCCAGCTGCCCAATTACTAAGGTAAAAGAGGTACAATTTAAAAATATTTGCCCCAACAAAAGTGTGGCAATATGTATATCGTTGGAAAGGTCTTGAGTAGTAGATGTGCCGAAAAATATTTTTTTTTGATGATTTTTTGAGAAAAAAGCGGAAAAATATGAAGGTGTGTTTTTATCATTTTTGTTTCAATTATTTTGTTTTTTTCAAGTTATTTGTTTCACAATTCAAAATCAATTGTATCAATCAATCAAACTCTGAAATAATGTGTTGTAGCTATTTTGTTGGGAGGTCAATTTCCATTGACATTGGCCGAATTTCGGCCACTGGGCATTTCTAGTTTAATTGATTGTATTGACATTAAGTATTGATTGCATTAACAAAACCAACAGTAATTTGATTCTAACTTGAATATTGTTTATTTTAATGCTCAAAGCATTAGAAATAAACTCGCAGACATCAAATATTTAATATCGTCATATAGCTTTGTTGTTCATGTAATTGTTTTAACGAAGGTTTTTGTTAATAAAAATGAAATTAATTTGTATAAAATTGATAATTATTTTTTTTTTTTTTTAATAAAATGTGTTGTGTAATAGGGTTTAGAATATGTGTCACAACAACACATAAATACCTTTTAAGACCTAGGTCTAAACCTGGGTCCCACAACAACTGGCGTTCTAAGGTGTAGATTAACGCTTTTTTTAAACATCTGTGGCTTGAAGCCACCTGAGACTAAGTGTTCCGGCAAACTATTCCATTTGTACGCAGTTCGGACAAAGAAGTCTCTCTGCGATTTGCCAGTATGACAGCGCGGGATCTTTACCGTTTCACCGGTTGCGGCAGCCGATTGCCGAGTGGAACGGGGGTAAAGATAAGTTTGAGGCATGATGCCGCTGATTTCATCTGAGCACTGCTGATGACGATATTTGTAAAAAACAACGAGGTCAGCAATAGTGCGACGATGTTGTAGGAAATCAAGTTTTGATGTCAAAGTTCGATCACCTACAATTCGTATAGCTCGCTTTTGAACAGAGTCCAAGAGGGCCAAGATGGAAACAGAGGCAGCACCCCAAACTTGACAGCAGTACTCCATACAGGGACGAATATAGGACTTATAAACATGGAGCAATTGGTATGGAGTGAAAAATTTTTTGCATCTATTTAGGAGGCCGAGTTTTTTAGACGCGCTTTTTGCCATCGCCATTACATGATCGTTCCAGAGTAGGTCATTTGAAACTGTGACACCCAATAAACGAATGTTTTTACATTCACCTATTGGTTCATCACACATACTAAATAAAATATCTTTGGGGAACTCGGTCTTTAATCTGGAAACAATCAACAACTGTGTTTTGGTAGAGTTGAAATTGACAAGGTTTTGGTCACCCCAGTCGGCGACTTTATTCAGGTCTTTGTTCACGTTTATGGCAGCGTCTCTCCGGGCAGGATTAATTCGTTCGTGCATTTTACCTTTTGAAGGAAAGGGCTCGAACGACTTGAGCAGAGTACTATCATCTGCAAAACTATTTATTGGGTTGCTGGTGATTTTCAACAATTCGTTGATATAAATCAAAAATAGGGTCGGGGACAATACTGAGCCTTGGGGTACACCAGCGTTAATTAGTTAAGACTCAGAAGAAAATCCATCTAAGGTTACCGAAATGTATCGGTTGGATAGAAAATGTTGCGTCAGTTTCACAACATTGGGATGAAAACCGTACGCAACGAGCTTGTTGATTAAGTTGGCATGCCAGACTCGATCGAATGCCTTGGAGATGTCTAAAGCGATAACGTATGTTTCACCACCTTTATCAAGTATGCTGTTCCAACAATGCGCTACATAGTTTAATAGATCGGTAGTTGATCTTTTGTTTCGAAAACCGTATTGGCTGTCAGCTATTAAATGATTTTCTTCCAGAAATTTTGAAATATGTGTATTAATATAATGCTCGTAGACTTTGGATAGGACCGATAGTAAAGCTATTAGCCTATAATTTGAGATATCGGATTTTGGTCCCTTTTTGGGGACGGGCTGGACATTTGCCAACTTCCAGCACGAGGGAAATATACCAGATTTGTAGGATTGGTAGAATATCTTAGTCAAAGTTGGTGCAAGTTCTTTGGAAAAGGTTTTTAAAATAATGGGTGGAATTTTGTCCATTCCTGAGGCTTTGTTGATGTTTACCCCTTTAAAAGTTTAGCGACTATTTTGGGTTTGAAGTGAAGTTCATTCATATTAACTCCTGAAGACTGGATTTGGGGTATTTCTTTAGGAGTTTCCAAAACAGTGGAGCTCAGAGCAAAGCGTTCAGCGAACAAGTTAGCTTTTCTTGCGGGATCATTGACGATTAAATCACCATCAATAATAGGGGGAATAGAAAATTTTGTACCAGAATTTAAAGAATTAATGGCACTGTAGAAACTCTTGTCAGAAACAGACATAGACGTAAGTTTTGAGGCTTTCGCTCTGTCAATTTCAGACTTTTCGTTTGAGATAATCTGGTTAGATATTTTGTTGGCCTTTAGATATTGGGATCGATTAGTGGGAGTTTTGTTATGAATCCAAATATTAAATGATCTACGTTTGTTTCTAAGTGCCGTTTTGGCAGCTTTCGAATACAAGTATTTTTGTTTGGGTTTTACTATGGAGAAAGGGACAAATTTATTGATAGCAAATTGGATGGTTTCTGTAAAGTTTTGAGCAGAAACATTTACATTGTCAGTGTAAAAACAATGACGGTCGAAAGGGAAACCATGGAAAAAATTTTGAAGACCACTCTTATCCATTTTTGAGTAGTGAAATATTTTACGGGGTTTGAGAGTTGTAGTTTTAAGTAAATCAGTTTTGATAACTGATGAAATTAAATAATGATCAGAATTTCCAATACTACCTTTCGCGACATCGACACTCGTAATATCTGGCATTGTGGTAAGATAGAGATCTAAAAGAAAACTATTATCACCGCCATTACGGGGAGTGAAAGTCGGGCTTTTAACAATTTGGAATAGGCCCTGAGACGCGGCAAAAATTTCTGCCAGTTTTCCACTATTGTCAACATCGTCGGTCGATTTGGAGAATTCCAACCATGATTTGTTGTGGACGTTGAAGTCACCGGTAACGATAACTTCACAATTAGGGGACTTTGCTCTAATCTCGTCCACAATTTTTGTCAGTATATTAAAAAAGTTTGGGTTACCTTTGTTGGGGGACCGGTATAAAGCTATTGTAAAAAGTCATTTCTGGAAGACAAATCTTTAAAACCATTGTATTGAAGCCGTCACCGTGTAGTTCAAAATTTGGAAAGCGCGTGTGCGCAACACTCTCATGAATGAATGCGTATACGCCCTGATGGAGTTTGAAAGCTGATTCGAGCCTATATTTGGAATTAAGCGATTCTATAAAGAGAAAATTTTCAGAAACTTGTGTTTCTGTAAGGAATGTTCGGTTTGTCGTGCTCAAGATGATGTTGCACGTGGTCATGGTTAGCGTTTAATCCGCAGATGTTTTGAACATGTATTTTAAAATTTTTTATTGATTTATATATGTTTTGTCCCTGCAAATTCCGTGGACGGCACGTGGGCGGGTGGATTGCGCAAATTTGCTTTACCACTTGCAGACTTATTTTTTTTCGGTTGTACTGCCATATATATATATATATATATATATATATATATATATATATATATATATATATATATATATATATATATATATATATATATATCAAAAGGGTTTTATTTTATTTTTCTATGTTTTATTTTAAAATGGATAACAAAGTAAAAAATCATATCATACGACAAAATATGACATATGCCAATATTTCATGATAAGATGAAGAAATAATAATAAAATAATAAGTGAAAAACAAATTGTGAGAAATTTGCAGAAAATAAAACAAAACTAAATGCTAATAATCCAGCTGATGCAGCGCACCCCAGACGCACCGCCCACCACCTCAATCGAGGCACAAAGCCCACACATAACTACGTGGTGGTCCGATTCCTCGGAAGAGTTATTGAGCGGTACCGCTACAGAACGCTAGCCAGCTAAGACTGGAAGTGCTGCCGTTGACTAATTAAAGTTGGTCCGCCAGCACCCTAAGATATCATCTTGGCTAATGACATCTCCTGCCATTGCCAGTGGTATGTGATATCTCACGCTAACTCATATGTCAATGGCAGGGACTGGAGTACGCAGGGTAGTCAGACCCGTAGATCAACATTGATCATAATCGATCAAAATCGATCCCTCCTGCGGGAAGATTATTATACTTATATACTTCAATTATACTTCATATTTCCCTACTTAACTAGAGAAGACAAGAGAGGTGGTGGTACCGCAATATAAGTAATTGATAGCATTAATTCAGATTTAGCTTTTGATTTATCTTTTAATTTAAATAATTTTCTTATGATTAAGACATTTTTTTAAAAGTTGGACACTTTTGATATTTGACATCTTCGATTTTCCTCAAATTTTCAGGATATATTATAGAAGTACTAGGATAAGAAAAAGTGCAGTTTATCACCTCTTAAATGTGGCGCGTTTGACCTTGAATAAAGGTCAAAGTTTAAAATCACGGCTAAATCATATAAATTATATGATCATTTTACATCAGAAAACCTTCAGAACCGGTCACCGATGACATTCTTTTAATATGGATTCTACTTGATACTAGGTAGATGTTAGCATAAATAATTTGGTGGCTCACGCATGACTTTGAGGGCCAAAGTCATTCGAAAATGATGTTTTCGACTTTCGTTGCTTTTTTTGCTTTGTTATCGGACTAAATATTTACTAAACCCATGAGTGACCCACGGCAATAACTATTGGAATACTTACACAACATATGAAAGTACTTAGAAAAATTTAAAACAGCTTGGGACACTCTTTGTCCTTACACAGTTGAAAAAGTTACTGCCATTTTTAATACAAGCTTTGCTATATGGGTTATGTAAAGCAAGTTATTATTAAACTGCAATGCAAATGTTGCATTAAAACTAATTCTAATGCAAAACTACAAATTTTAGTGCAACTCTAACATCATAATTTATTTTTTATAGAAATGGTAGAAGTTTGAAAACCATTTGCTATGCTAGAAGTTTGAAAACAACTTGCTAATGCTAAGAGCATTGAATTTATCTTTAAAGCGAGCTTTGCATTGTTTTATAATGAAGACTTCCGTAGGACCTATATGTGTAGCGATTTGCATTACATATTCAGCTTATTTTTGACTGTAGAAGCTACACGGTCTCAAAGTTGATAATTTTTCAAAAAAGGCCAAAGTTCAAGGTCAAGAACTCTAGAGGCCATCAGTCAAAAAGTTTGAGACATAGCTGTAATTATACTTCATACTGTGTAGTTTAAGGTCCAAGCTTAAAATCCGTTGGGAAAGTGCTTGTTTTTTTAATACATGCTTTTTTCAAACCGCCAATATGCGTTTTACAAAATGTATCATGCAAATTTTACATATTTTTCAGGCTATTTTTGATTTTATAATGATTATAAATTAATTGTTAATTAGAACCATAATCGATTTAGTAAATCATTTCAAAATCTCAATCCCACAATACTCCCCCCTTTGAAAAAAATATACATATTAAGTTTTTGAAATATATTTTATTTGATGGTTTTATTTTGCTTTCATTTCATTTTTCCTTCAATAAGCGATTGAAATGAACCCGACTGTGGCCTCGAAATGCCCAGATTCTATTGTTGGATTGTGGTTTTATCATTAGTCCCCACAAACAAACAGTGCCCCTAGTAGATTATTACTAGTAAAAGTAATTTTTTATTTCTATAAAATATACTTAGTATACAAATAAAATATATAGTGGTTCCTTTAAATTATTCATCAATTTATTGTTTATTAAATACTAATTTAAATAAAATATTGGTGCATTATACAAAGTCAAAATTCTGAAGCCGTAAAAATTTGATTGATCAGAGTAGATGAACCTCCAAACTCTATATTTCATATTTTCTTATAATTTACTTATCTTTTCGAGGATTAAGTTGAAGTCATTTTGATCTTCTTCCTGAGAAAAATTTAATAAGAAATTTACAAACATAGAAAATGTTTAACCATTCTAAAGTGTTAAATTATCAACTACCAAATTTCTCTAATATCTATTAAATCAATCATAATCATGAAAACATATATTTTGGAATCAGTATGGAAAAAATGTCTTAGATTTTAAAATACGCAATAGAATGCTTTGTGTGGTAACTTGCCTGTTCATTATTGTCTTCTTGTTGAATATCTTCTTCTACAAGGATTTGATCAACATCCATAAGTTCTCCTTCCTTCGCCATCGTTACTATACGACTGAACAAACTCCTTATTTGTTGCGTTGTCATGTACTACTGAGGTAAAAAGATCTTTCCTCCATCTTTATTTCTTCTTTCTCTCATTTCTTTCACTGCTTTTTCGGGAGTTATTTTGATGCCAGTCTCAATTGGCAAAGCCCATCCTGTATCATTCAAAAGTATGTTTTCAGACAACTTGTCATTCACTATTGCTCGACTAGATGTAGGTCGAATTTTTGTTTCATCTATTGTAGACCCGCAATGAGCCTTCATTTTCTCTGCATACATTTTTCTCACTTTGTCTAGCCAGGTTTTGGTGTCAGGAGGTTTGTGATCTCCTGAAGCTATATGCTCTTCTAATTGAATGTTTTAAAAAAATGCAGCACTACATTCTTCTTCTGGGCAAACATGTAGGCACTGATACTGACGATCTTTTCGATTGTTTGAAGAAACTGAGTTGAGCTAAAGTCATATATCATCGATCATGATAAATTGACAAAGTGTATAAGGCATCTTCTTACCAGATCCTATGTCGTAATAAAGCCAAAAAGTCATTTCATTTTCAGTAAATTGGACCGAATGGTAATTCGGTATATTTTATAGAAATGAAAAATTACTTTTACTAGTAATTTACTAGGGGCGCTGTTTGTTTGTGGAAATTGAAATAATAAAATATATTTCAAAACCTTAATATATTTTTTTTTTTCAAAGGGGGGAGTATTGTGGGATTGAGATTTTGAAATGATTTACTAAATCGATTATGGTCCAAAATCAAAAATAGCCTGAAAAATATGTAAAATTTGCATAATGATACATTTTGTAAAACGCATATTGGAGGTTTGAAAAAAAGCATGTATTAAAAAAACAAGTACTTTCCCCACGGATTTTAAGCTTGGACCTTAAACTACACAGTATGAAGTATAATTACAGCTATGTCTCAAACTTTTTGACTGATGTCTTCTAGAAATCTTGACCTTGAACTTTGGCCTTTTTTGAAAAATTATCAACTTTGAGACCGTGTAGCTTCTAAAGCCAAAAGTGGCCCAAGCTGTTTTAAATTTTTCTAAGTACTTTCATATATTGTGTAAGTAACCCAATAGTTATTGCCGTGAGTCACTAATGGGTTTAGTAGATATTTAGTCCAATAACAATGCGAAAAAAGTAACGAAAACATCATTTTCGAATGACCTTGGCCCTCAAAGCCATGAGTGAGCCACCAAATTATTTATGCTTACATCTACCTAGTGTCAAGTAGAATAAATATTTAAAAAAATGTCATCGGTGACCCATGGTTTTCTGAAGTAAAATGATCATATAATTTATATGATTTACCCGTGATTTTAAACTTTGACCTCTATTCAAGGTCAAACGCGCTACATTTAAGAGGTGGTAAACTGCACTTTTCCTTATCACAGTACCCGTGTTCCTTTTAGGTAAACTTGCTACCCGAACCGAATTTTAAATGGAACGACTTAAATGTGAGGTGTATTAGATTTTTGATCTACTACAACTCAAATTCTTTCTTACCACACGTTTCCGACATTTTTTTTTGACAATAAATTGTTTTGACTTTTTTGAAAAACAATATTGCTAAACAACGTAAATAGTACATTATATACCGAGGTGATAAAGTAAATTTTCTGCATTGAGGTGGATATTAATTCGCGAGAAACGAAGTTTCGAGCGAATTAAACACCGAAATGGAGAAAATTTTCTTCACCGAGGTTTATATACTATTTTTTTTACTACTTGATATAAAAAATGCACTAAAACTCTTAATTATTCACAAAATAAAATGTCAATTAATAAGCAAATGGTGAATAAATAAAAATTTTGATTTGGTGAAACATTGTGTATCATATCATTGGATTGCGTATTGGATATTTATTATTCAGGGCTGCTTAGTTAGAAATTTATTTTCAATGAATTTTCTTAAAACTATATAAAAATCACATATGCTTTGCATTAAAAAATATAGCTTTTATTTATTTTTGACATGAATTGTATTGAATTGAAAATCTGTTCAATATTGTTGAGCCAAATTTAGAATTTTTTTAGTCTACAATTCACAACTAAACTAAATTTCAACAGAATTCTGTTTAACACGAATTAAAATTTCAAATAAACTAAACTATAGTTGCAAAGAAATTTTTGCATTCATTCATTATTTATTATTATTAAAATAAAATCAAAACGCTTATTATTTTTTAATATATTATTATTATTTTAGGAAGAAACTAAAAAAATTCAAAGATGAACTCAGTTAACAAACGAACAAAAATTATATTTTCATTATTTACTAAGGTGCTAAAATACTTATTATTAGGTGTGGGGAATAATTATTAGTAACTTTAGCTGAGAAAAATAACTTTTGTCTTGGGTTTTTGAGTAAATAATTGAAATTTCTCATGCAAGTAGTAAAAAAAGAAAATTATTAGTTTGACAAAATTTAAAGTTTAAATTTTATTTTGAGTTTGTTAAATTTAAGAAAATTAATGAAATATTAAAAAATTTCTGAAAATTAAAATTATGCAAAATATAAACAATTAATGAAAGCTAGACAGAAATATGACATTTAGGCTAGAAATTCCAAATTCGTATAAGCATTTGGGCAAACATATTTGAAATTATTCTCTAAACTGACAAAAACTCTGACGATGAATAGAAGCGTAAGTTTGTCACGAAGCTTTACCATCATTTGATATGGTTAACTTAAAAACGAAATTTAGTACAAAAGTAAAGGAAAATGTGGTAAATGGAACACACGTAGTACTACTAATATATCCCGAAAATTTAAGAGAAATCGAAGGCATCAACTATCACAACCTCATACAAAGTGTCCAACTTTAAAAAAAATTACTCTTAAACTCTGATTGCAATATATTAGCCGTATATCGTCCTTCGTACAGCAATATTGATATGGTAAATGAATTCCTTCTGAAATTTGAAGAAATCGTACAAAAAAAAAAGTCCAAGCGGCACGTATATCCGCTAGAAATAGGTAGATTTCGAGACCAGACAGCTTTGTGTACAAATAGAATTGGATATGTCAGATTAGTTTAAATAAAAAATTTAACTAGAAACAGAAAATCCAAAAAATTTATCAAACAACCAAACTAAATACATAAACAGAAACTACTTGGTCAATGCAATTTCGAATAGTTTTGTTTAATTTGGTTAAAACTCCTTAATATCAAATTAAATCCTTTGGTGGATTAACGTTCTAACTAAATCACAACTGCCATACTATAATTTATAATCAACAAAAACATCAAACAACTTTTACACCTCAAATATAATACAAATATGTATCAATTGTAAATATGTAATCAATATACATACATATATTTATTTCAACTAAACCACTGCCAAATATTCCAAAGAAACTATTCCCTAATTCAAAACAATAATAAATCTTCAAAACAACCACAACAAACATTCAACACAAATGTTTTAACTTTTTGCGAAAAAAAAAAATACAAACAAAAAAAATTATATGAAATCTACCCAAAACAAAAAAAATTTTATTTAATTGGGATATTTTTGGGATTTGTTTGTAATTATATAGCGTTTTAGGGGCTTGCATTGAGTTAGTATAATCTTAATTGCATTGCAACTTCTAGGGTTAGAAAGCTGAAAATTTCTGATGTTATAGTTGAAAAGTTGAATTAAAAGCTAGTGTTAGTTTAATCAAAATAGACTCGAAGATGATGAAAGCAAGGCCTTTTGCGTTTCTTTTCGTTTTAATAGCCACAGGTTCTCAACCTCTGAACTTAAACAATTTATTTTTTAAGTTTTGGATAGATATAAGTTGGTATCTACGTTTCTGTACGTTTTCATTTTTGAGCTTGGTCATTTCCATCTAGATCAGGGACAACAAAGTTTAGTAAATTTTTAAAACAGCTGATTTTTCAGGAACCCTAAATGCCAAGGTTGTCATCTCACAAAAAATGATAAAAAAAGGTTCAAATATTCAATATTTATCAGTTTTATTTAAACTTTATGTTTCAAACGGAAGTTATAACGCCTTAGATTATTCGACTTTTAAGACTCTATCCGCTGAAACGGTACCCCGATATGGCCAGTTCGCGAGCTTGTCCGAGAAATTGTTTGCCGCAACATACACAGAAAATATTTTTGGTGTAGGTCGAAAATTTCGACCGTGAGAGTGCCGGATAATTCCGTTATACCTCATATCGTTATATATATATATATATATATATATATATATATATATATATATATATATATATATATATATATATATATATATATATATATATATATCTGTAGGTGGGAGGTAAACTACACCAAGTCCAATTTTTTCAAAATACGTTTTTTTATACTGTTAGAATCAGGATTTTATTCTCTACCGAGAGGTTAATAGCACTGAGTCCTAACTAGTGTAGTTTTCGAGATAGAACAATTTTAAATAGTCCAAGTCCATAGTCCATTGTGCATTTTCAAACAGTTTTTTGGCTTTCCTGTAAAATTTTAAAAATGTGACTTGGTGTAGTTTACCTCCCACCTACAGATATATATGTATATATATATATATATATATATATATATATATATATATATATATATATATATATATATATATATATATATATATATATATATATATATATATATATATATATATATATATATATATATATATATATATAATTTTTGTTCATTTTGATTTTCCGTCTCCGCTTATCATATATAGTCGTTTGGCACCAAAATTTTTCCGAAATTCCGAGTTGAAGCACGCTGCAATAGGTAGATTTTTGTATGAAATCTACCTAACAAGAATACTTATATAATTGGGCAAGACAATGTTGTGCAAGCTTATAACAATGTAATACTTACTAAGGGATACATTATCCTTAATAAGATTGATTCTGAATAAGCTACACGTATAACCAATACTTCAAGAAGCATTGTTGATCATATTATAACTGATATTTTTACTCCTAAGTTTTATTTTTCTATCAATGATAGTGTAATAGGAGATCATCAAATGTTGGTTTTTAGTATCGCCAAGGGCAACCTATGTTTTCCAAAAACCATTTCCAAAACCAAAACATTGTTGGAATATGATAAAATTGATAAAGAATTATTTTCAAGGATGAGAAATGTGCCGAAACATTTGATAAGCTAATGAATCTTTGTTCGTCAACTATTCAAAATCATACTAAAACTATAACAAAAAATGTCCCTATCATAAAAGCTGATCCATGGATTTCAAATGAAATAAAACTATTGCAAAGAAAAAGAGACAAATATTACAAATTGAAATGTAAATACAAAACTAACGCTTATTTTAAAGACAAATTCAATACTTTAAAGAAACAGTTAAAAGATTTGGTAAAGGAATCCGAAACAAAATATTTTGAAAATGAATTAAACAATAATGACTTTAGAAAGGATTGGCAAATTATGAACAAACATGTCTTCAAAAAAACTAGAAATACAAATAATATAGCACTTGCACATGAGAATAAAGTATCTACTGATACAAAAATAAATTGTAATATATTCATTTTGTATTCATTTTGTTATAGTTTTTTACCATTTTCTGAAGATGATATAAATTATATCGAAACGTTAAAATAAATTTTATAAATAAAATAATTAGGCTTCAACCAACGAATTTGTTAATTTAGTAAAAAAAATAATTTTAAATTTAGTATCATCTCTGCATTGTTTAAGCATCAAGAAAGTAGTTTTAAATAAAGCGCTTGTGCTAGAAATTATTATATCTTTGCTTTGTAACTGTTCAGAGAGTGAATTTGTTAACGACAGCAGATCGTGCAGCATAGAAAAAAAGGATGGATTTTCTATACGATTTTTTAGATCTCGGGCATCCCGGGATTTAAAATTTATGAGTCACGTAGTCCCAGGAAAAATAAAACACCACGGTATTGCAAACCCTACGTGACTCCTCTTATGTCGAATCGTTTTTTTGTTTGTTTTCCTTTATTTGTCTCAGAGAGAAAGGGTTATGTCTGCCCTAAACTGACCAGAGCCAAATCGTTAAAATGTGCGACAAAATGCAAACATTCTTCCAAATACTAACTAATAAGAATTTCTATTGCGAGAAAGTGGAACGGCGAAAACGTGCTAACTAGATTGTGCATAAATTTACTATTTAATGCTTTCCTTTACTATTTTTTACTATTTAATTCTTCAAAAAATTCTTTTATTTTAATTGGACATTCAACCGTTAGGAAATGTGGTTGCAGTGGTTCGTACATTTTCTAAATTCTTTCTAGTGCTGGCATTACCGCCAGCCAGCGAGTTTCACTGTATCCAATAAGTTGGTTATGTTAGACATAACCTTTGGCGGAGAACTCCTTCAACGTCTCCAGTAAAGACTGTAAAATATCCAAATTTTTTTAACCCTGCCATTTAAATCAGCAGCATTTCTTATTGCATTATTTAGAATATGGGCTGCGAATCCAATACCCAATACACTCTGGTTCAAATTCGAGTTTAGCTTGTTTTTAAATTTTCACCCCTTGACGTGACACCACTAAAACTGGTGTTCGTGTTATCAGCGCAAATTGCAACTAACTTTTTGTTAATGTTAAATAACAACAAGAAAGCAAAATAACAACAAAACTTGTTCAAGCTACTGGAGCTGGCGGCTTATAGCAACGCTTTTTTATGTTTATCTGTATCTATATGTCTTTTAATATCATAATGTCCACTGTTAATTTTCAAATTCACTCCGACTGGTAATGCACTAAACTTTTGCGTCGTTATATTTTGATTTTTTTTATAAAAGGATAGTCCAATTCAATATCGTATAAGAATTTACGTAAACGTTTTCTATCCGTCTTGATTTGCAGGAGAACTTTTTAAATATAAGTTCAAAAATTAGCATAAATTTACCTTTTATAGTAGCTTAAAACTTTTGTTACACAAGTAAAGACTGTAAAACAATTGAAACAATTTATTTTAATTTTACTAAATAATTAACATCTTTTCTGTATTCTGTAAGTATAAGAGATATACAGTATACCTCTCGTTCTATCTTTTGCAAATCTATACCATTTATCAAGTTTTTATGCTGTTTGCTTTGTTTGTTTTTTATTGAGAAAAAAAAATTATATATTAGAAAATAAAAATTTTACTTTTGAGCTTCCTAGTTAAAGTGTGTTTTAAACAGAGTTTAAAACGCTACTTATATCACTCTTTTACTTTGTCCTTTCAGTGCGTAGCTTAAAAAAAATATAACACTCCCACATACAGGAGTGAAAATAATAAAATATCATTCTTGCTACTAAATTGAAATAAATATTTTCTTTCAAATACTCAAAACTTTTACTTTTGCGTCAAATTTGTTGCTTTTCAACGTAAAATGCTTGATTCGTTCAATTATTCATGCATTGTTAGAAAAATGAATATAAAGGATGACGTAGAGTGACTAATTTTCTTCTTTTACAAATCGAATGAAAGAACTGGAAAATGTAATCTGCTCCAAAGGAGTAAAATCGAAAAAACAAAAATTTTACTCTTACGAGTAAGAACGATATTCAAATTATGAACATTTTAATTTTTGAATATTATTTCAAAGGATTGATATGAGTGCTCGAATAAAGACTCGTAAGCTCTGGTTTAAAAATTTAAATTTTTATGAATTTATACGCAAAACTGCATTTTTTTAAGTAAAATATTTTGTATTTTATTTTTCATAATAATATTGCACTGGTTTTTTCTCTCAATATGGTTAAATCAACATATACATAACATTATACAAACTGCAAGGAAAAACTGTGAAGCCATTGCTCTGACTAAGATATTGCGCAAACTATACGTAGGTAGATGATTATTTCGATAATACGGGCAAATGTGGTGGAAATATTTGTTTCGTGGGACGCTTCGTGGAACAGATTTTTCCGTGGGACAACGCAATAAAATATGTGACATTTCCACGCAGCGTGGGACGTCTGGTCAGTTTACTACCCATAAACGTTTTAAATCTATAAGAAAAACCTACCACAAAAAAATAATAGTTTCTCCCTCCCTGTGACTGTATAAAAAAAATGAGCAAAGATTGACGTTTAGGATACGTTTTGGATTTTATTATAACCAACCAAACATATAATTTTTGCTATTTTATGAATTAAAAATTCATAAAATGAATTTGACAGCAAGTTTTCATAACATACTTTGAAAATATTTGCATAACTTAAATATTTGTTCGTGTCGTTAGAAAATATTGCTTGTCCATTATAAAACATTCACTATCATAAAATCACTAGAAATAACCCAATAAATTTAAATTACTACCGTAATTATTTTCATTCATTTTATAAAAATTAGCACAACTATCAAGAAAACTTTTGATATGTTATAGGATCTTACATTTTAGAATTGTTTTTAATTTATTGTTTTTAAAAAAGTCTTGTAAAGTTTGTACAATATGATATAGATAAAAAACAAGACCAAACAGTCAGGGTTCTCCAAATAAGTGGGGTATAATTAGGTTGTGTTCTCCTGCATGTACTTACTTTTAAGTTTATATAAATTACCAATGACCAGTAACAATTGAAATTTGAATGTTAAATACTGCACTATGAACTCTCGAGGAACGCTATACTAATGAAATCGTGGCTGAAGAACACAATCGTTCTTCTAAAAGCGGTGATGCCGCGCACCTTATAGTACGATAGAATTTTGTCACAATACGCACCCACGGCGTTTTTGGAAGAACGATCGTGTTTTGTTTATAAAACTGATTTCATCAGAAGATTAAAAGCAATACGACCGCCTTTCGTATCGGTGGCGCTCTAGTCCTTGATACAAAAAACGATAACGGTTTGAATATTGCGGTGAACTGTACTTTAGTCGGGCCAAAATAATATGTAACCTAATAATTATATTATCAGATATATTTCAATTAATAGTATGCGATAAAATTGGTATATAGTTATGTAAATCTTCTAAAAATTAGACGAATTTACAAAATAACAGTGCATTGAAATGTTTATAGTGTATAATTCTATCACGATTGGATGGTTTTATTGAATCGATGTATTCATAGTATCAGATCCTTGGGGGGGCCAATGCCCCCCCCCAGCCCTACCCAATTGACGCCCCTGTATTAAATCAATTATTCCAGATAGTGATATGAATATTGATTCCATCTTAAGATAGCAGGACGATAACGCTATCGAAATTGTAAGCCAAACAACCCAAGATGAAATCATAGATATAATCACAAAACTAAATCAAAGATCTGAGGTAGGATACGATGGGATCTCGGTGAGATTTTGTCTATATTTTAAAGATATTTTGGTACCCAAACTGTGCAATTTGATAAACATCGCATTAGCAAAACATGAATTTTCAGACTGCCTTAAAACAGCCTTGCTGATTCCTATCCACAAAGGTTCGACTAAGACAACTGTAGGTTACTATCGGCCAATTTATCTATTGAGTACTTTCTCCAAAATCTTTGAGAGTGTTCTTTTCCGGAGACTAAACAAGTTTTGTCAAGCAAACAACATAACAAGCAACCATCAATATGGATTATGCGAAAGATCGAGTACACTATCTGCTGTCTCCGAAATCGTAAGTGATATCAAAATAGGGCTTGACAAAAAGCCAATGGTAGCATGTCTCTTTATTGACCTACAAAAAGCTGTTGACGCAGTCTGCCATATGATCCTAATTAAAAAACTATCTGAGATTGGTGTTAAAAACAATAGCCTAAAAATGTTTCTCAGCTGCTTAAACAATAGAAAACATGCAGTTAAAATAGATTCAATTGTTGGTGAAACTGAAAGAATCACGTATTCGGAATTCCTCAAGGCTCTTTGCTTGGGCCACTACTTTTTAATATCTATGTAAATGAAGCACTTTCACTCTGTTTGAGTGGTAAGGTCGTAATGTTCGCAGATGACATGGCCATAGCATATAATGAAAAAACTTCGACTTAAAACGCAATCAGATCTTAATCTAATATCCAGCTGGGTTGACTGTAATCACCTGAAAATAAATGAACATAAATCTAACTATATGATATTTACAACAAAATATAAATGTTTGACGGAATTTTCCAACTTTGATCTGTATGTTAATAGTAACAAGATAACGAGTCTATTCTGCCGGTTACAGTGGCGTAGCTAGCATGAGTGGCACCCGGGGCGGATATTGTGGTGTACCCCAAAAATAAAACTGTCAATAATAATAAAAAGCCGATGAACGTAAATTATAATTTTTAATTAATACAAATGAGCATTATTATTAATAAGCTACATTGGGTCTTTGTTGGCCGCAAGTAACTTTTACTTAATTTTAATTTGCTGAAACTCCTCTCACACGAAGCCACTGATACGCAAATAAATAACTTTAGTGACACCATAAGATTCGGAAGAAATTCTGTTAAATCCCATGTCACGATGGATTTCAAAAAGTCTAGGCACACCCAGTTAGAAACTGTAACATTGGCCGCTTTTAAATGCCTCCTCAACCTTGGTATCTCTATGAGGAGTACCTCATCATAAAAACCGGTAAATTTTGAAACAGATAATTTCAACTCTTCACTGTTTGCCAAAAGCAAAGTGTTTGTCTGCACAACCTCGAACAATGAAGCTACAGCTTGAACTGATTTCAGTCTAGTTTGGAGTTCAACACTGAATCGGTCAAGACATTCCAACATGTCCTTTTTAAGTTCAGCTTTCAATTTCAGTCCAACATCAGGGGCCAACACACCAGCCTTTCGTTTTTTACACGACGAATTCCTCCGACATAGTCCTCCGATTTTTTCGCAGCAAGATCTATTGCCTCTTCTACAATGTGACTTCGTTTTTCTTCAATATAAAGACGAAGTGACTCTATTTTTGTAACTAATTGATCAATATTCAAGCCTTTGCTTTGCAATCCAATCTGAGCACAATTCATTTCCCTTAGAACATCATTCCAAAACAAAAGAAACGTAAAATCACACACGGCATGCATAAGGTTCTGTGCAGCGTCTCTAGTGTCTACATTTTCTTGTTGATCATTTAACTTCTCAACTGCAGCCACAATCCCATCAAAATTTTCGTCCAATACTTTTACTGCATCATAATGAGCACTCGAACGCGTTGTTAAGAGTCTTTTAACAGTTGCTTTGCTTTGTTTAACAAGCACTTCCCAGCGGCTATTCGAAGCAGAAAAACATGTAAAAATGGCTTCCACTGTTCCGAAAAACGTTTCACAAGCTACATTTTGTTTTGTTTTGTAATGAGTGTTGACCACATAAAATAATTGAATGATCTATACAGCCCACAAAAATTGCTTTGTTATTTTCTGCTTTAATAATAGCTTGCTATCCTCCATGTATACCACTCATAACAGCTGTATTATCATAACCTTGGGAACGACAATTCATAACATCTAAACCGTCATTTTCAAGAATTTCATCGCCTAAATCAGCGGCTTTTTTCCATGTAAAGGAAAAAATCCAAGGAATACTTTGATTTCCACTTTTCTACCATCAATTTTCACATAACGAATCACAATTCTGACATTTGATCAATATTTGAAATATCAGGTGTGCTATCAAACATAATTCCAAAATATTTAGCCGATTTAATTTCGTTGACAAGCTTCAATTTTACGTGGTTCGCTAAAACATTTATGAACTCATTTTGTATATCTGGTCACAAATATGATACTTTTGGTGATTTACCATGCTCCAAATTCAAAATGTGTTCTTTTAACACTACATCATACTTTGACAATAGGCTGACTAGTTCTAAAAATTGCCTTTATTTGAAGAACTTTGTCCTTCATCATGTCCACGAAATACTAGGTTTTGTTTAGATAAAAACAAAGTTATATCCGAAACATCAATTCATCGCCGGAAAATTATAACAGATCATATAGAGCCATTCCACGTCATCGCAACAGCATTTGTTCTAGCATGTGACCTGACCCCCTCTGATTTCGATAAAATTTTATATACAGATAGCCAATGAGAAAATAAAAATACCGTTTCTTTCAAAATATTAAATTTCGCTCCAGGGATGATACAGAGTGGCGGTAAAGTTTTAGGGGTTTGCGTGAGTATCTTTGAATATCGATTGCTAACGATTGACTAAACCGATGTAAGTCATTTATAGCTCATTGGAAAGGTAATTGATAATACTTATAAAAAAAATTACTTAAAATTTTTTAATAATTTTTTAAAAGTGTGTTAAACTTAAAAAAAAATTCAAAGATTGCGCTGTTGGGGGTACCCTCACTTTTACCACTTTTTTTTCCAGAAAAAAATGTTTTATTAGTTCGTAATCTAAAACGAAAGTTTTCCAAGTACATAATTTCTCGTTTTAAAAATAAAATTTTTACAAAATTTTCATTTCCGTTTATTTTTCAATTTTTTTTTTTACCAATGCAGTGAATCATCTATTTAACTCAACCCACCGGAATTCTTGTTTTATAATAATTTAATGACCATTTAATTATTATAAGGATACAAATTAAGTATTTGAGGGTGTGAATGCTTTTTACATAATTTATCTTTTCATCCATTTATACCTGTCCGAAATTAATTTTAAAGGCATGGACAAATCAAGTACCGTACTTTGTTACCTGTTAATGATAATGCCTGTCATAAAATGAGAGCACAGTAATGAAAATAATAGTCCTTAGAGATATTTTGAGCGTATAGCATCATTACTAAATTCATTTGTCAATCTTGATAGTAAAAATATTTGTGTGGTGTTAGCAAAGAAGCTTCAAAGTGTTTTAATAGTTAAAATAATTTTTTTTAAAACATGTGTAAATATCATTGTTTAAAACCATTTGGTATCGGCAAGTGTTCAGAAACTTTAAAAAATGTTACACCTGAAGCTCAGAATAAATTACGTTCGATAAACTTTGTGTTTAATTTACGTACGCAAAAGCGAATTTGTTCGTCTTGTAGAATTCGTCTCTTAATGATCAGTTCCACTGGAGGTATTGAAAGTTAAAATACAGGTGATACAGAATCAATTGCGAGTAATGAAATATTGGAGGAACATCCTATCAGCGGACCAAGCGTTATACGAGATATTATTTCATCACCAACGATAGTCAATATGGAACGTCCCGAGCAGAAATTTGTCAGGGCTCAAGTAAGGCCCTGATCTAGTTTGCCCTAACCCGGATCAGGCATCGGTAGGGCTGCCTGATTGGGCCCTAAACATGAGTGTAACGCTTTTGCCCTATCAGGTCCTGATTGGGATTACCGGATCAGACCATGATTGGGATAATCGGATCAGGCCCTCATTGGGATATCCGGACTGATATATATTTATATACTATATACATAAATTAATCAAGTTAAAATAAAAAAATTACAATGGGAAAAATTAAAACATACATACCACCTTAATCACTATTATTATAGTCTTTTAGCCGAGAAGCGATAACTAAAGTATACTTGAAACGATTTTAACTATATATTTCTAAAATGGATAATACTCTAGTGAATTTTAACCAATTGAAATTTCAGCTAGGGGTCAAATACGAAAAACCTGATCAGGGTCGGATATATTCAAATAAGGTTAACCCTAAAAGGGTATTATAAATCAGGCCCGGAACAGGCCCACATCAGATTGCCCTATTAGGGATTGCCCTTGTAGGGATTGCCCTTGTAGGACTGACCAGGCTCTGATCACGCCCTGACTGTATTCAGGTTTTCCCTAACTAATTTCTGCTCGGGGTGATGAGCTAATTAACCGGATAAATGAACATATTGTGCCATTTATATCTAATCAAATTTCACCTATTAATCGAAAGCGGTTATGTCGCAGTTTTGAGTATGGAAGGGATAAATCAGAGCAACTGCGTAGGAACATACAAAATGTTTTAATTGGGGAAAATCTTGATTCTTCTGATGAAATAAAAGTGCAATTAAAATGTTATCGAGATATTATAGAGAACCTAAAGTTGTCCCTTAAAAATGGCGATTATATGGAGAAACGAAAAATATTAACTCTACTAACAATGGATATGAAAGTGCAAGAAATTCAAAACTTATTTGGAACAGAAGCAACACTTAATTGAAAAAAGCAAGAAGGATCATATAAACCAATCCACAGCGCTGTCATCATTTCCAAATGCCGATAAAAAACTACCAGAAGAAACTATTAATGAAGTGAAAAATTTTTATACGAATGATTCCATTAGCAGATTAATGCCAGGTAAACGTGATACGATATCTGTAAAACGTGGTAGTGAACGAATATTTCTCCAAAATCGGTTACTGCTATGCACGTTAAATGAAGCATACGTTGAGTTTAAGAGCAAGTTTCCAGAATTAAAAGTAGGATTTTCAAAATTTGCAAGTCTTCGGTCTGATGAATGTGTGAATGCCTGATGAAAATCTGGAAAAATTGGCAGATAAATTACATGAAAATTATGAAACTAATGGAATTGTTGCGGTGAAATACCTGCAATGGAATACCACTGATCGATACAATTTGGACACGTTCATCGATTCTTCTTCAGCATTTGTACAAAAATTAACTCACAGCCTAAAATTATCAATACCTCACCATTTTATTGCGCAGCAACAGTTCATGTATTTGGAAAACACAAATCAAACTTGAAAGTAGGAGAGTGCTTAGTACTTGGCGATTTTTCGGAAAATAACTCTTTTTTTATTCAAGATTCTGTGCAGAGTTATCATTGGAATAATTTACAAGCTACGATACACCCCATTTTTTATATATTATAATTCACCTACTAGTCAAGGTATCGAGCACTTAAGTTTTCTCATTATCTCTGATATAACTGAACATGATAGGATGGCAGTGCATCTATTCATATCACAAATGATTGATTTTATAAAATTCTACGTAAAATTCTACGTAAAAATGGAAATATATATATTATATTAATATATAAGTCTTAGAAGAGCAGAAGATTCGCATTGAATATTGGGGAGTTACAAGAGATTAGATGGTCAGTAAGTGGAATCTATAAAACAGCGAACGAGAAAACTCACTACCATTGTGGTCACAAACGAAAGACAATTTCGTGAATCAACATCGTCACGTGAATGAATCGTTGAGTTCTCCCAAATTTTAATTTCACGACAATGTTCATGCACCTACTTTGCCTACGTCGCAAGACAAACTAGAAGATATTTAAAATCTATCTATAGAAGAATTATTTTGTTCGTACGTGTTATTCCAGACCAAGTCGCCACAAAAAGACTCCATCGCAAGATGAATTCTTCTAGTTTGTGAACACTGCTGTCAGTGATTCAAATTAATGAACGAGTATTGAAATCCCTGAGAGTGATTACCAAAAGAACCTTTGGTCCGGTTATACAGTTTTATAAAATGATTTTCAATAGGTTTGTACAACTGGAAGTATATCTTAATTAAGTGAAACGATACATCCGAATCTTTAATATCAACGCACACACCGTAAGAAATTAGAGTTTTATTTTTAACATTAGTACTGTGCATACTAGTGCACAATGCTCTTCATTATTAGTATACTGAAGCAAGAGTGCGTTTTACCTAGAACCACTAAACTTATATGTAGAGTATAGAACATCCACATTATGGCCAGAGGTAGATTTACACATCTCATACACTGCTAGAGTATAGTGTTGCAAATTTTCTTCTACAACCTTCAGCTTTCGATTCGTAATTACGAATGCGAATAAAACTCATCTACGTATGCCAGCCTTTGCAATCGTCTTAAAAATCTGTTTGATTAAGAAGCAAATATACCAGATTTAAAGAAAATTGTGGTTAGAGTGGGTGGAAGTTGTTTTTAGAATAAAAGGAGGAATGTTAATAAAAGGAGGGATAGAAGATTTGGTACCAGATTTTAAAGAATTAATAACACTGTAAAAACTTCTGTCAGAAATTGACACTGCCGAAAGTTTTGCCGCTTTCGAGTTATCAACCAAGCTAAAATCTAGAATATTTTTATTCTTCGTTTGTACATCATTTTTGAAAACATTCGAAAATGAAATTCCATACAATTTACCGACAATTTACCAATTTACCCGTACCGACGAATCGAAACACAACCTATAAACAGTAGATATTAATGTTTATTTATCTTAGAAAAGACAATAAAAAACATAATTATCAAACTAAATAATATAATTTAACGAAAATGAATTTACTATAAACAAAACAATTCATGTAAAATTAATTTCTTCTTCCATTTTAATACCAACAGAGTCCGAAGAATCATGATTTAAATTCGTAAATCTTCTGTCTAGTGCATGTGAAGCTAAAGATCTTGAAAATCCTTCTCCGTTGTTTGATGGTTTCATACGATAGTTTCCAAGTGAAGCGTTAAACAGTAAACAAAATATTTCCCGTTGAACATAATTTTTTTCGTATTCTGTTGGTAGTTTACGAATTTTGCTCGCTATAACTTCTCCAAATGATGTATATTCATCTCTAAACAAATACGATTGAGTTGGTTCTGCGTTATGAGTTGGTAAAAATGTATTTATATTTTTATGGTTTTCCTGGATTTGTTCTGTTGGTTCTAAAACTTCTATGGGTTCGTTTGGTATTATTTCTGCAGGAGGGCTTATTGGTTTTATTTCAAAATTTACAGGTTGAGGATGATATCGATCAAATGTTGGTGTAATATGCGGTTTTAATTCAAGAGTTGTATTTGCTTGTAAAACGTTTGGATGTAGTTTAAAAGCAGTTGATTCAATTGGTGCTACCGCTACTTTTTTAATATGTTTACGATTCTGTAACTCCAAAAGATAAGTTTATACTATTTATAAAAAACAGTTTAACAAATACTTACAACTAACGATATCGGCCTGTACGGTCTATCTAAAAATGTCATACTAGAATACGCAAACCATTTAGGTATCGGTATTTCGGATTCACAGACGCCACTTCGTCTCAGTTGTACAATACGTTTACTCGCTCTTTGATACTGTGCTATTAGAGATTTCATTTTTCGTTCACATAAACTTTGATTTAGTTGAATTTCATTGGCAATTTCCATCCATGCTATACGTTTATGCATTGAACTTTTATGCTCGTTACAGTCTAAGTTCCATAAACATGGTCGTTTTCGGTATTCATTGATTAACTTCAATGTCAATGAAGTACTTAAATGCATCCACTGAAATGACAAATTAACCAAAATTTAATTATCGATCCTATTACAATAATTTTTACAATAACTTAATGAATAAAATTATAAACTTATTCAACTGAAAATCATTACAATGTGCGAAAAATTAATCACTGATTAAAATCAAATTTCAATTCATAAACCAGCATAACGGAAAAATTTGGTAGTTTATCGTTTGAGCATGTAATTTCTCACCTTTTGATTATACATTAAAAATTACTCTCAAAAAATAATTTTGTTGCAATACATACGTATTTATTTTGTTTATCTAATGAGTCAGAGAACATTTCCCCTACATTCATTTAACAATATCCGCTGAAACAAATTTTTTATGTAAAATGTTGTACGCGTTGAATTAATGTTGATTTAAACAAATCTATAAATTCCAACCAATTAATACTATTATAAATGTATTACCTGTATTTTCTTCATAAATGTTTGATTTTATGTCGTCGAATTATCGTACAAACAACTGAAATTCACAATAAAGTTGAAAACAACAATTTACGAATATGTCATCTCAACAACAGAAACAACAAATATAAAAATGTTAGCGAACTGATGTTAGTTTCTCTTTTAATTTATATGAAAAAAATGATTATTTCACCATTGAGTGATCTTTTTATATTATATTTAGAAAATTAACATGTATGTGTTGATTACAACATTTTGTTTATTGAATTATTGAGAAGTTCATAGAATAAAATTCATTGAACAATAATTATAAAATATTATTGTTTTGTTGTGACTTGGAAATATTTTTGAATTAAATCTCTCAACAAAACTTTATTGAAGCAATATGTTCGTAACATAACAATGTACTTCTGTACAGTGTGTTACCATCACAAAGCTCGTAAAGCCTACTTACATAGTTTCTGACTATATAGTGTCAATATAATTATATATGCCGTAACGGCTGCTTGCTGTTCCTCAAGATGAAAATACACTTATTCCGATAATTTATCTTGAGGCCTCATTTTGAACAGATTTCAATTATGTACATACGTTAAATTTTATCTGAAATTGGTCTTGGTCTAAATAATCCTACTACGCGTACGATTTGATTACATCATTGCTTAGATTGTACTTAATATATTTACTGCTCTACTCTGCTTTATCTGCTCAACACCGAAATGTATTTCTTCTGAAGTTGAACTGCCTAACTATCTCTTTTGATGACTTTTCACTGGCAAGGGATTTCCAATGGAAAGTTGTGTTCGATGTTTGGAGTCGATGATCTTTCTCTTGTCCATGGCTTCCAAATTAAATCTAAGAATTGCTTTCTTGGCTATGTTTTTGACCTGAAAGGGCAGTGGAATCCAATCATAAAAGCATCTCCGATGACACTAGTTTGTTCTCATTCACTCAATTATGCAGAGACATGAGATTCTCTGTTTGTTTTCTAATTTATTTTCCTGGACTAGAACTGCACTTTTGTGCTCCATACGACGAAATTTCGCGACGGGAGTTCCTGAGAAGTTCTGGAGAATTTCCATCCCAAATATCAAGAATTGAATTTTTTAACATTTCGGATAAGTCCAAATTTTGAGAATTTCAAAATTTCTCGAGAATTCCAGTTTTTTTTAAATTTATCAAATATCAATTTTTGTAAAATTAAAACTAAAACATAAAATAAGTAAATAATTTTATACGAAGCTCTTAGTCGCCAAAATGTGAACTTACTTGCTGCGAATACCATTCTTGAAATTTTGTTTTGGAGAATCAGTACACCGAAGTGGGCGACGAGTTCTTCTAATCCAAAATAGAAAACTAAGTGATTGTAGATCGTAGCCTTTTATTATCTGGATTTTAATATTTGCACGATCCGGCAAATTGTTTTTGTGACAAATCTGAATTTTGCTAGACGTGTTCAAAAACAGAATTAATTAAAGAGGTCAAAACGTACCTGGTTCGTCTTTTTCTACAAACGAAACCAAGCAGTTCAAGGAGACCAAGCTGTGTCTGATTCTGAAAATGAAGCAGTGGTCGTCGCAACGAAGAAGAAGATCTGACAAAACCAATTCTAAAATTTTTAAGCAAAGTTCAAAACCAAACGCAAACTATGCACAACATGAGTCAAATCAATTTTTTTGAACAAAATGTAAATGAAAAAAGTAGACCGAAAACATAAAACTTTCAAAGACTGATCAACACAATTACGCTAACATCGAATCAAAATGAGGGCATCTTACCTATATAGGACAATTTTGTGTCGTTCGTTAAAGCGTAAGCCGTAAGTGATTGTCAGACGCTGCAATTGACAGCCTGTGGTTTTTGAAAGTCTATTTTAATAACATATTTTTGGCGCTTCTTTGCTTTACGCTGTGCCTGCTTTCAGGAATTTATCAATTTCTTTTAAATTTTCGGGTAACATCTCGAGAATGGAAATTTTCAGTATGTCTGAAAAGCCTGAATCTCGAGGTTGAGATTTTCTCAGAAAATACCCAGCTCTACTGACATTCAAATAGAATAAAACAGGGAAATACTTAAAATTTAAAAATTGGTAATTTAACAATTTTAAAACAATATTATGTGTTTAAACGCTTTAGAAATTTAGACACTTTTTCTCACAAAATCCAAAAAGTTCGCCGTGTCAAGGTTAAACGTGTCAAGTCTGCCACGCGTGCCACGTATTTGCGATCACTGTAATGTAGATAATCAAGATTTAAATCAGTCACAATCCAAGATTTTTACGAAAGTTTATATTTTTTCTACGATCATACTAGAAATCGTCACTTATGGTACAGTTTTTTTTATTAATTTAATGTAAGACGATTTATTATTGTTTTTAGTTATCACAATATCATCTTGATTGATTGAAATGGGCAAGATATTCTGTGTCATTCGCACTTCCATTTCCCGTTTTCTTTACCTATAGTAATATACTATAGAGTTATTCAAAATTTTCAAGAACTTCTAGCCCACTTGTTTGTAAAAACAAATACAATTATTTAAAATATTGCGAAATAAATCTGACACTTCCGGGAAGACCGTCTATTATTCTTTTTAATTTCCATATATTTTTGTTTGGAATTTAATTTTTCTTATTTTTTTATTTTTTAAAAAGTTTTTGGAAATTTTTGATGATGCGGCAGTGAAAATTCAAAGAAAAAGATTTTGGAAATTTATGTTGATCTGGCAGTGAAAAATTTTTATTTTTTTATTTTCCTAAACAAGTGATTGAAATGTTTCGTTAAAGGAAACAAAACAAAAAGAAAACTCAAAAGTTTTTTTATGGTGAAAAACGGCAAGTGTATATCAATATAAATAAATGGGGAACTAATCTGGTGGTGCGAAAAAAAATTAAATGTTAAAACTTGTGAATAATTAAGTCTATTAATGAGAGTTAACATCGGTACAAATATGAAAACCACAAGAAAATGAGGAAAAGCGATGTTTACCTAATTGAATTAAGTGTTCGATGTATTAGAGTTAAGATTGAGAAAAACAAATATATTAACTGTAATAGAAACTGTATCAGCAAAGTTAAAGGAAATAAAGTATGGAGTCAATTTATTAAGTTTATTACTTTTTGGGGAAATGGATACGTGAGATTATAATTCTAGAAGAACTAAACATCATCAAGATATCACCATCAACAGAGTTTTGTTTTTGTAACGTCGACTATATTCGCAATAATAATATTAGAACCAATTTTTATTCTCTTTTCCATCCATCAAAAATATTTCCATATTCCATTTCATTTTTACAATCATAATAGTTTAACAGTTTTTTTTTTCAAATCATACCGAACAGCCTTAAATTCAAATATCACAGAAAATAAATAAAAGAACTCATTGCTTACTCAGGGCCGTTTCATTTTTCGTTTTTTTTGTTAAAATAAGAAAATGTCAAAAATCACATTTTTTTTAATCAAAAAAAAATTCCAAGTTTTTTTGTCTAATGGTCGACTCAAGACGTGTAACATTGTTCAAATTTAAATCTAATTTGTGATTAAAGTTCATTAAATATACAACAAATATATTCTTTGATAAATAATTTCAAACATTTGAAATATAATTGTTATAAAATTAAAAGAATTAGTGAAGAATTAATTGAGTTATTTGAATACGAAAAGTACCTCGTTTCCGTGAAGCTTTGGTTGAAGTGTAAAGTCATATATTGTCCGCCATATTTTCTACATTAAATTTCTCATTCAACAGGGGGTTGTTTTTTTGCAAATATCTAAACTAGACTATTGGTATTTCTATCACCCATAAGAACACCCTAATTAATGTTACATTCGTCTATGCTATAGTGATATATGTATTACGTGAACTTTTGTTGGTGAAGTCGGACAATTGAATTTTTAAAAAAATTCCGAATAAGTAAATAGTGGTGGAAAATTTTGTTCCTAAATTTTTGAGAAATTCAGGATACGTTGGATATTATAATCAACCGGTTGGACCGGCTGATAATGGAACTTCAGAGTTATCAACCGTTATAAAATTATTTTGATCTCAACATTTAAGAATTTATGAGATTGTTTACAATTGTCTGCAATTGGAATTATTATTATGTAGCTGTATTAATTAATCGTTGTCTTGCATATGGGACTCATTCTTTCATAAAAATAAGCAGATTAATATTGATAAATTATTTACCATTGAAGAATTATTATTGACACATTTATGGACTGCAGTTAAATTGTTTCAACCCATCATTGAAGATTAATGAGATTGTTCCTGTTATTATGTTATGGTATTACTGTATGGATTCATCTAATTGCATATAGAATTTTCTTCTATCCAACATTTATAAGATAAGTTACTTTTTATATTATAGTCAGAATTTCTTTTTTTTGGTTTTTTGTAGAATGATAGGCTAAACTAGCCGGCAGATAAGAGATTTTCGAATCCAGGATTCGTTTCTGAGAGGATCCGTGATATCGTGTTTTTTTTGTGTGTGTGTTTTTTCATAAAAGTCCAAGCCGCGATACGGTGGCTAACACTATACTAACACTTTTTTCTATTATTATTTTAATTTGTATGAGTTTAACGATAGTGTTGCCATGATTTGGTAACGTAATTATAATTTCAGGGGAGGACAACCTCCTACCGAGCCTGGGTGGTGTTTGTTGCACGCGCTTTTGTTTTGAATAAATTTTTTTAAATTTGTTCTTAATGAGGTTGGTCGGTACACCCTTCTATGAAAGGAGCTAGCAGCAGGGTATAGCAACGTGCGTGGCCAATAGATAAACCTTCACGGTCTACCACACTCTTACTACAATACTGAACAATTGTAGTACTAAACAAATTTGAGCAATAACAAAACTGGCATAACAAATTTAAATTTTCGATGATAACGCTTCATACAACTCATTCGAATACCCGCATGGAGGGATCAATTTACCGCTCTTATGTTTTTTTATTTTAAGGAGAATGTATCACCTATAGTTTTTAATTGTTTTCGGCTGAAGCTAGGTATTTCCCTAATTTTAAAGATACTCAGGTCGGCGAGAGTTGTGCGTTCCAAAATAAATTTGCCATAAATTTGTCAGCTTGTACTGGACACCTAAGAAGTACATGGAACACAGTTTCTTCTTTCTCTCATACCTATAGTTCCTGCAGAATTCATTGGCAGGAAGGTCAAGTCCTTTCCGAGGATCCAGTGATCAGTCACTTTGTGGTCAACCACTCAGTCACTTTGGCTTCATGTATACTGAGGTGGTCTGGAACACGCCAAAAGAGTGTTTAGTGTCTTAGTGTTTAGCTGTCTTGAGAAGACTCCTTCCCCATCTATATCTTCTAGATTAAAGGCATCCGTGTAAATTTCCACTGCTCCCTTAGCGCCAACCTTTCACGTCTCCTCTGAGAAATCCCTGGAGTCTAAGACGTAATGTATTTTGTTTGAGTCCTTGCTCGTATTAAATTTGTAGTGTTCTATACAACTACTGATCTACTGTTCACATAGCGCTCAATCGAAGGGTGTTATTTGTTGACGTACCGCGTTAGTTCATTCCACCATATGACTACAGAGTTGTAAGGGCATTGGGCTATAGGTGACAAGACTCCATCTTTTTGCTATGTCTTTTTTACATGAGCATAGTGCCACCGTAGCTTTTTTCGTCATATTCTGATACTTGGCTTCCAGCTGACTTTCCTCTGTACCTCGCTACCTAAATATTTTGCTGGTTCTGCAAGTACCAGACCACTCCCCGCGAGAGCTATGGAACTGATATCATGAATCTTATATTCTTGGTGAAACGAACCAGTTCTGTTTTTGTAGAATTAATTCCTAGCTAACACTTCTTAGAAGACGTTAATGTTATTGCTGTGCAGTTTGCGTTCGCTTATTAACACTGAGTAAGAAGTTTTCCTTAGGTTTTCCTTCAAATTTTGAATTACCTTCGGACCATTGAACATGTATATGAGACATCTTAATGCAGGCCGGAAACATTTTTTCCCACCAATCTGCTCTAAGGTATTCTACAGTTCAGCGGGTGGAAACTAATATGGGGCAACCGACTTAAATGCTTTCAATTGTTTAATTACGAGAATCTTTGAATCTGTCACTAGATCCTTTCGGTATTCAAACTGACGCAGGTCTGATACTTCCCGCAGTAGTTAAAGGTTTAGCCGGATCTTGCTTAAAGTGTATGTCCATTTGTAGTTTACAGTTTTACAATTTACAGGATAGTTTACAGACTAAAAGTAGTCTAGGTATCATCCGACCTAGCCAGATAGACTGGTATAATTGGGTTTGTTGCAAGGATATTCCTAAATCTAGAACCTTCTGTAGATTCTTCAATGTTTTTACAAAAAAGTCTCTCGGATTTCCTCTAGGCCATTCGTAATTCTTTTTAAAGTAAAACTTCTTTAGGCGCGATATGAAAACTAACTCAAAGGAAGTAACGTTTTCAATAAATTATAATGAAACCACATATATTCATCTCTCTCATTTTCTCACCTCTGATTTTAAATCTTAAACACATACATTAACACAATTGCATCAAACAATAATAAAAAATAATAAAGAAGAAATTCAAACAACAATGAAATAATAAAGACAAACGAATATTATTTTCGGCAAGTATTCGATACAATTCGATTATGTGTCAATTTTCATTATTTTTTATAGTTACTCATATTTTTTGATTCACTAATTCAGTCTCCTGCTAAATATTATATGAGGTAGATTTGTCGATTTTAGTCACTTAATTATTGAGTTTCGTTATTTTTTTATTTATATTTTTTTTTCAAACAATAAAAAAAATGAGTGCGTGTAATCTTTACATGCGATTGAAGTAAAATCTCTTTGGATACTTTGGCAGGCATTACTTAAAAGATAAAATATAAAATAAATATGTCATATTGAAATTTAGAATAGCATTTATTAATAATATATTTTACAATATGTGTAATAAAAAGTCATATTTACATGATGTATTACAAAGTTAATTCAATTAGATATTATCATAATTGAAATATGAAATTAGAGGTTTATGATAACTAATATATATAATATCAATTTTGGAGTGACGTGAGTAATTCATTATATGTTTAGAAAATTTCAAATATATATAAATATCTTTAATTTTTTTAATAATTTAAAAATTGTAGCACCAATTATTTTTACTCACTTAATTAACAATAAAACAATTGAGAAAAAAAATCTTTTTGTTTCTTGAGTAGAAAAATATTAATTTAAACAATCCTTTTATTATTAACTTTTTTTATTATCCCTACCGGTTTCGAACTCTGTGAGTTCATTTACAAAGGGTTTACAGCTCATTTCATTTACAAAGGGTTGTAAACCTTTTGTAAATGAACTCACAGAGTTTGAAACTGGTAGGGATAATAAAAAAAGTTAATAATAAAAGGATTGTTTAAATTAATATTTTTCTACTCAAGAAACAAAAAGATTTTTTTTCTCAATTGTTTTATTGTTAATTAAGTGAGTAAAAGTAATTGGTGCTGCAATTTTTAAAATATTAAAAAATTAAAAATATTTATATATATTTGAAATTTTCTAAGCATATGATAACATATGATATGATAACAAGTGAGAAACATGAACTTTACTTTGCAAATTTGCTAAATTTTTTGTAAATAAAACGCATCAATTGTTGTACCAAATCTTGTTGTTGAATTAAATGGACATGTATTCATCGTTAAATTTAATTTGTAATATGCACTTTGTAAGGCTTTGTAATACATTATGTAAATATGCTTTTTTGTTACACATGTAAATTATATTATAAATAAATATTACTTCAATATGACATATTTATTTTATATTTAATCTTTTTAGTCATACCTTACTAAACAATAGCCTAAGAAGTTTTACTTCAATCGCGTGTAAATATACGCACGTCATATTTTTTTATAGCTGCCGAGACCATTTTTGAAAAGATCTCAATCTTGTTGGTACCTTGAGCTTTTGCCTATCTGATAGAGCTTCTAATTTCCATCCTTTCTAATTTCCATGCCAGCTCTAATTTCCATTACGTAGTTTTATGCTTTTTCTAGGTTTGAAAGCGTAGCCTTATGCATTAAACGTACAAACATCATGTTATTTTTTTAAAGTTTTCTTTTCCAAAGCTTTTTCTTAAATCTTCTAATCTTTCCATAGTTTTCTAACTTTTATATCAGAAGAGTTATCTAATTTATCCAGGTAGAATATAAATGCTACTCGCAAAAAAATTTGGTAATCCTCTATTCTAACGATAGTATAGTTGTATTAGGTGGTAAAAAATAACTTTAATGTTAGTATGGTTGAGATCCGCTGAAAGCCAAATAATCGGGTTACTAAAAGTATTATGATAAGCAACATTTTAAAAATATGTTCTAAAATTTGAGACAAACATTTTGTAGAACCACAAGCATAATTCAAGTCCGCATAAATCGTCTTTCATTTTCATGCTCTCGCTGCCCATTTTCATTGGGCAGCGATGTATATTAAAATAAACCCATTGTAAAAGTACAAGTATTTTATCTCTGTTTAGAAAATTATTACAAAACTAACACGAAACATCACTACGTTGCCGGAAAATTGCAACAGATCATATATTAACATAATTTAGTGAAGAGATGATCCACTCAGCAAGCTAATCAAACACTTCTCCAACTTTTTGAAAACAAACAACCTATTATCTACATCTACCAATACCTAAGAGTTTCTATTAAAACTTCTCAGAAAACTTTTTCGTTTAGTTAAATGCTTCTTTTCAATAATTATAACTGATACGAGCTAATATTTTCCATATCAACTGCTCCTATTAGTACTACTTTTGCAAAAAATCACATTCCATATGACAGTACCTGTTATTTTCCAACCCAACTATTTTACACGGTTTTATTTGTTCAAAAACCGTCTTAGAAAACCTCTCCATTTGCTCTAAATGCTTCTTTCAATAATTATAACTTCTAAGAAAAACGAATTTTTTTTCTCGATATTTTTCAACCGAACTGTTCTTATTAGTCTACAAATCTTTGTAGAAAACCTCTCATGTTACTCCAAATGCTTGTTTTCGATAGTTACGACATTTAATATGAACCGACCTGATATTTTCCAATATAACTGTTCCTATTCCACAAAAATTTTAAGAAAACATCTCCATTTAGCCTAAATTTGCCCTTTTTTGGCACACTTCCGGTACAGTTATCGAACCCAACGTCATTTCGGCTCTTACCATTAACGTAACCTATTTTTAGAAAAAAAAATTTGATATCTACGGCTGGCAGACAGGCGGACACGTTATTTTTGCTTTTTTAAAATCATTATGACCTAAAATGTCGAGACATGTGGGGGTAATATTTTCACTTTCGCTTCGAGATTGTAATATTTTGGCCTTTCAAACCGAAGCAATAAGTACCAAAAATAATACAAAGGAACAGTTTATAAAAAAAGCGTTAACAAAACAAATCATAGCAAATTCGATTACGAACTTCATTGACTCTAGCCCGCTATTTTTAAATACATTTTTATAATTTTAATTTAACATACATTTCGCATAATTTCCCAATGCATTTAAAGATTCTAAACCCCCATTCTCCTACCGTAATACAATATACTAATATAAAATATATCTAAATTGTTTTTTATCGAAAATAAAAATTATCGAAACTATCCCAAAAATATTGAATTAAACTCTGACTCAGTTGTTCCGATAAAACATTTAATTTTACATACATATACAGAATATTTTTGTTTATCTAATGAGAAACAATCATATACTGTGTAAATTTCTCCTACATTTATATAATATTCTCTCCAAAAATGTTTTCATTAAAACTGTTGTACGTGTAGCAAATTAATGTTGAATTATACAAATTTATTATGTTTCGAAACAAATTTATATTATTACAAATTATAAATATATTACCTGTAGTTTCTTCATATATGTTTGATCTTTTGCCGTCGAATTACTTTAAAAACAACTGAAACTTACAATAGAGTTGAAAACAACAATTTACGAATGTGTCTTCTCAACAACAAAAATAACAAAGATAAAAATGTTACCGAACAATATTCTCTTGTAATTTTGTAGGAAAAAAGTGATTATACTTCACTAAAGAGTGTTCGTGGAAAATAAACTTGTATTTGTTGATTACAACATTTTCTTATATATTAAGAGAATTTATATATCAAATAAGATTAATTAATTCAATAAAAATAAAATCGTTGTTTTTGTTGTGACTGAGAAATTTTCTTGAATTAATTCTCTCAACACACTTATTGAAATAATATTTCGGAATCATTTAAAGGATTTCAAGAAATTGTTATTATTTATTGTGATAGATTTTAAAATTTTTTGCTGGTTTCCAATTCTTATCACATAAAAGTAAAAACCTCAGTTTCTACGTCTGCCCTCTAGCGAATTAATGTTTTTTAGTTTTTATTGAAAAAACAAACAGTAAAATTTAAAAATTCAGAAAAAAGTTGTATTTGTTGCTAAAAAATAAATAGGATGTTTGCTAATCACTGTGTTGGGTTGTACATTTATTTTGATCGGTGTAAGCAACCATAATTCAAAATAGTTCAATTCCTGGTGGAAAAAAAATTACCTAAAAGAAAAGTTACTCAAAAAAATTTCACCTACTTCAGATTGAATTTTAACTTAATAACACCATTATTGTTAATTGTAATAAAATTTGTAATGTCACTCTCTCCATTAATTTATGATTGCATCAACTCGCCATGTTTTTATAAATTGCAAGAAAAAATTTCTATTCAATTAAATTATATATCTTTAAATGAAATTATGAATTTTTAAATAATTTAATAACAAGTGTGTTGAAATTATCAATTTATTTTTATAAATTGTGACAACGTTTCATATGTAGAATTGCAATTTGGTTTTGGAAATTCATCGTTTCATTAGTTCCTACTTGTGATATAAAATATATAATTATTCCTATAACGTTGTAAACAATGAGAATTCTTAACTGTTATGAGAATTCTTAACTATATCCTTAATCAACGTAAAAGAAACAAAAAACTTCTAGAATTGGTCTTTATATTTATTCCTGTTTGAATATATGATATTGGATA
Organism: Diogma glabrata; assembly: GCA_963693315.1. Classification (NCBI taxonomy): domain Eukaryota; kingdom Metazoa; phylum Arthropoda; class Insecta; order Diptera; family Cylindrotomidae; genus Diogma; species Diogma glabrata. The sequence continues at coordinate 302,543,346 of OY856186.1, forward strand.
TAAGATTTGAAAACTCACCTCATATTGATCATCTTCCTCATCACATATCATCACCTGTACAACGCCACTAACGGTAACCGAAACTGTTTGGACAACGCCACTAGCAGCAACCAAAACTGGTGACCCAGATAAAAAGTTCAGATAATTTCTGAAACTTAACGAAGTGTATTTTTATTTGTTAGAGTAAATATTTTTTCCTTCTTCACTTTAATAATGCACTTATTAAAAGAGCTTGAGAATCAACACGCCATGGAAGTGTTATGCATTGCAACATTCTTCATACCTTGATGTCGTCCTCCTTGCCCGCTTCAGATGCGGATGCAAATTCCCGGTGGTGTCTGCGAGTAACTCACCCGTTCTAAACGGAACAGGATCAAGCTGTTAATACCTTAACGGTAGCTCAGGACAGCTTGAAAAGTTGTTTGACGCGGATAGAAGCTTTATTTGCTAGAATGCAACTCCATCAAACATCTGCTCCTCCATCTACACTCTCCATTTTAAAACTGCCAACTGCAAGGTAAGTTGACATACCTACTCCAGTATCCACCCCCCAAGCTAACACCATTACCCCAACAGTCCCTCCCTTTTAGTCCGATAAACCAAAACATTGGTTAATCATGGTTGAGGGCAAATTATCCCTGGGCAACATTAAGTCACAGCAAGCCAAGTACAGTTATGTATTTGACGCCATAATGCCGTACCTTGCTTCGTTGGTTAGAGACATTCTTCTCCAACCAGACACGGCTAAACCATATGATAGGCTGTACGAGGCTGTTCTAGCCCGCCTATCAAACAACTCTTCAGATCGATTGTGCAATGTGCTCCTTGGTATGAAATAGGGGGAGAAAAAACCCTTACATTTTCTCCGGGATTTAACTACTGAAACCCAAGGTCTTATCTCAGAAGAGCCTTTTAAAATTATTTTGAAGGAAAAACTCCCACAAGGCGCGCGTAACGCTATCGCAGTAGTCGAGACTGCCGAGATAGGTGGAAAAATTTTGGTCACAATGGTTGGTCTCCATCTCGTTCTACTGCTTCTTCTTCCTCCTCCAACGAGGAGAAGGTCTAGGCTCTACGATATCAAGAATCCCAACACGCGCAGCTGCTGAATGCCTTGCAGCAACAATCTTCTTCTCGACCTTTCCCTCGTAGTCGGACCAAAGATCGAAACGACTACAACATTTTTGGTAATTTGACATGCATTAAAATGAATTATTTCACAAATATATACTCACAGTTAGAAAGTTGTAAATTTAATTTAAAAACGCCTTCATATGCCTCTATTTCCGTTCTGTCTGGCAAGTTTTTTTTATTCATATATTGTTTAGTATTATTATTTTATTTTTATTAACTTTAATTTTTCTTTGGATTTTCTTTTTAAAGTTTATAAGAGATCTCCCAAACCCGGACTCGCTTGCAACAAAAATTGATATTCCTCCTATAAAAGTTCAATATGACAAAATAATCCTAGTGGCATATTCCTTGATCATGTGACGCATTGTCTTCCTGAACGATAAAAGCAAAGATAAACAGTTATATGGAGCCTCGTTTCTTCGAACGAAAAAAGGCGCGCCATCATCAAAAAATATTCCATAAATAAGATTGAGGTTGCTACCGTTGTCTGAAAAGTTCATCCGCCACCACAGAGCAAGCACTAACCTAGGCTAGTGATATATAAACGTTAACAAATAAAACATACAACTGATCCCTCCATGTTTCGGCAACTATAAATAAGCTGATCCAAATAACTTATCTTTGATACCACTACTAAATATACTACTAACTGATACCATAAAATTCCTTACTGACATAAGCAAACAAGAAGTACTTAAGGGGGGGGGGGGGGTATGGTTTTAAAATTATTTTTTTTGCATTTTTTTTTTTATTTTTTTTCTGAGTGAACAATATGTCGAAAATAATGTGTACAAATTTTAAGTCAATCCGAGTAAAACTAACGGAGTTACAGCGTTCCAAACGATATGGTATAATTTTAAAATTATTTTTTTTGCATTTTTTTTAATTTTTTTTTTTGAATGAACAATATGTCGAGAATATTGTGTACAAATTTTAAGTCAATCCGAGTAAAACTAACGGAGTTACAGCGTTTCAAACGATGTGGTATGGTTTTGAAATTATTTTTTTTGCATTTTTTTTTTATTTTTTTTTTCCGAATGAACAATATGTCGAGAATATTGTGTACAAATTTTAAGTCAATCCGAGTAAAACTAACGGAGTTACAGCGTTTCAAACGATATGGTATGGCTTTAAAATTATTTTTTTTGCATTTTTTTTTAATTTTTTTTCTGAATGAACAATATGTCGAGAAAATTGTGTACAAATGGGGGTGTGTGAAATAGATAAGCTCCTCGTGCTGCACCCTGGATTACGCAAATAGTCTATTTCAACTTGGTAGCCAAACATTTCATTTCGAACTCTTGGCTGTGATACAAAAAAAACAAAAAAAAAAAAATAAATATGAACCAAAATCAAAACCACAATAACAACGGTACTTTTCAGCACCATAAGACAAAAAATATTGGACCTTCAGTCCGTATTTTGCAATTGAACATTGAAGGCATAAGCAAGTCAAAAACTGAACATTTACAAAGATTATTAAAAGATTACGACATCGACGTTATAATTCTGCAAGAAACGCATGCAGCAGATGAAGCGCAACTTACCTCTAGAGGAAACATTGTTGGTTACAAATTAATTAGTGCTATTTACCATCAATCATATGGATCTGCCACGTATGCTAAGTCAGAAATCCTGAACTGCACGCACGTACTTACACAGACGGACAACGATATACATCTTATTGTTGTTGATATATCGGACACGAAAATTGTAAACGTATACAAGCCTCCAAATACAGGAAGGCCAGCTGCTACTCTACCATTATTTTATCATCCAGCAATATATGCTGGTGACTTCAATAGCCATCACACTCAGTGGTCCTACTCAAATAATAATACCAATGGCGTGCAACTGACCGACTGGGCGGATGATAACAACATGTTCCTGGTATATGATGCGAAAGACTTGAAAACCTTTAGATCTGCAAGATGGCGACGTGATTACAATCCCGACCTCTGTTTTTCCACAAAAAACGAACAACGTAACCCTATTCCAATATCTAGGGCTGTCTTACAAGGTTTTCCACGCTCTCAACATCGTCCAGTAATTCTTGAGGTAGGAATCCAAATTCCACTCGTTAACTCTACTCCTCAACCTAGATGGAATTTTAACAAAGCTGATTGGGATAAATATAGGATGAAGTTGGATGCAGTGATTCGCTGGATCCAACCCATTCCTAAAAATTACGATAGATTTGTTGGAGCCATCATCTCAACTGCAAAGAAATGCATCCCAAGAGGCTTTCGTGAAGAATATATTCCTGGCTGGAGTAAAGAGAGCGATATATTATATGAGGAGTACCTTAGTAGTGGTGAGGCAGACGTGGCTGATGACTTAATATACTCACTGGACGCCGCGAGAAAACAAAAGTGGATTAAGGCTGTTGAAAACATTGATTTTTCCCATTCAAGCAGGGAAGCATGGAGTCTCCTTCGGAAACTGGGTGGCTCAAACTCAATTACTCGTGCTAACAATGAAATAAATCCAGAGGACATCGCAAATCACATAGTAAATATGTCTCGTGCTTCTATTAATCGCCTTCATAAGAGAACAATTAAACGCAAATTAAGAGAAATGAAGCGCAATTGCTCGTCTCCATCGAAGTATGCGAACTCTTTTAGTAGCGAAGAACTAGAATCAGCTCTGTCCCAAACAAAAAACGGGAAAGCAGCTGGCTACGATGGCATTTTTCCAGAATTTCTTAAGAATGCTGGAAAAAATGTAAAACAGTGGCTAGCTAAATTTTTCTCGAATGTCCTAGAAACCGGCAACCTACCAAAACATTTTAAGACTACGAAAGTGATAGCGATACTTAAGCCAGGTAAACCATCCAATGAACCAGGAAGCTATAAGCTGTTCAATGCAATACCTTGTAGCACCATCTCGCGTTTAATTAACAACATGCTGAGTAATCGTGTATTCAAAGTTCATCTAAATAATTCCTGCAGTAGGTCTAAAATGCTTAACAATGGTTTACCACAGGGTTCCGTCCTGGCGCCATTACTTTTTAATCTGTACATCCATGACATTCCTGACACAACATCAAAGAAATTTGGTTACGCTGATGATTGGACCCTGGCCACTCAAAACAAAGACATGGGTGTTTTTGAGGATTTGCTCTCAACTGACCTAGCGATAATGAATGACTATTTTCGAACGTGGAGTTTATTTCCCAATCTTAGTAAAACCGAGAGCTCCTGTTTCCACTTAAACAACAAACTGGCAAAACACGAACTATCAGTGTTATTTAACGGCACTGTCATTAAATACAATCAACAGCCAAAGTACCTGGGCATTACTCTCGATAGAACTCTTTCTTTTAAACTCCACCTAGAAAATACGTCACAAAAACTTAAAACGAGAAACAATATATTGCACAAACTGGCAGGCTCTACATGGGGTGCTACTCCAGCTACCCTCCGAACAACTGCTCTAAGTCTGGTTTACTCAGTGGCTGAGTATGACGCACCAGTCTGGTTGAATAGCACACATACTCAAAAAGTTGACTGCCAGCTGCATGCTACGATGCGTACTATAAGTGGTACTATCAGATCCACCCCTTTACCTTGGCTCCCTGTGTTAAGCAATATCGCTCCACCTGCTCTCAGACGCTCGCATGCTCTCATGCGTGAACATAAAAGGTAACCAACAACACCACGTTACCCTTGCACGAATATTACGGTGACCACACTCGTTGTCGATTGAAGTCAAGAAAGCCTCCACATAAAACTGCCAGCAACCTGCTGGCAACTGATTTTAATATCTTGGATGCCTGGGACACCTCCTGGCAACAGTACAACACAACTGGCCTTTCTATTACTAACCCGACTTCTACCCAACCTGGTTTCGATTTGCCACGTCATACCTGGACTACATTAAACCGAATAAGAACGAATCATGGACGTTGTGCTGATTCTTTCTACAAGTGGGGCATTTCAGAGTCCCCTGAGTGTGACTGCGGCGCTCCACAACAAACTATAAAACACATTGCAACTGTGTGTCCAATTCGACGTTACAATGGCAACATCTCAGACATCCATTTGGCAACTCCCGATGTAGTAGCATGGATAGACTCGCTCGATGTAAACATCTAATGTTCAAATGTACTGCCCAATGTTCAAATATTTTACTTTTTAATTTACTTAAAAGACACGCAATCAAATCGATTGTAAGTTCATTTAATGTGTATCCATGTATTGTTTTAGGTAGATTTCATAGAAGAGTCTACCTATTTTTAAGTTTAATTTTTTAATGTGTCACAAAAAAAAACCATACGCTAAATAAACCTGATTTTCCCGAAAACTCATTTTTGAAGTTCGTGAACATTAGAACTCAAAATCTACTGAACCGATCCTTTTGAAAATTTGAACATTACTTCTTCACATAAATCAACAGGTAATCAGGAAGAATTTTTTTTTTTTTCATTTTTGTCTATTTTTTAATAACAAATTAACCGCGATTTTTTGAGCTAAAATCGCGTTTTTCACTTCCAAGTACTGCAAAAAATAGAAAAAAAAAAAAACTCTTCCTGATTACCTCGAAAAATACATCACCTTTAAAGTGCATATCAATTTTGTTGATTCAGATGATCCGGTACGGAGTTATGATGTTCACCGCAAAACCACTTTTTTTCAAGGCGCTTCTGGAGATTCAACGTCACCGGCTTATTTATCAATATTTTTCATTGAAAATTTTTTCTGACATACTTCAAAAGTTGAACAATAATATGTAATTAAATTTAATAAAATTATATTACTCATGTCACCGCAAAAAAATCTCAAAAATATGCTTTTTTTTCGTCATTAAAACCATACTCCCCCCCCTTAACTCTATCAAATTAAATGATAGCCAGATTTCCATTCAATGGTCAGTTGCAATAACACATTTCTATAAAGACTTCACCAAAAATTTAAATAAATGTTTTAATCCAACTCCTAAAGAAGCAAACATAAACGTCAAATTTCATTATTTTAGTATAAAATGGCGGAGTTAATCAACTGAAAATCATTTGAAATTAAATGTAAATGTGCCAGAAATTTTATTTCAATAATAAAAGCAAATGATTTTCGAGCAATTTCTCATATTTTAAAGTGCACTACGAATATCTCTCACAAATAATTTAGCAACAATATATGTATGTATGTATATGTTTACCTAAAAAATACGAGAAAAATGGAAATTTCCCCTCCATTTGTATAAAAATTTTCTCTTGAATAAATTCTCTTTAAAATTGTTGTACGAGGGTCGAATTTCGTTAGAAACATTTTGTTGTACAGGTTGAATATTGACAACAATTAACGAATATGTCATCTTAACAACAAAAATAACAAACATAAAAATGTAGCGAATATTCTCTTTTGTTATTTTATATAACAAAAATCCTACACTTACGTATTGAGAATTGTAATATGTATATTTGTGATTACATTTTATTTATTACAACAATTTAAGATGTTTTACAAAATAAAACTAATTGAATAAGAATAAAGTAAATATTATGTTACATATGTTCTGTTTTGTGTGACAGAAATATTTTTGAATTATTTCTGGTGAAATAATTCTCAATTGATAATATTGATGGATTTGGAAATGTATTAATGGATTTATGTATTTGTTTATTCGTCCGAAATTTTTATAACATAATCAACTAGACATATTTATTAAATAGCGTAATTGTATTGTAATTCTTTGAAATTTGAATTATGTTGTGATAATTTAAATTGGATAGGATGTATGGGGAATTTATCAATTTAAATAAGAAAAAAAAGTGGCAACAGAGCTCTGATTAAGATTGACTCCTTCGTTAGTTGAAGAACTTTCTGATGTGATTTCTTCAACATTGGGAAGTATGGCCAAGATTTATATTTTTACTTCATGCATTTTACAAACAAGTCACACGAAAACAATGGTGAACATTTCGGCATTGCACTCGATACACCTCGACACACTTTTATTACGTATGACACGACAACCTCAAAAATTTCGTAATTGGAAAAAGTTTCTTCGGTACTATTGTATTTTTTTGTACGACAGGTAAAATATAGTTACGTTTTTCCAACCTTACTTCGAATTGGCCTAACTCACAATTCGATAAACACAATTTCCAATCTCTTTCTGAGTTCGATCACTGATTAGTAAGCAAACACACCAGGTTTTATTAAGTATTCAACACCTTAACTGTTCCACAACAACAGGAAAACAATACAGCAAACAATATTCCTGACTAGAATATTCTTTCAACAGCTTCAGAACTCAAACGGTTTATTGTAGAAATTTCCAGTTCACAACGTTCAAAATAATACACAAAATATTTCTACTCAATAAAACTTAAAAATTTATTCACTAATTTAAAGATCACTTTTATAATTTTAACTTCACAATCGCAGGTTTAAAATAAACTAATTATAAACTACAAAAGGTAATTTCCTTATATACATTCTGCTTAATCTCTAGAAATTTCGCGGTCACTTTTTAGAAACCTTAAGAAAATATTAGAATATTCGATTATTTTACGTTACGTTGATTTGATTCATAAAATCATTTGTTTTGTGTAGACCTTAATTCTAAGAACATGTACAACAACAACAACACTATTCATTTCATTCACTTTCTGTTGTGTTTTGTTGATTTTATTTTCCTGGAAGTGATCGTAATCGACTAGATCTTTCTGTAATCGTCTAGATTTTTCTGTACTCGTAACAATATCGTTGTGTTAGCTGTCTAGCAAAACTTTTCACTACGATGGAGAGGGATATTATCAGGGCCAGATGTTTTATTCGAGTTTATCTGTAACTAAATTTTTTTAGATTTTTTTTTACTAAAAAATGGTGTGTTATAGGAATTACAATATGTGTCCCAACAACACATAGATACCTTTTAAGACCTAAGTCCCACAACAACATGCGTTCTGAGGTGTTGATGAACGCTTTTTTTAAACCTTTGTGGATTGATGAACGCCCCCGAGACTATCGATTGGAGCAAAGTATTCTATTTGTACGATTTACGTACAAAGAAATCTCTCTGCATTATGTCACTATGACAGTGAGTGATCTCATCAGTTTGACTGTTTGCACAAACCGATTGACTTGTAAAACGGAGAAAAGAATGTCTTTGAGGCATGATGGATCCGATTTCATCCGAGCACTGCTGGTGACGGTATTTGGTTATGATGTGCTGGTTGATATTTATAAAAAACAAGAATAACAGCAATGTTGTAGGGAATCAAGATTTTATGTTAAATTTCGATCACCCACAACTCGCTTAGCATGCTTTTGAACAGAATCCAAAAGAGCTAGGATGGAAAAAGATACAGCGTCTCTCCGGGCGGAAATTATTCGTTCGTGCATTTTATACTTTGAAGATAGGGGAACGAATGACTTGTACAATGTACTATCACCTGCAAATCAATTTATCGGATTACTGGTGATCTTCAACAGTTCGTTGATATAAATTAAAAATGTTGTAGGGGATAAAACTACCGTATACCGAGATGTATCGGTTGGTGGAAAAATGTTGAATCAGTTTTACGACTGCGGGGTGAAATTCGTACGCAACGAGCTTGTTGATCAAGTTGGCATGCAAGATTCGATGAAATGCTTTTGAGATGTCTAAGGCGATAACGTAACGTTTCACCACCTTTTTCAAGTACGCTGTTCCAACGATGTGCTACATAGTTCAGTAGATCGGTTGTTGATCTTTTGTTTCGGAAACGGTATTCGCTGTCAGATATTAAATGGTTGTCTTCCAAAAATTTTGATATGTGTCTATTAATATAATGCTCATATATTTTAGAGAGAACTGGGAGTAAGGCTTTTGGTCTATACTTTGAAATATCACATTTAGTTCCTTTTCTGAAAACGGGCTGGATATTGGCCAACATCCAGCACGAAGGGAAAATACCAAATTCATAAAATTTGTAGTAAATTTTGGTAAGAGTAGGTGCAAGATCTTTTGAAAATGTTTTTAAAATAATAGGAGGACTTTTGTCCACACCGGAGGCTTTATTGATATTTTTTTTTGTTTTTTTTTAATTTTGTTTTATTACATTGTTGAATGCTACAAAAGAATTGATCTTGACTGGTAACATTTTTTTAATAATATTTGTCTATACTTAAGCTTAAGCTTAATTTTTATTATTTTATTAATGTTATTCTACGAGTATTCTAAGAGATATTTCATTTTAATTTCAATTTATTTTTTCTAAATATAATTTGTAGAAATATTGGTGCGTGTCGTGTTTGAATTGTGCAATACTGAGGGTATTTTGGATTGTGGCTGGCAATTTGTTGAATAAATTTACTCTTTTGTATAATAGTATATTAAGTTCAATGTTTGTTCTTATTTGGGGTAGAAATAATTGGTTTCATGAATATGTGTATTGTTTTGAAATGATGTTTTAAGCTAAACCGCATGTTATCTCTTTTAGTGGGCGTTTACTAGTGCCTATATTTGGGTATATTGCTGCCGATATGTGTGAAACGATTGAAACAAATTAAGTGTAGTATGAGTGATACCGAAAGCCTCCAGTTCTGTGAAAAGGGTTGCATGTTTGAGACTGTCAAATGCTGTTTTTTATGTCCAAAAATAGGCAAACCACCATGTTTCCCTTGTCAATGTTAACTTCAATAAAATTTGTGAGTGACATGCATGCTGCTAGAGTGCTCGATTTTGAAGTAAAACCATACTGATTCCTATTGATTATATTAATATCCTGTAAGAAATTGTCTAGTCTTTTCAATATTGCTTTTTCAAATATTTTTGAGCATGTCGAAAAAACCGAAATTGAACGATTGTTTCCTGATATGTGAATTGGTATAACTCTCGCAGTTTTAAAACATTCAGGATAGATTCCTGTTTTAAAAGTTTCGTTGATAAGGCATGGAATTTTTGGCCTTATTATTTCAGAGAAATACGAAAAGAATTTGGCTGAAATACCATTGTTTTGGTTCCATGGCTGGAATACCATACCATTTGTTTTGTATAAGAATAGTGTTGCGTTTGTGGGGCAATAGTTGTTGTGTTATTGTCGTATTTTAATGATGCTTGTCTTGTTACTGATGCTTTAAATACTACAGCCAGCTTCAATAAAGAAATTATTGAAGATTTCTGCTACTTCAGCTTTATTATGAACTGAGATATCGTTTTGTTGTAATATAATATTGGGTTTTGGTTTTTTGTTGAAAGCATTTCGTTAGTCGTCAGCAAAAATTTTCGACTATTAGTTATGTTTGTACTAAATTTGTTTGCTTAGTAATGTTGTATTAGCTTTTTTATAGTGCAGCTTGTTTTGTTTCTGTAAAAAAGAAATCTTTAATCCCCATAAGAGTTTTTCGACAATTTTGGGTTTGAAATGAAGATCTTTTTATTAAGATCACACGCCTAATTTTGTATGATAACTGATGAATTTGGGCTGGTTTGGGCTGGATATTTTGTGCAACGAAAGCTGAATTTACATAACAAACCTTCAAAAACTTCAGACCTTACTTAAAGTACATTATAAGTTCATCATTACGTATTAACGATGGCAAGTAAAAATATTTTTTACTGATTTTTTACGGCTTTTAAGAACTGACGTGAGCCTGCTGAATGTTCGGCAAAATAATGTTGCTTTTAATGGAGTTATATCGATTTTCCCTGATTATTAATAACCGACACAAGTGGTCTTGATGCCGCTGCATATGTGAAGTACCGCATATCCCGACTAGCATTTCAACTTCTTTAAAAAACACTAAACAGTCTTACCGAAACTAGCTTCCCCACCTTCATAGTTTCTTTAAAACTTCTAAGCGGTTTCAATGAAGGCCATTTGGAGAAATTTCCCGCCTTTAACGGAGCTATAATTTGTAAGAGACTTCGGAAATAACTTCGGTAAGGTCTTTTGTAGGCAGTTATGCAAGCTGAATAGAATTTATGGTTTCACAAGTTATAGCTTCGGTAAAGTGCTTCTAATAGCTTGTTTTAAGCAATATGTAGAAGTCTTATAGAAGCTATTAAAAAATGTGACAAAAATATTACAATGTTTTTTATTTACCTAAACTTTTTAAACGTAATTATTGTTATTGCTATGTTATTATATAGTGTTTAAATTTAAGTTTTTGTTTACGGTCGCATCAAGTTTCGAACTCTGGCCCTTCGATCGTTTGTCCTGCACGCTGACCAATCGTTTAATTTAAATATTAAGCAGAGTAAAAACTGCTTAGTCAATGACGCTACATCATGGCGAATTGGCGCCTTACAACCAGTGCGACTCAAGCGTCTGTTCTCTCTGTCAGGGGCGGCTTGGAGCGGGCGTCTGTCTTGAATCAAGCGGCTCGCTATATAAACGGTTAAAAAGGTAGATTCTGGTGACCTTAATATGCAGAACGAACCCATTCACGAACACTTGGGTTGGGCCTAAGGTTAACACCCTAACCCCGGAAAAAAACTTTGTTAAATTTGGAAATCAGAAAGAGAATAACAGACCCGGATTTAAAAATAGAATCTTACCTGGACGTGAAAAAGGACCAGACTACCGAACCAGAACGTGGAACGTGCGCAGCCTGGGCGCTCTTGATGCTCTTATGAAGAGTATAGAACCAGGTATAACTTGGAGATCAGAGACCTTCTTAAGGGTCCTGATATAATAGGTTGTATCAGGTCTAATAGGATTGCTTGGTTTGGGCATGTACTACGAGCCGATTCACAGTCTGGAATGATTAGAAAATGTACGTTAGTACTCCAGGGAGTGGGCGACCGCGAGATAGACCACGACTACAATGGGAGAGTGACGTAATAAACGACCTTTATCGAGCATGAACGCCTTAAAATTAAAAAAAAACTTTTAGCGTACCTACACCTTTATTTGAACAATTTTTTTTTAAATATTTATAATATATAATAAATATTTATAAATATTTTTTTTAAATAAATTAAATAAAAATGACATCCTTTTAATCCTACTTCCTAATGGAGTTCTTTCTGCGTGACCAAACCATCTGATCCGGTTGGATTTAATGAATCCGATTACACCGCAGCGACCAAGGTGCTATGTGATTTCATGATTCATTCGGATTCTGCACTGGTTTTGAGCAACTTTAAATAAAACATAAATTGTTCGTGTTTCTTTCCTCTCTGGAGGGAGGGGTGAGAAGTGTTTTGCTTGGGACCCCTTAATGGTTATTTAGGAGTTGCGCTAATAACGAAGTAATCGTACAGGGCTATCCAATATACCTACGTACATACAGGGTTATCCGCTACACCTGGTTATACACTACCTGCTGTAATGATTAAAACCCACATTTAGAGTAACATGCAGACTAGTTTTTTCGAGCAATTAGCATGCCATCATCAAGGAATGCCATAACTAAAATTGAGGGTGCTATCATTGAATGAACAGAGTCCATCCGCTAGCTAGCCTTAAGACATTACCTGTCCTTGGCAAATCGATAAAAGCCGATCTCTCCATATGTATATATATATCAATCAATTGCAACATGATTATGTAGATGTTATCTCGAATTTCCATTACATCTCGATCTAATGTATCGGAGTTCCCAACCCAGAAGCAAAACTCGTTTTTTTAAAGAATTTCATTAAATCATTTTGTTTGACTGTATTTGCTTGGCTTTGATAGGCGAATTGCTTGAATTATGTGGCTTGAAAATATAATATAAACATTCATTTTGAATTTTCTCTTAATCAATTCCTTTTTAAACAAATTTATCTCTTTTAAGAACAAAAATGCGATTCCAAAACATTTTTTATAAATTTGTATGTTATGTACGATCAGCAAAATATACACAACTGTTTAAAATTTCTGGAGAAAAACTACAACAAAGCAACAGTAAAGCCGTGCAGTAAACCCTCGTAATGAACAGGATTGCTGTATGCTGTTTTTGGTATAAATTGTCGCATTGGTGTGTAATAGGTTTAACTGGGTTAAACTAATTAAACTGTTGCCTAAAAAGTATAAGTCGACATGAAATTAACTCTTAAAAACGTTTATTTCTAAACAAAATTCCGTAGCCATACCGAATAATATAGTTTTGTTCTAAAATTTTCAATCAAATATAGTTTTTATTTTCATCCAACTTCAATTTCTTCCTTTCCATTATATAATAAGAAAAATTAAAATTATAATACACGAATTTATATTCAATCATTTCAATATATTATACATCAAATCAATTCTTTTACCAATTATTAATTAGCAACCAAACCGTATGAATATTCACCATATAAAATTTTTACAATACATCTAAGATCCAAAACGGAAAATTATATTAAAATTTCAAATCCAATGAAAATAAATAGAATGATAAAAAATTCAGAAAATAAATGTCAAAAATATTTCCTTATTTTGTTTTGCGAAAGAATCGAGCATCCAAACTAACATCTAACCACCCACCAGCGATCCAAAACCACCCAGCCACCCACCAAAATCAACAACAACAAGAATAACAAAAAAAACAGGAAAATTTTATTTGTATTTTATTTATTTTATTCAAACACAAAAACGAAATTTTTTTTTGATCAAATGGAAAAATGGAAAAAGAAAAACGTGTACATGAATATAAAAGGAAGAAGAAGAAGATATACATATAAAATACAAAAGGGAATTTCTGGTGGTCTTTACTTCGGTCTGTCTAAAATCAATATAGAATGATATCAAAATGAAGTGAGGCGTTATTTTATTTGTGTTTATGTTTCGTACATATATATGTAATATGTTCCGCAACGATATATTACGGTGTAACTGTTTTTCTTAGTCATCTTATTCCATTTCTTCTTTGTTATTTTTGTTCCATATTCTCTTATTATTATACACAAAAAAAATAAGAAGGAATACGAGTACAACCATTCCAAAGTCACCCAGCAAAAAAAGTTCTATTATTATACTTACTTTGTATACTACAAATACATAAACGTAAAGAAAAATAACATGACAACAATTCGAATTTAAGAACTATTGCAGTAACAAAAAGAAAATTTAATTTATTTTTTCAACTCCCTTAAATCACCCAAACCCTCCCGCACGTTTTATTTTTTCATTTTAATCATATCCATTCGTCTTCATTTTTTTTTTTATTTTTCGTTTTATATTTTGAACTTTTTTTTAAAAAAAAAGAATTTGGTAGGTTTTGTTTGGTGTTTTGACAATTTTGTGTTTCTTTTTTTATTGAGAGATTAGCATGTTGGGAAGATTTTATGAAAATTTATAGGTATTACATTGAAAGTTTAAGTGCGGACTAGGAGCTATGAAGATGTTATGTAGAAAAAAATTAAGATGAATAATTGAAGAATATTTATTTGGTTTAGTTAGGAAAATTAAGGAAAAATAATTTAATCTAGGAGGAGGGTTAACATTTAAATTACAGTCAAATCCGGGCTCTAATGTTTTGCAAATTTTCCGCTACTAATAAATTTAGATTGTTTCGATTGAACATTAATTCAAATTGAGCATCGGTTGAAATTTACTACAAGGTTGAAAATGGCGATTTGTAGTGCAGGACAAGGAGTTTAATTTTTTTTTTAAACATGTGTGTCAAAAGAATGATTTTCATTTTTTTTACTCATTTTTTTGGAAAAAAATGAAATTAATAATTTGTTTGACTTGAAATGTTGTCGAATATGAAATTGGACATGGAAATTTTTGATTTTGTTATAATTTTTGAAATATTTTCGGAATTTTAAAAAAAGTTTGAATGTTTGATTTTGTTATAATTTTTGCAATATTTTTAGAATTTTGGAAAACATTTTTTGAATTTCGAATTGGAAAAAGTTTCAATTTTTGATTTTGTAATAGTTTTTGACTTTTGAAATAATTTGTATTTTTGATTTTGTTATAATTTTTGGAAATATTTTTGGAGTTTTAAAAAAAGTTTGTATATTTGATTTTATAATAATTTTTGCAATATTTTTAGAATTTTGGAAAAAGTTTGAATTTTCGAATTTGTGAATTAAGAAATTTTGCAATAATTTTTTGACTCTTGAAAAAGTTTCAATTTTTGATTTTTTAGAATTTTCGGAATATTTTTAGAATTTTGAAAAAGTTTAAATGTTTAATTTTATTATAATTTTTAGAATTTTGAAAAAAGTTTGTTTGAATTATGAATTTTTGCCATATTTTCAAAATTTTGAAAAAAGTTTGCATTTTTGATTTTGTTATACTTTTTGCAATATTTTTAGAATTTTGGGAAAAGTTTGAATTTGTGAATTAAAAAATTCTGCAATAATTTTAGACTTTTGGAAAAAGTTTCAATTTTTGATTTTTTAAGAATTTT
The DNA here is from genome assembly GCA_963693315.1 of Diogma glabrata. NCBI lineage: Eukaryota > Metazoa > Arthropoda > Insecta > Diptera > Cylindrotomidae > Diogma > Diogma glabrata. Next base: position 302,558,744 of record OY856186.1, read on the forward strand.
CGGAATATCTTTAGAATTTTGTAAAAGTTTAAATATTTGATTTAATTACAATTTATGGAATATTGAAAAAAATTGTATATTTGATTTTGTAATAGTTTTTGGAATTTTTTTAGAATTTTGGAAAAAATTTTTTGAGTTTCGAATTTTTGATTTGGAAAAAGTTTCAATTTTTGATTTTGTAATATTTGTTGACTTTTGAAATAATTTGTATTTTTGATTTTGTTATAATTTTTGGAAATATTTGTGGAATTTTAAAAAAGTTTGTATATTTGATTTATAATAATTTTTGCAATACTTTTAGAGTTTTGGAAAAAGTTTGTGAATTAAGAAATTTTGCAATAATTTTTTGACTTTTGAAAAAGTTTCAATTTTTGATTTTTTAAGAATTTTCGGAATATTTTTAGAATTTTGAAAAAGTTTAAATGTATGATTTTATTATAATTTTTGGAATTTTGAAAAAAGTTTGTTCTTTTGATTTTGTTATAAGTTTTGAAATATTTTTAAAATTTTGAAAAAAGTTTGTTTGAATTATGAATTTTTGCCATATTTTCAAAATTTTGAATAAAGTTTGTATTTTTGATTTTGTTATACTTTTTGCAATATTTTTAGAATTTTGGGAAAAGTTTGAATTTGTGAATTAAAAAACTCTGCAATAATTTTAGACTTTTGAAAAAAGTTTCAATTTTTGATTTTTTAAGAATTTTCGGAATATCTTTAGAATTTTGAAAAAGTTTAAATATTTGATTTAATTATAATTTATGGAATATTGAAAAAAATTTGTATATTTGATTTTGTAATAATTTTTGGAATTTTTTTAGAATTTTGGAAAAAATTTTTTGAATTTCGAATTTTTGATTTGGAAAAAGTTTCAATTTTTGATTTTGTAATTTTTTTTGACTTTTGAAATAATTTGTATTTTTGATTTTGTTATAATTTTTGGAAATACTTTTTGAATTTTAAAAAAGTTTGTATATTTGATTTTATAATAATTTTTGCAATGTTTTTAGAATTTTGGAAAAAGTTTGAATTTTCGAATTTGTGAATTAAGAAATTTTGCAATAATTTTTTGACTTTTGAAAAAGTTTCAATTTTTGATTTTTTAGAATTTTCGGAATATTTTTAGAATTTTGAAACAGATTAAATGTTTGATTTTATTATAATTTTTGGAATTTTGAAAAAAGTTTGTTCTTTTGATTTTGTTATAAGCTTTGGAATATTTTTAAAATTTTGAAAAAAGTTTGTTTGAATTATGAATTTTTGCCATATTTTTAAAATTTTGAAAAAAGTTTGTATTTTTGATTTTGTTATACTTTTTGCAATATTTTTAAGAATTTTGGGAAAAGTTTGAATTCGTGAATTAAAAAATTCTGCAATAATTTTAGACTTTTGAAAAAAGTTTCAATTTTTGATTTTTTAAGAATTTTCGGAATATCTTTAGAATTTTGAAAAAGTTTAAATATTTGATTTAATTATAATTTATGGAATATTGAAAAAAATTTGTATATTTGATTTTGTAATGATTTTTGGAATTTTCTTAGAAGTTTAAAAAAAATATTAAATTTTTGATTTTATTTTAATTTTTAGAATATTTTTGAAATTTTGAAAGAAATATGAATTTTTGATTTTGTAATATTTTCTTGAAACGCTAAATCGAGGGGTTTTTAAGTAGTTTGCTGGGTGTACCATCTTTTCATTAAGTTATATTAAGTTATGATCTGTTATAATTTTGCGGCAACGTATTAATATTTCGTGTTTTTTTTGTAATAAATTTCTAAACAGAGATAAAAAAGTACTTGTGCTTTAACAAAGAGTTTTATGTTTGATATACATCGCTGCCCAAAACTAAAAACAATGTCCTCATAAAAGTTTTTTGCCCAAAACTATATAAAAATCCTTAATCCAGACCGAAGTCTTGATATCTCAGAGCTGTGAGATTACAGCCCCTTAATATTTTTAATTTGGATTTTTGAGAATCTATGACTTTTTCCTTAAAATAATTTATAAATACGTAATAACAAATGATGGAAAAAATCAGAATATTTGAATGCATTGCAGAAGAAATTAAATTTTATTTGATATTATTATTTCTTTAGGTGCTTTTGACGGGATCATCATTTTGTTTTTGTCTTCAAAACAGTTAGTCCAAATACAGTTTACGGCCCTCTTCTGAAACGGATTTTGTTTTTTCTTTGTTTGTAAATACGTTTCAAAACTGCATGGATGTAGTTTTGCTTATAACTAATTCCTGAACTAACTAATATTTTAATATATTTATTTGATATCTGTTTGTTGTTGTTATTTTTATGTAGACTAATCGGATAGATCAAATTATACTTGTAAACAAAACTGTCTGGCCAAGAAATCTACTTATAGCCTATTGATTAAGTCATATAGAAAAGAACTAAGACGTTCACGGGTTTTTATTACATGAATCTGTCAAATCTGTTAAATAACCCAATAATAAAAAATTGCTGCGTGCTATTAATCAGAGGGTACAAATGTACCCTTTTCAGTTTTTTCAATAAACCTCAAAAACGAGTTAAAATTTCGACTTATTAGCATTTTTGGTTAGAGATCGCTTTAGGCATCGCTTCCTAAAAATAGTAGACAAAATTTTCTTAAAATGTTGGATTCCAACATTTGTTTGGTTCAAAATCAAATTAAATATAGGCACTCGAACAGAGCTGCTGCAGAGAAGTTTTTTCAATTTTTATCACTCTTATTCTGATATTATTTTCATTTTGTTGAAAAAATTATGAATTTACTTAATAAAAAAACTTATTTCAATTGATTGATAGTAAAATAGCTATTTATGTATTAAGGGCATAAAGTATGTCTTTTCCGCTTGAGAGGGAAATTGTTGCTCGAGGCGTCAGCCGAGAGAAACAATCACTCGAAAGCAAAAAAGATACTTTATGCCTGAATTGCATACAAGATTTTTTGTAGGAGTAAGATTCTGTACTATTTGCATAAATAAAAATGCATATATTTACACAAAATAGTAAAATATTTTTTTGGAAAATTATTTTATCCAAGTAGTTTTTCGATATAATAACTTTAGGCATTGTTAGGGCAATGATACATGTAAAAGAAATATCTTTCAGACATAAAAAGTTTCGCATTTAATTGGTTGAGGGGCGGTAACATTTTTTAAATTTCAAAAAAATATTTTTGACTGAAAGACAGAAAAAATATCTGTAAGATATAAAAACATAACCTACAAAGATATTTTTTCTGTGACGGGAAAAAAGTTAAACATTTTGCTTCTGCTGACAGGTGCAAAAATGATACTTTTCATAAAATACTTTTTTCCCGGGGAAAAAAGTATGTACTTTTTTCCCGGATAGATAAAAATATATATATAAATACATATATACACATAAATGATGAATATTATGTATATTTATGAACATTTATGACTATTTTAATGTTAATGAAAAGTTATACCGTTTTCTTCTTGATGTTAATAACTGGTTTTGACAAATAAAATGAAACTTAATTTTAGGTTTTTATTCAAGAAAAATTCGTATGGTGTGGTGAATATACATATTGTAATATTTGTTTAATATTATTTTTTTAATAATTATATTAATATTTGTCCAGTCACAGAAAAAAATAGTGTATTATACACGGGAAAAATTGTAGATTTTAGCTCTCGGTTTTTTGTCTCCCTCCGCTTCGCGTCGGGAGACAACACAACCTCGAGCTAAAATCTACTACTTTTTTCCCTTGTATAATAAATAACTATTTTTGCTTGACAGTTAAAACTGATTAACTGAAAAACTGATTTTAAAAGTAAGTTTTACCAATAATCAATTACAATTAACTTAATTTGATTATTTAATTACAATTAAAATAATTTGTTTACTTATTCATATAGATTTAGGCATTTTCACATTGGACCAAATTTTTATTTTTTTGTTGCAATTATCTAAATCTACATGAATAAGTAAACAAATTATTTTAATTGTAGCTAAATCATCAAATTAAGTTAATTGTAATTGATTATTGGTGAAACTTACTTTTAAAATCAGTTAATCAGTTTTAACTGTCAAGCAAAAAATATCTTTTTAGGTTATGTTTTTATATCTTACAGATATTTTTTCTGTCTTTCAGTCAAAAATATTTTTTTGAAATTTAAAAAATGTTACCGCCCCTCAACCAATTAAATGCGAAATTTTTTATGTCTGAAAGATATTTCTTTTACATGTATCATCGCCCTTATTTCAATTTTAGGAATTGTTATTTCAATAGGAAAAAAAGGCCTGCTTTACGAACAATTTTTGAAATCGTTGAATTTATTAGAAATATAATAACTGAGGTAACAAAAATAATGTCGGCAATGGTTGAATTTGTTAGAAGTGTAATAACTGATGTAACAAAAATTGATGTTGGCAATTATTCAAGTTGTTCCAGAGGCAAAGCGTCTTTGGAAGCTAGGGAAGCACTGCTTCTATCTGAAATGACTACAAGGACGTAACACCAGGTCCACGAAGGAGAACTATAAACTGGCAAGATAAGCCGCTACAAAGCTATGTAGATGAACGAATGGGGGAAGAGAAAGTGTGAGGAGATTGAAAGCTTTAATAAGGAACATCAATCGCGTAACCTCTTTGAGCAGGTTAAAACCTTAAAGAAGGAACCTCAAACTAGATCGATCATTTATCTGTATTTCAGCGTAAAATCCTACGCTACATTTTTGGTCCACTTAAGACAGACGATGGAGAGTACATAACGCGATATAACTTTGAGATCAGAGAACTTCTTGAGGGTCCAGATATAATAGATTGTACCGGTTCCAATAGGATTGCTTGGTTTGGGCATGTTTTACGAGCCGATTCAGTCTGGAATGATTAAAAATGTACGTTAGTGCCCCAGGGAGTGAGCGACCGCGAGGTAGACCACGACTGCAATGGGAGACGGACGTAATAAACAACCTTAAAAAAATCGGCTGCAATGGTAATTATGTCGCTGTTGCGAACGACCGTGGTGAATATTCGAAGCTGGTTAGCTGGCAACGCTCCTACATGGAGCATGAAAGCCACAAAGAAAAATAAAAATGTTAAAAATATTGTAACTGATGGCCCGTTATAGCTTAAAAAAACAATAATGACGACGACGAGTGGAAAAAAACATTGCAATTTTTTTTAGAATATTACGACGCACAGTTTTTGAATTATTGTCAAAAAAGTGCTATTTTTAGTACTAACCACTCCCGCCCCTAAATTTTGTTGTTGATTAACAGAATTTTTTTTCAATATGAACCATTTACGCGTTAGTGTAATTGAATCGCTCCTTAGTTACCATAAACAGCTATGGATAAGATTTAACCTAAAGTATAATATTTTTTATATTATGTCGATCAATTTAGATAAGATTGACATTTACTATTGATATTTACGATGAACCATTTATTTTTATGCGTCTATGGCAATATAAAGACTACAATACAACGTTATGTCAATTGTTTTTATATTGGGTTCTTTACATTCACGAGACCCTTGGCGAGCGAATTTTATTCCCACTTGTGCGACTTTTTTATTCTTGAATAACCCATTAACCGTTTCCTCCAATAAAAACCCGTGAACGTCTTATATACCAGTTTCGGCAAAATTCAAACTCATGTTTAGTTATTTTTGAAGTATCAAATAAATGTTGTTCAGAAGATTCATTCACCACCATCCCCACCCATATATGTGACCTCGAAGACGATTGCTGATGATATATATACCACAGTTTCTTCAAGATCTCATGCGTTTATGTTACAAAAATAACACTTAATATTTCAAAATCATTCAAGAAAACTATAGCTGTCGGCTCATCATTTAAAATGTTATTTGGTATTAGACTCGGTTGAGGGTGAAAATCTATATGAAAATTGAATTTTTTTCTAGTTCAAAACAATTTTTCTTGTAATTTTCGAACGCACATATTTGTCAGTCGATCGGAATTAAATTAAGGCGTCGGTTGTAGTTACTTCTTGGAGCTTTTTTTTATTGTAATTATTAAAACGCCTAAGTTGATTAATTTTTTTGTTAAAATTCTTAACCAAGTTTCGTGCCAGTGAGTTGGCTTGGTTTCATTAAATTTTAATGGTGAATCGAAGCCCGAAGAAAAAGAAAGCTAATCGTTTGTTTTGCCATTGAGTGAAATTGGGTAAAAACGTCATTAAGGTTTAAACTAATTGTTGTGAATTTAAAAGTTGTAATGTAACGGTTTCCCGAGTTTATTTGGATTTTTCCTTTTTTGTATCAGTGCATACGTGTTTTTTTTAATACCAAAAATTAGTAGGATAAATCCTTGGTTCTCAAACTTTTTGAAATCGGGGAACACTAAACTCTGATATATTTTTAGGCGGAACATCTACAATACAGCATACACTTTACAACAGAGGGCGAGGGTGGCTAACATTTTTGAAACCAAAAGTGCAATAAAAAACAGAATAATGTTTGCCAAAACACTGCATTATTTACTACGTTTTCTTGCTTAGTTCAAAACGATTTGAAAACCAAATTCGAATTGAATTCACCAAGAAAACATCAACAATTACAGTTTTGAATACTATTTATTTTTAAATACGATCTCGATTTTTTTTTGGGATCGTATCGGTATCCAAATATTCGAAAATACATGAAAACGGAAAACTGGATCGTGTCATGCGCAGTAAAATGCAGTGTTGTGAAACGAAAAAAATTTTATTTCGTTTCAGTTTTCGGTATTCTATAAATTAAAATAGCGGTTTTCGTTTCAGTTATTGTTTCGACCAATTAATTTGGTTACGTTTTTCGTTACGTTTCCGTTATAGTTACGTTTTCGTTATAGATCATTAATGAATAGATAAAAATAAAAATTGGAAAATGAATTATGGATAGCAATTAACTTGTTACATATTATTATTCATTAAATTCAGTTTATTCAAATAAATATTCAGTATAAAAATTATAAATAAAATCAGTATATAAAATAAAATATAATCAAATTAATTATTAAATGCACAACATAGCATATTCTATATTGTATATACTATTCCTATATGCTAGGGATTGCAATCCCGGAATTTTTTGCTTCACGAATCCCGTTATCCCGGGATTCGTCATGTAAAAAATCCCGGGATTGCAATCCATACTACATGCCACTATCAAAGACACTCTTTGACTTACTTTTCTTTTATATAATAAATATTTAAATATTTAATCTTTAGGACGTAAAATAGTAATTTCATGCATTGTTGTTTCAATTCGAAAAAGTAGCTTGCTTTACATCCGATTTTTGAATCATAAAATTGCATTTTATGCTCGTACAAAAAATATTTTATTATAAATATAATGTAATCACCGTAACGTATTAATCTAAAAAAATAGCGTTTTTGTTACGTTTTTCGTTACAGTTAATTTGGATTATATCGTTTCCGTTTTCGTTACGGGTACGATATTTAAATTCCGGTTTTCCGTTTTTGCGTTACGTTACAATAACGTTTCACAACACTGGTAAAATTACAAAACAACTAATTTCACATTGATTTATAAAATGTTTATTTCATTAACTTTATTTAAAAGAAAAATACAATATCAAGCATAAAAAAATAAAATATTGAACACAATTAATGAAACACAATTAAATGCTTTTTGACAGTTTTTCAGCACAGTTTTAAAAGCGTTTTCAATCCGTTTTCAATCCAATCATGAAAACACTTTACAGTTTGAAAACGGGGGATGAGGATTCAATTCTTTTTCGATCTGCATGAAAACGTAGTAATTATAAAGCAAAAAGGAAACGGAATCGTGTCGCAGCGTGTGATTGGCTCCCAAGTGCTACTTTTAGAAAATAATATGTATATAAATAAAATATGTACCGATATCGATTGATGCAAATATATTTATTGAAAGCACAGTTAAAATTACAATACTTTTTAAAAAATCTCAAACTTAATGCGATCCATGAGCTTGACGATCTTTACAGATCTCAGCGATATCGGGGTGAATAAATGATAACGCCACACGCATTTCTTCTTCTAAATTCCCTAGTCTCTCACGTTTGTTTGTCTTTATATTGATCATAGTTGAAAATCCTGCTTCGCAAAGTTATGTCGTGAAAAATAACAATAATATGTTCAAGGATTTTTTGCTTATACTCGGGTATTCATCTTTAACAGAGATCCAAAAATTTTCAGGAGTGTTTTCATGGAACTGTAATTTTAATCTACGATCTGAAGAAAGCGACGTCAATTCTTGTTCTTCATTTAAAGTAAAACTAGAAAATTCGGAAGAAGTAAACGGGTTTCTTATCCAATCATTTGTTCATATCGTGTGAAACAAAAACTTTATACATTTTTTATTTATTTATGTGTAAAAGGAGAATTTTAATAACTGCAATAATATTTTATGTTTTCAAGAAGTAATTTTAACCCGAAAGATATTTTTATTCATACAAAGCCGAGAAACGTGTAAATTTTACGTACGTGTAAATTTTACATTGAATTGATTTTTATTTACAAACAATTTTTAATTGAATTGATTGTACATTTTATTTTTTCGCGGATCAGTGGAAAGTGCATTGCGGAACACCAGTGTTCCGCGGAACACGCTTTGGGAACCACTGGGATAAATAACCGTAGAACCGGACTTCTATTATACCTTCGGGCGTATAAAATCAATTATTTATCGTAATTTGCGTGATAAATTTTGCTACAACTCGGTGACATTAACTTTGTGTTATGGTAAAGAAGATAAATGAAAACAGAATTGTGTGTGGTAACTCATTAAAAGAAACAGAAAAAAATTAAAAAAGGAAATTTGTCTTAAGACACACAGTTTAACTGCACAATAAAACGTGGTGACGTAATTACGAAGTAAAATTCAGAATACATTTAGATTATGGGATTTTTACGACACCTACAATATTTTCTTCAGTTTTTTAATTGAAGAAATATTTCGTGGTTATTCAGTTTTTTTAATACTTTTTGTTGTTGTTTTCTTCTTTTTTTATTTGTTTCGGTTTTCTGTTGGTGATTGTCGTATCATTTTTTTTAAGAAAGAATGAATTTACTGTTTCTCAATATGTATTTTTTGTTGTTTTAGATTTTGGAGTGAAAATAAATGAAAAAAGAAAGAAAATAATTGAACGTCTGTTTCTTCAGTTTTTGACACAATATTTCGTAAAAAACAAAACTTCAATTATATTGTACGATCTAACTGTAGGTCTGTAGCATACTTTAGTGCTAACTCCGGTTACGGATTATATTTAAAACAAAAAAAAGATATTAAATTTTTTAATATTAGAAATATTAGAAATAATTATAAATTCCAATCACTTTTGCAATCAAAATCATAACATAGGATAGGATAGCAAATACAACTTTTTGTTACTATCGATACATTTTTATATCATTTCGGTTGTGTGCGTGAGATGTCGTTGTTGTGTGTAGGTTGAACAGACCCAGGGTCATACAATAATTAGCAATACGACCAACTGCATATTTTGCGCAATGATTGAGTTGTTTTTATTATTATTTTTCAACAATCGCGCGGACCAGAGGTGCAACATTACTAGCGAAAACTTGTAATACTATTGGTTTTATTATTAATGTGCAAAGGTTATTGTGGGAATTAGATCTAATCTTTATTAAGTATGATCAGTTTAATCAACGTGGACATGAAGAGTTGAACCGAAGCAGCCTTGGGGTGAGTAAAAGCTTTATTTAACTTTTTTAAATGTAATAATTGTAGTTATAGTTTTGCGTGTGGTAATCTCGGTTTCTTCAGCCGCCGAAGTCGTCAGTGTCCCTTCTCTTTGGTTTCGCTTATTTAATTCCGTTTACACATTCTCATTTGCGTGCATCTCGGATTATTTGTACTGAACTGTGGAAGATTGCTTCTCGGACACACATGGCTAAAGCACGCTGCAACAAAATATCGCTTGGCACGCAGAAAGTTGGTACAAAGAAATATTGGAAACAGTGGGTACTGAAATCTAATACATCAAGTTTCAATAATATTGAAAGTCAGGATTAGAAGTAATTTAAGATTCAAATAGACAAACGTTCGGGAGACTCCCCTCCCCCCATTTTGTCCAATTTTGAAACGAATCTAGATCTTCCATTTTCAAGTGAGCCTGGGTCATATACCAAAGTTTCATCAAGATTCCATGCGTGTGCTGCGAACATTTATCAAACAAACATGATCTGTTTTGTTCCCTTTATGTTCCAAAGGGACGTAGTTTGTCAAAAATTTCACAATTTAGTGTTCTTTAAGTGTTAATTCACTCAGTTATTTTTTATTAGCCCAAGTAAAACCAATTAGTCTTTGAACGACCACAAAACAACATGTGCTTTTCAAATTAATCAGCAATATTGGCTAATTGATAATGAATTGATTAAAACCATGGGGACTGGGGTGTTGAGAGTTGGTAAAGTTTCGATTAAAATCACTTTGAGCTGCATGGAAGTCCAACCCAGGTATTGCGAGTTGAAGTATAACATGCCAACTACCAGACCAAACTCGATCTTAGTAAACCTAAAAATTTTTAAAAAAGTAGTTCGTCCCAACTGGTTCAATCCCACCATTGCAGTAAAATCTTTAAAGTCTAAACTGTATAATTAAAAAACAAATTAAACAACAAAATTTGTCTAAAACTTTTTTAGTCTAAAACTTTTTCTTAAAACTAAAACAAAATTTATAAACTCACGAAATTAAAATGGATATATTTGTGTCTTAACAGTAAATTTTTTTATTCTTTTAATAAATTTGTCTGATGAATTTGTTGAAAAGATTTCAAAGAATAAGACAAAATAAAATAAAAAAAATATGAAAAGATAACAACAAAGGCTAATAAACAAAACGATTTTTTTATTGTTTTTTTTTTAATTATACTTTAGCAATAGCAAAATTGAAAAAAAAACATCAAAAAATTGGCATTGAAATGAAATAAGCGAATAAGAAATGAAATTTACACAAAAAAAGAAGAAAAGTAAAATAAAAATAAAACTAAGCTAAATTAAATAAAAAACTATATAAAAAAAGTTAATCGATCAAATATAATCAAAAATTTTAATTTTCTTAAAAAATATAGAGAAAAGAAGCAGCTCAAAACGATGAACGAATTGAGGAAGTTGAAGGCTTAAACTGTTTTGAATCAATACTTGACTCAAGCAACAGCTTGCTTACAATAGCTTGCTACTTACAGACATTAAAACTAGAATCGGTGAAGGTAACCGCACTTTCTACTCAATTAAACCTTTATTTGGATCACCGTATGTATCACCTAACACCAAACTCAAGTTATACAAGACATTGATTAGACCGGTGATGAGGTATGGGTCACAAACATGGACCCTTACACAAAATCACGAATAAAATTTATCTGGATTTAAGTGTAAAATCGAGCGCCACATTTTTGGTCCATTTAACTATCGTTTTTTTAAGAATCGGGTAGAAAACGGGGTTTTTGGAAATTTTTTTGACTCGGTTTTGTGATTTTGGTATCAATCGATCGGGCTTGGCCGTCTCCCGAAAACTTTATGAGATTGGGTTGGTAGGATCCACCCCCACCCCTTTACGCCATCTTTAAGTTTTAGCATATAAGAATCTATATAAAATAAATGGGAAGAGATAAAAAAAATTTAATGGCACCATTATCTTTTATTCAGACCTGCGCAACTTTTGAGTCCAAAAGCTGGTTTGCACCCCCACCTCCAATCAACCCCGTGGGTGCGCTTGAGTCATTAAATGAGTAAAATATGTCATGTGGGGTATCGTTAGAATCAGAATTTCATAACAAATACAATCTCCTATATTCCCCCCTGATCGGTGAAATAACCATTTTTTACTTCCAAGGGGGTACCCTTATCGTAGAAAAAAATATTTATAGGTGGGGGTTGGGGGGTCGGCTACACACCACGTTTCGAAATTATTGTCATTATTATCGATTTTTACTTGATCGAGGAGGCTGAGTTCAATGGTGATGGTAAAAATGTTGACCGGACTCAGGGTAGTTCAATAAGGGGTGAAGATTGGGGGTCTGGTCATGAATAGTACCAAAATTATCGTAATTATTTCGATTTTAACATAATCAAAGATGCTGAGTTCAATGGTGATGATAAAAATGATGACCGGATTCAGGGTAGTGCAATAAGGGGTGGAGTTGGGGGTCTGGTCATGAATAGTATCAAAATTATCGTCATTAGTGTTGATTTCAACATGCTTGAGGACGCTGAATCCAACAGTGATGTTTAAATTGTGATAAAAAATATAAGGGTGTCACTGAAGGGTGGGAGTTGGGGGCTGAAAGCCGAAAATTGTTTACATATATATTATGATTATTGATTTTGGATAGATCAAGGGCACTGAATTCAACAATAGTGATGCTAAAATTAGTATTTGGGCTCTAGGGAAGAAACTAGATAATAAGGGTTTGGGTCTAAAATTGGGGTAATGTTCAAATATACATAATAAATATTGGTTTTTCTATGAATCGAGAATGCTGAATCCAATTCAATTCGCAGCACTGATTCTGAAAAATTGTTTTGAATATTTTGTGTGTTTATTTACAAATGTGAAGTTTATAAAATATGACATTAAATATTTTATAAACAGATTTTTTTCCGTTTAGTTTACTCAATATGGTTTAAAGACGAAGTTCAATTACTTATACAAGAAAATGATGAGCACTCAAATTGTCTTATTTTTGTGGCATTTGTTTGTATATTTCAATAATAAAAATATACGAAATATAAAGAATTTGCTATTTTAGTTTATTGTTTTTCTTATTTAATAATTCTAAAATGTTTTTCTGCCATGTTTCGACGATACATCAATTTGACGATATAATTCAACTAACAATTAAGAATAACCCACTTTTAAGGGGCTCCTTTGCTAAGTAACTCTAGCCTTGGTGTATAATGTATATTTGAACATTTTTTTATTCTCCACCCCATCTTCCAGCTTCTGATTTTGCTCCTGTGGTTGCTTGATTGTATATTCCAAGACCACCATTGGATTCAATATCCTCGATTCATAGAAAACCCAATATTTATCATGTACATTTGAACATTTCCCTAATTTTAGACCCAAACTCTTATCCTCTAGTTTCTTGCCTGGAGCCCAAATACTAATTTCAGCATTAGCATTGCATTCAGTACCCTCAATATATCCAAAATCGGTACCCATAATATATTTTTGGCTTTCAGCCCAAACTCCCACCCTCCCACTCTACACCCTTATATTTTTGATCCCAATTTAAACATCACTGTTGGATTCAGCGTCCTAAAGTATGTTGAAATCAATAATAATGACGATAATTTTGATACTATTCATGACCAGACCTCCAACCCTCACCCCTTATTGAACTACCCTGAGTCCGGTCAACATTTTTACCATCACCATTGAACTCAGCATCCTTGATTATATTAAAATCGATAATAATGACAATAATTTCGATATTTTTTATAACCGACCCCCCAACCTCCACCCCTTTTTGGACTACTCCGAGTCCGGCCCCTATTTTTATCATAATCATTGAACTCAGCATCCCCGATTATATTGAAATCGACACCAAACATGGCATGCACAAAAAATATTTTTTTCTACGATAAGGGTGAGTAAAAACTGGTTATGTCACCGATCAGGCAATATAGGTAATATAATCGTAATATATAGGTAATGATCAGGTAATATAAGAGATTGTGTTTGTTATAAAATTCTGATTTTAACGATACCCCATATGACATATTTTACTCATATAATGTGTCAACCCCACCCACGGGGTTGGTTGGGGGTGGGGGTGCAAACCAACTTTTGGACTCAAAAGTTGCGCCGGTCTGAATAAAAGATAATGGTGCCATTAAATTTTTTTTATCTCTTCCCATTTATTTTATATAGATTCTAATATGCTAAAACTTAAAGAGGGTAAGGGTGGGGGTGGGTCCTACCACCCCAATCTCATAAAGTTTTCGGGAGACGGCCAAGCCCGATCGATTGATACCAAATTTGTAAAAAATTTTGAAAATTTCCGCGACTGCCCGATTCTTAAGAAAAACGATAGTTAAAAGATAAACGTTGGCTCCATTAGGATTGCTTGGCTTCAATATGTTCTACGAGCTAGATCGCAGTCTGTAATCTAGACCACGACTACGACTCCGCGAGGTGGACCACGACTGCGACTACCTTAATATTTATATTGTTTTATTTCAAAACTTTTATATGTTATGTTATGTGCCAGGTTTGTTTCTGTTTATAATAAAACAAAAAATTACAAAACATTTGCATTAAAAGTAACAATTTATTCTTTGAACAAACTGAATGTCCTATTCGAGATGAAAATATTTTACAGTTTGACAAAAAACGCGTTTTCAGCCCCTCCGCGAAATAAACTATATTTTATTTTATACATATTCAGAATATGTATAACGGAAAGCAGAATTTAAAATATTCATAAAACAAAACACGTAAATAATGAAATAAAAATGTCGCGACTTTTAATTTTTATTAACAAATAAAAAAAATCTTTTATGTTTTTTGATTCAACAAAGAGAAACAGAAAAATTTGACTGTCAAGAAAAGTAGAACAGCAAAAAAATAACAAAATACACACAAGGCGAAACAACGGATGCTGAGTTGTTTAAGTTTTAATTTATCTTATTTTAATTGTTGGTATATTTTGGTTAATAATATGGAAAATAAGATTTTTTAACCTATAAAAATAAATGATTTAGCATTGTGTTGACAAGAAAGGTGATTTTGAGTACATATTACAAACAAATCGTAAGCAAGAAGCAATACAATCATATTTCCGATTAACTTTGATTTTGTTAGCTTTTATTTCGTTTTGTTTTCTTTTCTATTCTCAAGCACATCTAAAACCAAGAAAGGCAGGAAGCAAATATTGCAGAAAGCAAAGTTTTTTTCTAATAACTTCTCATCACCATGTCGTTAATGTTGTTGGCTGGCACTCGTCAGCTTTCTAAACAATCTCAAATTCTAATTTCCCATGTACATAAGTAAATTTTTATTGCATATCCATAAAACTTTCAATAACTTTAGATTTTTAGTTATAGTTCAATAGAACCATAATCGTGTGTTAGTATAATATTTCAATTGGTTAAAGAAAAAAAAATTATTAAAAAGAATAAGATTAAGAAAAAGTAGTAATAATTTATAGAAATAGAAATAAAAGAAGAAAAAATAATTTGTACTTCATTTGAATTACGTTATTTCGAATAATTTATTTATAATTTTTTTATTTTATGAATTCTTAAGAAGAGACGATCGATCTTGATGATGATACATATATATATAAAAAATAAATTATACTCGGTATGTAAAGTTATAAAAATATTTTAAGTTTAGGTTAAAAAAAATGAAATATAATCAAATTGGGGTTAATTGATTTATAAAAAATTATACTCTTATAAGAAATGAGTTTTTCGGCTAACGGCTGTAAAGTTTAACTTTACTGCCGCTGGGGAGTAGCTAAAGTCTTACTTTTTAGCCGGCGGCTGCAAAAGTGACGTCATTTTTACTTTTTCTGCCGGCGGCTGTAAAGTAACTTCCATATTTTTACGGCGGCTGTAAAGTAATTTTAAAATTTTTACGGCGGCTGTAAAGTAATTTTCATATTTTTACGGCGGCAGTAAAGTAAAATAAAATGATATTATTAATTTGTTCAAAACAGAATGCATTTCAGTTCATTTTAATGAATAAAAATAAAAAAAAATTAATTTCAGAAAATTTATTACCTAAAACATATTTTTAAAAAATTTGATGCATTAATTTCATATTTTTAAACAAATTTAAACGTTTGCCGAAAAAATAGTGTATTGAATTCGGAGCTAAAGTGACTTTTTGTGTTTCGTCTATAATTGTCGGCCTCCCTACGGTCGGCCGCCAAACTATAGACTCAACACAAAAAGTACGACTTTAGCTCCTAATTCAATAATATACTATTATGATATTTTGCACATTATTAATGCGATATAAATCGTGATCAAGATTTTGAACAGTAAAATGAGAATAAACGAATATTTACATTTGTAAGTGTAAATAGATCGGTTGGCTTTGTTTTTACTGTTAAACTTTGACACGTAGCTTAAGTCTGTTTGTCTTTGGTGGCGCGCAGTTTTAGACGGCTTCTGATCCATTGTGATGAATTCTTCATCTTTGCTGGTTAAATAACTCGAGATTCCAAGTCGCTCTTCAAGCTCACACCAAATTATCTGGTTGTGTTAACCATTATTATTGAAATTCAATTTACTTCTTCACACCGTTGTCATAACTCTTTTCGTAAGACACCAGTTATAATAGTGTCTTTGTAATCAACGTTCTCGGTCTTTGATACACTATTTTTTAATATTTTGACACTAAGTTCGACACTAATATCACTAGTTTTCAAATTTTGAACTTTTTTGTCTCCCAGAAAAAAACCCAACTTTTCTTATGGATTTGGACCTCCTGAACTAGAATATCATATTCATTTTTTTGGGTTAGCTCTTGTTTTTGAGATATTTACGAAAAACCAATTTTTCGGTGATCAAAAATGTTGTTTCGGTTTTTGGGTCTCATATTTTACAAAACAAACAATTTAAATGTATTAATGGAACATGTGCCTAGTAAATATACAAATAAACATTTTGAGCTATATTTTGTAGAAATCCATTAAGGATTCTGGAAGTTACAGTCGAAAAAAGTTGAAAAATACGAAAAATTCACGTTTTTTTTAATTTTTCCATTTTCAACACCATAAATTTTGAACAAATAAAGACACTGATTTGTTTAAAGATAAGCTAAGAGATACGAATATTGGCGCAGTTTGCACCAAGTTATTCAAGTTTTCCCAAATAATATCTAAACTCAAAATTTGGAAAAAAAATTTAACTATAAGAATAATTTAAATTCTGCAACATAATTTTTTTTTTTATTAATTAGTTAGACAAGTTTAGCACACTAAATATGAAATATTCATTATTTAGACTCTTTGAATATCCGAAGATACCATGTCAACTAGAAAGGAAGAAGGTTGGGAAAATAGAAGGAATAACTATATTAATTGGGGGGGGTAAATTCATCGGGAAAGACGTAGGCGGGCATAGAGTTCCATAATTTGGCCACTCTATTAAAATAATCGTTTTGGAAGGACATAGTTCTACAACGAGGTATTTGGACAGCAAATGGATGGGATAACTCTGAAGTTCTTGTTCGTCGATTGAACTTCCCACAAGGGAAGGATATTTTAAATTTACTTAGAGGAGAAGTCACTAAAGTTGTATTTATAGTAGATTGACAATTCAGCCACATTTCTTCGGTGCTGGAGTGAATCAAGCTGATTAGTTAATTCGGTATTATCAATCAACCATTTTGCTTTCCTCTGTACAGAGTCTAGACATTTTATTGTTTATTGACAAGCACCTCCCCAAACATGACAGCAGTACTCCATACATGGACGAATAAAGGACTTATAGATCAGCAAAATTTGATCGGGATTGAAAAATTTCTTACATCGGCTCAAGAATTCTAATTTTTGCATTGCAGATTTTGCGAGATTGAACACATGTTTATTCCATTTCAGGTTATTTTCTATATCCACTCCAAGAAGTCTAATTGATTCAAGCTCATGCAATCCCTCTTAATAGGAAAGTTTTTATGTCGTTCTATTCGTGAAAGACGACAAAGTTTAGTTTTGATTGGGTTAAATGCAACAAGATTACGACCACCTCATTCCATTATACGGGCCAAGTCCTCGTTGATAGAATCAATTAACAGCTCTCTGTCAGTGGTGACTGCAGTTTGAGATTGAAATTTAGAAGATGCATGTGATACATGCAATGTGCTGTCATCAGCAAAACTATGGATTGGGTGCACTGTAGAATTAAGTAAATCATTTAAGTATCAGTTCTCAGTTATGTAATCGATTCATGTATAAGTCGTTTTCGTAGTAGATCTAGCTCCTCCCACCTCGGACTTATTTTAGGAGTTGGAAAATATCAGTTAGTTGATTATGAAATGTCTTTTTTGACAAAAGTTGTATTTTATTTGTATATGATTTTTCTCGAAATTGAGATTTTTTTTGTGAAGTTTTTTGACATGATCTAGCTCCTTTCACCTCGGACTTATTTTAGGAGTTGGAAAATATCAGTTAGTTACAATTAATTCAATGAATTATTTGTGATATTACATCACTCCGATGGAAATAATCCCATCATGAATAATAAGACTGAATCTAACAAAATATGGTGTGCAATTTATGAAATTTTTTTGCTATCCACAAAATTGTCGATCGATCTAGTTTCGAACCGATAAGAACTTTTTATTACACTTTAAAAAAGTATATCATTCTCATCAGGGCTAGCCGACTAGATACACTACCAAAAAAATTTTTCGCTATATAAACCTAAAATAGGTCACTTCTCTAGCGAAGTATAAGAAACCAAAAAACGTG
The DNA here is from genome assembly GCA_963693315.1 of Diogma glabrata. Lineage (NCBI taxonomy): Eukaryota > Metazoa > Arthropoda > Insecta > Diptera > Cylindrotomidae > Diogma > Diogma glabrata. The sequence goes on from OY856186.1 coordinate 302,577,170, forward strand.
ATATTAGATTCAGGTTTAGTCAATTTGTTTCTCTAATTGATCACTATTGTTGTTATACTCTAACCAAGTTAGAATTGGATAACAAACTTGTATCGGTAAGAAGAAGATGACCATCTTCACTTGTGTCTATCGACACATTACCTACAATTAATTCAATGAATTATTTGTGATATTACATCACTCCGATGGAAATAATCCCATCATGAATAATAAGACTGAATCTAACAAAATATGGTGTGCAATTTATGAAATTTTTTTGCTATCCACAAAATTGTCGATCGATCTAGTTTCGAACCGATAAGAACTTTTTATTACACTTTAAAAAAGTATATCATTCTCATCAGGGCTAGCCGACTAGATACACTACCAAAAAAATTTTTATAAACCTAAAATAGGTCACTTCTCTAGCGAAGTATAAGAAACCAAAAAACTTTCATAAACATATGATATTAGATTCAGGTTTAGTCAATTTGTTTCTCTAATTGATCACTATTGTTGTTATACTCTAACCAAGTTAGAATTGGATAACAAACTTGTATCGGTAAGAAGAAGATGACCATCTTCACTTGTGTCTATCGACACATTATCTACAATTAATTCAATGAATTATTTGTGATATTACATCACTCCGATGGAAATAATCCCATCATGAATAATAAGACTGAATCTAACAAAATATGGTATGCAATTTATGAAATTTTTTTGCTATCCACAAAATTGTCGATCGATCTAGTTTCGAACCGATAAGAACTTTTTATTACACTTTAAAAAAGTATATCATTCTCATCAGGGCTAGCCGACTAGATACACTACCAAAAAAATTTTTCGCTATATAAACCTAAAATAGGTCACTTCTCTAGCGAAGTATAAGAAACCAAAAAACTTTCATAAACATATGATATTAGATTCAGGTTTAGTCAATTTGTTTCTCTAATTGATCACTATTGTTGTTATACTCTAACCAAGTTAGAATTGGATAACAAACTTGTATCGGTAAGAAGAAGATGACCATCTTCACTTGTGTCTATCGACACATTATCTACAATTAATTCAATGAATTATTTGTGATATTACATCACTCCGATGGAAATAATCCCATCATGAATAATAAGCCTGAATCTAACAAAATATGGTGTGCAATTTATGAAATTTTTTTGCTATCCACAAAATTGTCGATCGATCTAGTTTCGAACCGATAAGAACTTTTTATTACACTTTAAAAAAGTATATCATTCTCATCAGGGCTAGCCGACTAGATACACTACCAAAAAAATTTTTCGCTATATAAACCTAAAATAGGTCACTTCTCTAGCGAAGTATAAGAAACCAAAAAGCTTTCATAAACATATGATATTAGATTCAGGTTTAGTCAATTTGTTTCTCTAATTGATCACTATTGTTGTTATACTCTAACCAAGTTAGAATTGGATAACAAACTTGTATCGGTAAGAAGAAGATGACCATCTTCACTTGTGTCTATCGACACATTATCTACAATTAATTCAATGAATTATTTGTGATATTACATCACTCCGATGGAAATAATCCCATCATGAATAATAAGACTGAATCTAACAAAATATGGTGTGCAATTTATGAAATTTTTTTGCTATCCACAAAATTGTCGATCGATCTAGTTTCGAACCGATAAGAACTTTTTATTACACTTTAAAAAAGTATATCATTCTCATCAGGGCTAGCCGACTAGATACACTACCAAAAAAATTTTTCGCTATATAAACCTAAAATAGGTCACTTCTCTAGCGAAGTATAAGAAACCAAAAAACTTTCATAAACATATGATATTAGATTCAGGTTTAGTCAATTTGTTTCTCTAATTGATCACTATTGTTGTTATACTCTAACCAAGTTAGAATTGGATAACAAACTTGTATCGGTAAGAAGAAGATGACCATCTTCACTTGTGTCTATCGACACATTATCTACAATTAATTCAATGAATTATTTGTGATATTACATCACTCCGATGGAAATAATCCCATCATGAATAATAAGACTGAATCTAACAAAATATGGTGTGCAATTTATGAAATTTTTTTGCTATCCACAAAATTGTCGATCGATCTAGTTTCGAACCGATAAGAACTTTTTATTACACTTTAAAAAAGTATATCATTCTCATCAGGGCTAGCCGACTAGATACACTACCAAAAAAATTTTTCGCTATATAAACCTAAAATAGGTCACTTCTCTAGCGAAGTATAAGAAACCAAAAAACTTTCGGACCTCTGTCTGAAAAACTTTTTGACGACGCCATTTAAATAAACTTGACTTTATACTTTACTAACAATTTATGTTGCTTACAAGGCAGCTATCACTATTGATTTATTGATTTTTAAAAACAATACACTTAAAATTTATATTTGTAATATTTTTTCTTTTTTAGTTAATATTTTCACTTGAATGTTTGGAATTAAATTTATCCTCAGAGAGATTATATTTGCAACTAATCATACGACAATTATCTACTTAAAAAGAAACCTCATCAAACTAATTAAACAAAAGTTGTGAAAACTGAAAAAAATATTAAAAAGGAGAAGTAATTGCTTTCTTAAATTAAACTTTAAATGATCATAAACGTAAGGAGTAACAGAAGGTGGGCGGTGATAGAAAAAAATTTACATTATCAAAAAACAAAAAAAAGAGAAAAAAGAAAAGAAACAAACCTTACAGGTATATTAATAGACATAAATAGGGGCTTAACTTTATGGTGCTTGAACTAACTTAAATAGTTCTGATGTTATGATGTTTTGTCTCTCCTCACAATTTATAACCTTTTGTTTATATTTTTCTATATACGTCTCATATCAATCCAATTCCCAACTTTGAAAACAAAAATGGAAATTATACTTTACTATTTTAAAATAATTATTTACTGATGTTTGAGAACGACTGAACTTTTAAAATTATTATTTAAGGCACAATAAATTAAGTAAAAAATTATTTTTTCCAAATTTTGAGTTTTGACTTTTTTTGGGAAAACTTGACTAGCTTGGTGCAAACTGCTTAAAAGAAAGAGAATTGAAGCTATTATAGGCTCCAAGAAATTAAAAAAAATTAGTGTCTTCATTTGTTTAAAATTTATGGTGTTGAAAATGGAAAAATTTTAAAAAACGTGAATTTGTCGTATTTTTCAACTTTTTTCGACTGTAACTTCCAGAATCCTTAATGGATTTTTACAAAATATAGCTCAAAATGCTTGTTAGCATATTTACTATGCACTTGTTTCATTAATATTCTTAATTTGTTTGTTTTGTAAAATATGAGACCCAAAAACCGAAACAACATTTTTGATCACCAAAAAAATTGGTTTTTCGTGAATATCTCAAAAACAAGAGCTAACCCAAAAAAATGAATATGATATTCGTGTTCGGCGGTCCAAATCCATAAGAAAAGTTGGGTTTTATTTCGCGAGATTTTTTTTGTAATCTAGTTTATTTAATATGCATTCTGCTAATTTGAGTGTAACACAAAATATTTTATTTTATTTATTTTATTTATTTTATTTATTTTATTAATTTTATTTATTTTATTTATTTTATTTATTTTATTTATTTTATTTATTTCATTTATTTTATTTATTTTATTTATTTTATTTATTTTATTTATTTTATTTATTTTATTTATTTTATTTATTTTATTTATTTTATTTATTTTATTTATTTTATTTATTTTATTTATTTTATTTATTTTATTTATTTTATTTATTTTATTTATTTTATTTATTTTATTTATTTTATTTATTTTATTTATTTTATTTATTTTATTTATTTTATTTATTTTATTTATTTTATTTATTTTATTTATTTTATTTATTTTATTTATTTTATTTATTTTATTTATTTTATTTATTTTATTTATTTTATTTATTTTATTTATTTTATTTATTTTATTTATTTTATTTATTTTATTTATTTTATTTATTTTATTTATTTTATTTATTTTATTTATTTTATTTATTTTATTTATTTTATTTATTTTATTTATTTTATTTATTTTATTTATTTTATTTATTTTATTTATTTTATTTATTTTATTTATTTTATTTATTTTATTTATTTTATTTATTTTATTTATTTTATTTATTTTATTTATTTTATTTATTTTATTTATTTTATTTATTTTATTTATTTTATTTATTTTATTTATTTTATTTATTTTATTTATTTTATTTATTTTATTTATTTTATTTATTTTATTTATTTTATTTATTTTATTTATTTTATTTATTTTATTTTATTTATTTATAAGCCAGCCGGACTGGACTGGACTGCTTTCTTCTTGTCATTAATTTCGACCTTTATTGGGAAAATATGTTTTCTAATGCTTATTTTGTTGTTAAATTATTTATTTAAATCGTACCTTCAACTTGAAAGCTTAATTGGATTTGTTTTTTACAATTTACAAATTTTCAAGCAGTCATGATTACGATATCGCGTTTTCATCTCATATTGCAATACTATAGTTTAAAGACTAGATTAAGTTGCAAGCTTTTTCAATAATTATGATAGTAAAAAATGTCATTAATTTTCTTACATTTTCTTATTATAAGCAAAGCTGTTGAGCTTTTGTTGTCTAAGCAGCAATGAGACAATGTTATTCTCAGAGGTTGATCACCGCTACCGTTAATGATTCGCTTAATATATTTTCAAAATTAGAGTACCGCAAAAGAGAAGCGCAAAGTGTTGACTTTTTACGTTCCGTTTGCAAACAATAAAATATAACCATTCGAATTTTTTATGTATAATTTAAATCAAATTTTTTTCCCATTTTACATATTTACTTGTAATACGACAGACATAATTACGAGTATGTGTATATACACATACACATCTTCAAATTCAATGGGCTTGTGCTGGAAGAAAATATGTTAAAACAAAAAGAAAAATCTATTTATTTTTCTTTTTTTGTTCTTTTTCATTTTTATGTTTTTTTTTATATATTTTTATAAATGTTTAGTATTCTTATATCGTAATCATCTTTATCTTTATACATAAGAAAAGCAAAAAAAAAAATATAATAACATCACAAAACAACATAAAACAAAATAAATTGTTGGAGATGAGATATAAAAAAATCGTTTCGGATGAGTTCGATTTTATATTTTAATTTTGTTTGTTTGTGATATAGGGTATCGCGTTATCGCGTTAAATCCATATTTTTTAGAGGTTAATCTAATTACCAATGGAAAATCTCAAAGACGTATCTTAATTCTCAGTAAATATAAAAAAATAATTTAAAATCGTAAATAAAATTTCCTTCGAAGTTATAATTTCGAAGGTATTATCGGAAGTACAATGAATAAATATTATTTTAAAGTTTTTATAATATTTAAACATCACATACTCCTAAGTAATTCCAACAACAGTTCAAACAGGTAAAAATACTGATTCACCAAAATATAATTTTCTTTTTATAATTTTTTCTAATCTTAATGTTTTCCCTCAATTTCGTATTGTTCCTTTATTCTGCTATATATAAACTTTTAATTATAATCTTCCCCGGTTCTGAATTACTCATACTGTGTAATATTTGTTACGTTAAGAGGAGGGTTGATTGAATTATATTTATTAATTCTAGAAAATTATATTAAGAATAAAAATTGTCTCAGAATCACCCTATTAATCGAAACAGGAAAAAAAACTAAAAATAAAATTACAGAACCATTTCATCTTTTCTTTTTAAGAAAAATAAAATTACAGAAAACGTAAAAGAAAATGAAATAATTTTTTTTTAAATTACTGTAAGTGCTGTTGTTGTTTGGAATTTGTAGGTTATTCTTATTCATTTAAATTTGTCACATCGCGTAATGGTGTTTATGATAATTTTGGTCTTTTTCGTGCAATAGAGCTTGGTATGCAAACGACTGAAAGGATTAAACATAAAAAGGCACTATTTGGAATTGTTTCAAACAATCCAAACAATTTCCAGCGTGCCTGGCACCAGGCAGTATTTGGAATTGTTTCTTACTTTAATCTTTGACTATCCCAATATCAATTGTAGGTTGACGGACTAAGAAAAACCAAGCTGTTTATTAAAATATGATAAGAATAACTAAAGGTCAGTTCTATTGTTTGGAAAGATATAAGCTCACTCCTATGGTGCAAAGTATGAAAGTGATTTGTTTTTAACAAAAGGGGCATTTGGTTTGACTGAAGTAACTGGAAAAAATTGTCTTAAGAGACAAACTCCAAATCCTTGTTACACGACAGCAATAAATGTTTAACTGTCCATTCTTCAAATAGGTTTTTTTAAAGGTTTAGGTTTATTCGTTAAAAAGTATAATCTTTAACTCGGCTATCAAATTCCTGTGATCACAGTGGTAGAGGATTTATATATTCTACCTTAAATTTTCTAAAACATGTTTATGATAGTATGGAAACTAGAAATAAGATTGGTCTTCTATTCATTGATTTAATGAAAGCCTTCGACTGCGTAGACTTCGATATTTTATTCCTCAAACTTAAAAAACTTGGCGTATGTGGTTTACCGCGCTTAAATTACTAAAAAGCTATCTAGCCAATCGTAAACAATTTGTGCAAATAAATAGATAATGTAAAATCGGACATGCTAGAAATAAAATATGGCGTAATTCAAGGATCCATTCTAGGACCGATATTATTCTTGATATACATTAATGACATCTTTGAACTGTCATTGTAAGGTCAACTATAACTATTTGCCGATGATACTGTAGAAACATACAATGCATTATCGTTTGAGGACCTCAGGTATAAAATGGAAAAAGACCTCCAAACTCTTCAAACGTATTTTATAAATAATAAACTGAAATTTAATTTTAAAAATTCTAGCTTTATAGTCCTCTTTGAGGTATGTGGCTTTCATAATATTAATGTCAATATCGAAAAAATTGCCAAAGTTGAGAAAGCAATGTACTTGGGTCTCAGAATAAATTCAAAATTGAGCTGGAACGCTCAAGTAAATCACTTTAAAAGTAAAACAGCCCCATTTATTGAATTACTAAAACAGGTATGTCGATTTTTAAAAAAAGAAACTGCATTAAAAATATATTTATTGGGGATTTTTGAGATCAATATAACTCGAGTAAGTAAAAAAGTCATTGGAATTTTTTCAATTCAAAGGTATGGTTGGAAGTTTCTAAGGAAAAAACTCAACGTCTTATTTTTCGTGTTTCGGATGAATTTGAACCTTCCTCTTCAGTACCTTGTTCGAATCCTTAGGCGGAAACGATATCGATTACGCCGTTGAGGTGATGACAATTTCGAAGTTGAAACTTCTTCATCACTTATTTATTTTACTTAAGTTGAATTTTTCCACTGTCATTAGACTCCATATTATAGATTCTATAGAAATATTTCTATAATTATCTAAAAACGTATACCACTGTGTTAAGAGGTTGCTGAGCCATCTGCTTCAACGAAATAGTGTACAATAAAAAACATTTATTTTTTCGCCCATAAATACTTTACTACGTAATAAGAAAAAAGTCATACCACTGCGAACATAATTCGCTCGCCGAGGATTCGGTGTATATAATATTCTACGAGAATAGTTTTTCTTATAAACAAAATTTTAGATGTAACTCAAAATCGGTGCCTCCGTAAATTACAAAAAAAATCTTTTTTTGACTGTTGAATTGTTCATACGACAAATATTTTTTTTTTTCAAAATTTCTCGTCAAGGTCAAAAATATTTTTTTTTTCAAAATTTCTCAATCCCCTCCAAATAACATTTTAGATGATGAGCTGACCGCTATAGTTTTCATTCAATCTTTACAACATTTCCTATAACCGTGAATTTTTTCTTTTGTAATTCTCAGAGTTAAGACTTAAGGGACAGGAAAACTTTTTCACATTTTTGAAAATTGGCCAAAAACTGTGCGTTTGAAAATTACAGGAAAAAATGCTTTGAACCAAAATGACACTCCACTCGTCAAGGTCAAAAATATTTTTTTTTTTTTCAAATTTTCTACCCTCCAAATAACATTTTACATGATAAACCGACCGCCATAGTTCTTATTCACTCTTTGCAATATTTCCTATAACCAAGAAATTTTAAATTTTTTGTAATCTTTGGTAATGAAGTTAAGAGAGGCAGAAAAAATTTTCACATTTTGAAAATAAGTCGGAAACTTTGCTTTCGAAAATTACAAATAAATTGTTTTGAACTAGAAAAATGCGCAGCCCCACTCGTCAAGGTCAAAAATAATTTTTTTCAAAATTTCCGCCCTTAACCCCCTCCAAATAACATTTTAAATGATGAGCCAACCGCTATAGTTTTCATTCACTCTTTACAACATTTCTTACTACTGTAAAATTTTTCAAATTGTTCCTTTTGTGATGTTTGAAGTAGAGAGGAAGTCAGGAAAAAATTTGCACTTTTTTGAAAATAAGTCGAAAACACAAAAACAAATAAATTGTCTTCATTTAATTAACTTTTTTTACAAATAAATTTTACTAAACTCTTAATTTGAACTATAAATTTAACTAACATAAATTCCATGTACATATAACAAAAAAAACTATGAATCAACAACATATCAAAATGAGACAGTAATCGATAAAAACAAAATCATTGCAAACAGGATTGAGGCCTCCTACCGTTAACTGAATAGAGTTCATTCGCCAGCACATATAAGATATGAGGTAGTGATATCTCACTGCTAGTGGAATGTAATATCTCATGCTAACTTGTATGTCAATTGTATTTTGTTTTAATTTAGCTATCCATTCCTTAAAAACATAAAAAACAAATCAGGTTCATCAACACGTTATAACACATTATTATGAGATCTAGATCACGCACATTTTATTTAACCAAAAAAAATAGATCGACAAACTCAAACCCAGCTACTTTTGGCTCAGAAGTGATTTGTAAGCATGAGTTGTACGTCAGTTGAATTGGAATTTCAAAAAAATCTATTTTCTTACAAGGGACTACTAAACGTCAAACATTATACAAGTATGGTCTACCCATTTCTGCAAAGAGACAAGGCTGTGTACTATCCCCGCTAATATTCCTAATAGTATTAGACAGTATCATGTGAAAGCTTGACGATACAAGTTAAAAAGGCATCCAATTGAACACAATAAGACGACTCAATGGTCCAGACTACGCAGCTAGCACAAATAAGTGCCGTAATTCTCTACGGAGACCCAAATCTGAGTTCAGCAGTCTTGAATCATAAGTGTCGATCTGAGATCCATTGGCGGATTTGAGAATATTGTGTTCATCTTTAATTAAATCCAAGGTAGGTCGACATGGGTTTACTGATACATCAGCTTCCGTCTCGACGAGGAATTGAAGTTAGGTGCTTTTGCACCGGACGAACAGATCCTGCATAGTGTAAGCCGCATTAAAGTTGGAAATTAATAGTTGCCCGAGCTTGGTGTTTCGGTAAGGTTGGATGTTTTGTAGGAACACTTCCCTACACACCGTTCAGCGTTGGGTCCAAATTTTCGTTGGCCATACAAGGTTGAACAACTGGTCCAGTAATGGTCCATTACTGGCGACTAGTAATGCAAGAATGGGCGAGTACCGACAACCAGCCATTATTATAATTTTACTGGATGATAACTTCGGACAATAAATGGCTGCCATTTATGGGGCAGAAAAAAATCAGCAATGGCCCATTCAAGGTTGTACAGCTGGCCCAGTAACAAACCAATAATGATGACCAGTATTGCAGCAAATAGCAATGGTCCAATAACAATAACCAAGTAATTTTTACTAGTTTCGTCGGAACGACGAGTATCTATAGGGTATTTGGGATCTCTTATCCTGATAGATGGTATTTTCTTAACGATTCAGACGGGATCGCATTTGAGGAGGAAGTGGGATCGCGTGCTGCTTCCCAGACTCTGACTGCGATAAGCAGTAGTGTAAGGATGTTGTCACTCTCAATTGAGACGACAAGAAAAACATGAAAGCATACAGAAGATTAAAAACCAACTACCGGTGTTTGTGAAAAAATGCTTAAGATGACTGATCAGATGCTTCTGGCCTAATTAGTCCGATTAGTCCTAATGAGTCCGATATAAGAAAGAGGAAACGGAGATGGATAGAACACACACTGAGAAATCCAGCCGAAGATGTTACAAGGATGTCCATGGAGTGGATTACACAAGGCAAAAGAAGTGTAGAAATACCAACAATGAGTTGGAAAAAACAGTACTAGTAGAAGCGAAACAAATTGGCTAGGCATCGAGAGGGTTGAAAGTGATTGCACCTAATAGAGCTAGATGATCCAGTCTAGTACATAGACGCCCTATGCTCCTAAAATGGAGAAAAAGAAACAAAACCGTTGTCATACCATATAAGCTATAGTAGAGGATTCATAAACTTTACGCTAATTTTGGTTGAGAAGGTGAGGTGTATAAAGTATGTGGTAACTGATTAAGATCTGATCTCGTCTATTAATGTTTTCTAACATAACATACCCACACGTAAGTTGTGTCGTTATCTACTTAGTTGGAGAATCTCTGTTATTTACTTAGTTGGAACTTTAAATATTATTTTTACTGCTTCAACTACGATATTATACAAAGGTGTCACCATTCACCAACGACCAGCGAGACTGCATGTCCTCCGTTCACCTCACGATAAGTTAGGGTTGATACGATTTGTCACATTAGAATTTGCAGTTATCCTCAACTAAGTAAAATGCAAAATAGTGTAAATTTTTCACTGAAGATAGATATTTATATCTGAAACTGGTCTGGGGCCCTATTCCAAAACACATAAATGTGAATTTTGACAATATTGTGAAGTTTGTATTTCATCACATTCAACGGTAACGGTAACAATTTTACGAAAAACGAACGTCACAATATTGTCAAAATTGAATTTAGACAATATTGTGAAATTCGTTTTTCGGAAAATCGTTACCGTTACCGTTTAATGTTATGCAATACAAACTTCACAATATTGTCAAAATTCACATTTATGTGTTCGGGAATAGGGCCCCAGATTTATATTTTTTTAAATAAGTTGTTAGTAAATAAATAAAACATTTTTATTAAATTTAAATTTGATAATTAATTAAATAGTTTTTTTTTCTTAATTTATTACGAGCACCACTAATGAAAATAAGAATAAATGAAGAACCTATACTTGTCATCGGTATTTGTGAATTGAATTCGAAAATGTATAATATTTTAATTCAAAAAATATGGAGGGGCTGAAATCTCAAGCTCTGAGATATCAAGACTTCGGTTTTGGTTAAGAATTTTGATATAGTTTTCGGCATAAAATTTTTATGAGGACATTGCTTTTAGTTTTGGGCAGCAATATATCAAACATAAAACTCTGTAAAAGTACAAGTATTTTATCTCTGTTTAGAAATTTATTACAAAACTAACAGGTAACATCAATTCGTCGCCGGAAAATCGTAACAGATCATATTATACTAACATAATTTAGTGAAAAGATGATACAATCAGCAAACTACTCAAAAACCTCTCCATTTAGCGTTTCGAGAAAATATTACCAAATTAAAAATTCATATTTCTTTCAAAATTCCAAAAATATTGTAAAAATTAAATAACATCAAACTTTTTTCAAAATTCTAAAAATATTCCAAAAATTATTACAAAATCAAAGATTAAAACTTTTTTCAAAACTTCTAAAAATATTGCAAAAATTAATTAACAAAATCAAAAATTCAAACTTTTTTCAAAATTTCAAAAATATTTCAAAAACTATAACCAATTCAAAAATTTCCATGTCCAATTACATTTACGTCCTACGAACAGCTAATTTTTTTTCCCAAAAAATTGGCTAAAAAAATAAAAAGCTCATTTTTTGGACACTCTTATAATGCAATAAAATCCTCAATAATAATAATATCATATTCATTACATTTCATTTCATACAAATAACTAATTTTATTTTTTTCTAAAAAAATAAATGAAAATCATTCTTTTGATAAACTTGACAACAGTTTTTTGACAAACTTATAATGCCATAATTCTCAATAATAATAGGGCTATTATAATAGTTAATAGATCCCATAAATTTTATGCGATTTACGTATATTTTTGCAACAAAAGACAAAAATGGTTGAATAATCGAAATGTATGAGCTGGAAATTAATAATTGTTCTCTTTTCCGCTAGGCGGCGCGTTAAACCTTGGTTTACTTCAAAGCTCATATCTCAAAAATCGTCATTTTTTTGTTTTTCACAAATTTTAAAGTAAACACATGCAGCTATGAAATTAAAAAATAAAATGTGAGAGATTCCATGTGGATTTTTTTCTACGATTTTTTAAATTAGTATATGAAAAATTCACATGTGTTTTTACATCAAATTAATTATGCTTTACTAAATGTGAATCTAATATATTGAAAATTTTATATTTTAACATCTGTACTAAATTTGAAACATATTCTGTGCATTACTCATTGAAAAACAGGTTTTTATTGAGAATAAGGATTGGAGATTCCAACGATCGAAGATTGTGATTTACTTCCAACCTTAACACTGACATAAGAATGAGACTATTATTAATAATTTTTTTTCTATAAAAATCATAATTTGATGAAACAATAATAATATTACAAACATAAAAAAACTAGTGGGATGGGGGTGTGACCATAGGGGCCACGCCAAGAACTTCCCGTAAGATTAAAACAAATCAGTTACTAAGGATAAGGTATACTAAAGGATAGGGATAAGATATACTAAAGTACCAAACATAAAAAAAATTGTACAATATAATTTAACTGCAATAAATACAAATAAAAAACAAAAAATTACAAAATAAAAATTAAAACAAATTTGAAAAAAAGTCAACCAAAAGTGAATATTAGCTCAATGAGGGTTTTTAAAGCCTAAAATACGCAAAAGTAAGATTTATTTATTATACGACACATCAATTGTAATAATTTTTTAAATAGAATTTGAATGTGTACGTGCAGTGTGTAATCATATCCAAGCACAACTGTAGCAGTTTTGACGTAAGCTTCTTTAACTTGTTCCCATTTTTCATCAATGCTGGTGGTTTCGTTGTTTGGTAGATTGAGCTGGAGCGATTCTTTGAAGGTGTTATTTGTGTTTTTGTCGCTCAATCTGTTGATGTTAAATTTCCTCTGACATGACTTGTTGTGTTTTACAGCGGCTGGTTTAATTTTGAATGTTGCAATTACCAGTTGATGGTCGCTGTGTATATCTGCTCCTCACTTTGCTCTGACGTCTTGTAGTGAGGATAGAAACTTCTTATTCAGAGTGATCAATTTGATTCTTGGTTCTTCCATTTGGTGATGTCCAAGTGTATTTGTGTATGTTCTTGTGTGGGAACTTGCTGCCTCCTATGAATAGTTGATTTGTGACACAACAATTGATGAGACTATCTCCATTATTGTTACGTGTTGATTCTAGTGCATGTTTGCCCATGACTGATTCCATTTCGGTGTTGTCGGTTCCAATTTTGGCATTGAAATCACCTTGTATTATTTTTATGTCATTTCGGTGTACACTAGCCAGTGTTGCTTGGAGTTGTTCGTAGAATTCATCTTTTGTCGCATCATCAGCTTCTTCGGTAGGTGCATAGCACTGTATGATCGTTGTATTTCTAATTTTCGATTGGAATCTTGCTGTTATTATTCTACTACTGATTGGTTTTCATTCGAGAAGTGCTTTCTTGTTTATGTGTGTTGGATTTACCAGAGAACATCATGTAATTTCCTTTACTTGTTGTTAGCTCTTCGCTGTTTTTCCATCTTACTTCACTAAGTCCTAGTTTCTCGATGTTATATTCTTCCATTGTTTTCTCAACTTGTGCTAACCTCGATGTTTCTATCAGAGTTTTGACATTCCAGTTTCCTACTCGTGTCCGGGTACGGTAGCCAAGGGTCGATATTTGATTTTTTCCAGTTTGGTTTGTTTTGTTTTTCTTCCTAGTGTACGTTACTTTAATCATTTGAATTTCGGATTCACCTTTCGGATTAACGGGTGATTGGGCCATCGAATCCTGAACAGTTTCCAGGGCTGCTGGATAATGTATGCTGGCATACCGTGGGCGAGATATTCCTGCTTCAATGTGCTACAATCATATTTCCATATTTTTTCTGATGAAGTTCCCAAGCGGTCACCCGTTTAAGTTGTGATACTTCCCAATGTTGCTTAGCTTCCTTGTAAGTGATGTTGTTGACTTATCCACTTCTCCATCTCGCCCACTGCCTTAGTCATTGCATGTTTAGAAACCCAAAGTCGTGGATGCCCTAGGAAAGTTTGTCTCGGTGTTTAGATTCAACGATCTTTCCTTTTCCAATTTAATAAAAACTGTAGAACAGAACTCGGTAATCCAAGTTTCCCGAAGATAATCAATGTTAACATTAAAACTAGGTGTAACGTAACATTCATTAAAATATAAAAGAAAATTATTTATCTATATTGATAGCGTGGCTGCCAATGGATTCGAACATGGCACTAATAAGTAGGGTTCGACGCATCCAAAACGCGTAAAGGAGAAATGGCATTTTTATGAGATAAATCCAACCATACGTTCGAATTAAAAAAGTACAAATTATTTCCTTACTTTCTTGAGTTCACTTGCAAACAAAAATCCCAAAAAATTATTCATCTATGTTCATTTAGAGTTCATCTATGTACATATAGAGTTTAACGTTTCAAATATCTACCTACATGCATATTAGAGAATTCGATGTATCCACAAAAAAATTTCTCGCGTCAATTTTAAAGTTGTCGACTTTGAATTCGGATTTATAAAAAGTGGCACAACTTAGTCTTCTACTTCATTTCGTTTTATCACTTAATACACTCTCTTTTGTTCCAAGATTTTCATTTCATTTTGTTTTAATTTTAGAGAATGTTCTGTGATCTTGCACGACAGAGCGAAGTTACCCTTTTTGTATATCGTGTTATCATTTAAGGTGAATCTCTTGTACCATCCTGGCGGATTTCTTGCCAATATCACAAACGAGAAGAACACTCCATGACTTTAGTTTTTCAACTTCTCTGAAGACTTCTTATCTTAAACCTGGGAAAACGTTCAATGCAAATCAAACAACATATTTATTTAGAATATAATAGTTTCTTTACAAACTAAAGTTTAGTCGAACCCTTTCAGACAAATATAACATTACTGTTATATATTAGATTTTTTATATTTTTTAAGTCCTTTTTTATATTAATTCATAAATACAAAAAAAATTTGATTCCGATTGTCCATGACCAAAATGTTTTATTTAAAATTTTTGTTTGTTGATATAATTGAATGGCAGATGTTACTTACTATCACGTAACTATAATATTTTTATGTATTTTATTTTAAATTTCTATTCAGTAAAAAAATTATGATTGCAAGATTAAAATAATAAAATAAAAGATGTTATAGGTTTGTTGTATTGTACCCATTTTTTGTGTTATTTGGCTCCAAGATTACTAATTTCTGAAACAATAGTCATAAAGATCGAAGTCTATGTTTGGGGGATTTGTTTTTTAATCACCACAAACTATCCACAAATAATTTTTTTCGTTTAAAATTACATACATTACAATTTTAAATACTAAACTCTTTACGTAATCACCCTGTTAATGAACTTCCAAATCACATTAATTTATTTGATTCGCTTTGTTCGTCTGTACACTTATTTTGAAAGGGTGTGTAGAATTTATATAAAAAATAGTATATTTTGCTACAGGAAATGGAAATACAGTTTTTTTTCGTGAAATATTTCATGTAAAATATGAAAGTATATTGTTTAATTAGGAGCTAAACTGCTACTTTTTGTGTTGAGTCTATAGTTTTGCCGACAATTACTGTTTTGAACAAATTCATAATCTCATGTTATGTTACTTTAGTGCCGCCGTAAAAATATGAGAAAACATGGCGACACTATTTCTGCCGCCAAAAAAACAAATGGCACTACTTTACAGCCGCTTTGATTATATGTCAAAAAACAAAGACTTTAACCTTCTCCCGAGCGGCAGAGAGAAAAAAGGCACTTTCACAGGGGTTTAAACCTACATGAAAATGGACTTCTCATATACTATCGTAGAAAAAGTAATATTTTGACTGTTTTTGTTTTTTCAATGTTAATATATGTTATAATATTAAATAAGACAACAATATTATAATTGCTTTCTTCTTCTCTTTCATAAGACATACATATTTAGATTTGTTTTATGAATATAATAATTGTCATATATGAAAGTTACTAAACTTAGCTTTTACTTATTTTTGTTTATTACCATTACATTTACAGGTAATACTGCAAAATTAAAAAATAATTGTTTCATATTAGAGATCTGTATGGAGAAAATATAGTTCCCCAAAAACTATCAATAATTTATTTTTTGTTTACTATTTTCATATATCAGTTAATTGTAGCAACGTTATTTTTAAACTAACAACTGTAACGCTAGGTTAGCAATGGTTCCAAATTAGTAATTTATTAGAAATCTATGTCAATTTGATCAATAATTAGAATGTAATAATAACCGTGAGAATGTTTCGTAAGCAAATATTTGTTTTCCACATGGTTTGCTTTTTCTGAAAACCTAATGATTTTGCAATTTACAATCTTTGATCGTTTGAGTGACGGTTATTGCTTGCGAAACCATTGGTGTGGTGCTCGCACCTCTTAGGAGCTTGCTTGAAAAATATATTATTTAGAATGATAAAAAATCAATATTGCTATCGCATTTTAAAATAATTTAAAACCGTTGACCAACTCTTTTGCTGAATATTTAACTACTGGGAGATATTGATATTTAAGGAAAAGTGATTACCACTGAAAGCAAAGAATGGTCAGTACAAACTCTTCTGTGCCAACCGAATCTTTGCTGTCACGTTGACATCGCATTCGGTTTTTATGTTTTCACGTTTTATTTTTAAAAATATGACAACTGAATTTGGAGTTATTGTGAGAACATTCGGTTGGCACAAAAGAGGATAGAGTGACCAAATTTTTCTTTCAGTGTAGATCCATTTATTTTCAATCTGGATCTATGTTTAATTTCTCTTAATGGATGAAAGTGATTTATTTAAATATGATGCTAGTTGGCACAACGGCGATTGATCAAAAGCAACAACAAAAAGCCGTTAACTATAAATTTTTATTGACAATTCAACTCACTAAATAATGTTTCGATAAGGTCCAATAAAAACGCTTCATTTACTATTTTTTAACAAATCAAAACGAATTATTTCGATTATTTTTCTCTGGTGGGAAGGAACAGCGAATATTTTCGAATATTTTCGGCCTACTTAATATATTAATTTAAAACAAAAATTCACATATAAAATTATGTGAAAATTCAATTTGCAAATAGTAAAAATGTCCGTTTTCATTCATTAATGATTGCATGTTTATGTTTATTTGTCAAAAATAAATTACAAATTTATAACATTTATGCGCCTACTAAGATGAAATTATATTTTATTATGTATGATTATGTTGTATGAAATATGAAATAATGTTATTATTTCTGTTCGTTAAATTGTCTGCTAAATACAACTCGTCACCAAATTATTAGTCGATTATTTTTCAACTTTACCACTCATGCCATTTGACCTCAAATGACATTCGTAATAATGATTATGAAAAATAATCGACTATTATTTGACGACTCATGATATTATATATGAATATTTATTATTTCAGATAATATTTTAAATAGCAAATGAAATTAACGCATAAACAATAGATACCAATTTTTACCGGTACCGGTAGCTTAGACTGCAATTTTGAAGTGAGATCATTTTATTTTCAGTTATCAAAAATATCAAATTTAATGAACGCAGAAAGAATTGGGGAGAAATTTTTTTTTCTCAATCGTCCATGTTAACCTTCGATTTTTATGAATTATCAAAATCAATACTACGTTTTTCTTTTGCTATGCTTTGTGGTAAAACTAAGCTTTGAAGTTCGAACTATGGTTGTATGTATCATCAAATTTAGAGAATCGATATTCCGAAAAATGCACCTATTTCATATAAATAAATTACAATTTTAAATTTTTTTTTATTCTGTTAATAAAACTATTGATGAAAAACGTGATCTACGCAGGTGAAAAGTCGAAATTTGAGCGTGACCATTTTGATTTTCCTGAAACTTGACATATAAGTAGTATGGACAAAATAAAAAATACAACTTATTTTAAAATTTTTTAAAAGTGCATAGTTTGAGCAGGGCACCCCAACATGCATGAACAAAAACAAAAAATTTTAAAATCTCTCTCTAACCTTACTTTAAAATATATCAAATTTACAAAGAGGCGTTAATTCGTGTTCTTGAGATATTTAATTTTAAAGATTTTTAGTCCGATTAAAATTCTAATTGTTCATTATTTTCTCGAACTTCAGTGGTTAAAATTTTTTGATGATATAAATTGTTCGAAAAAATAATGAACAAATACAATTTTAGACGGACTAAAAATCTTTAAAATGAAATATCTCAAGAACACGAATTAACGCCTCTTTGTAAATTTGATATATTTTAAAGTAAGGTTAGAGCTATATTTAAAAAAAAAAAGTTAAAATTTAATTGATTTTAAAATTTTTTGTTAATGAAAGTTGTTTGAAAAAATGAAGAAAAATTCGAATTTCAGTCGTACTAAAAATCTTTAAAATTAAATATCTCAAGAACAAAAATTATTGCCTCTGAGTTAATTTGATATATTTTAGAGTAAAGATAGAACTATTTTCAGAAAACAAATTAATTTAATTCCAATTGATCATCGACCCTAGCGCCATCTTTAAAAAAGTTTTTTTAATATTTTTATTTAAAATTTAATTATAAAAACAATAAATTAATTTTTTGTCAAAGGCCTAACTAATCATCTATCAAACAGTAAAAAGTTTGATGAAATCGGTATAGCCGTTCTTGAGCAATTTAATTTCAAAGTTACATCGGATTGGCAGAATTTTCATTTTTCATGCATGTTGGGGTGCCCCCTGTGCTCAAACTATGCACTTTAAAAAAATTTTCAAATAAGTTGTATGTTTTATTTTGTCCATACTACTTATATGCCAAGTTTCAGGAAAATCAAAAATGGTCAAGTTTTCACAACTCTATCTAGAACACGTTTTTCATCTATTTCACTTATTCACAAATTTGTTTCTGTTAATTCAGTACTTTCGTTAAACCAAATTACTGTACGATTAACTTCACAATATCGCATTTAATGTTCTTGTAATTGATCATTATCGTAATTTTGTTGTTGTTTGCGTTTTTGAATGCTTTTTTTGTTTTTTTCTCTTGTTTTCATGGTTACTGGTGCTGCCGCTTAATCATATAGTCACTTTTTAATACCTTCATATGTTGTGTTATGTGTACTAGAAGAAGTGGTTAATGGGCTGAATCATTGAGAATTTTCGTGAGTAGTGCCGAAAAAAATATCGATATATCTAGTAATATCGATTACTTATTTTGCTGATCCATGTTTATTAGGAGAAATATGTAGCAAAAATCTCTATTTTGTTCAGTATAAAATATTGTATTACCGTTTGCTGGACATTCTTGCTCCAAAGGAGGACAGTCCTACGAAAAGGAGGATACGTGGCAACCCTATTGGTTGTTAAATTAGATGAAATCAGCTATGGACTGATCACTATACAAAACTAATCGATTAAGTTAAGCATGAAGTGAATCTCGACTATAAAATTGAGTGGATTGATGGATTGAGATTAAACCAACAGTTGAGACACTTGAACTTATTTACAGCCTACGTTATGAAACATATACAGCAATAAAAAAAAAATATTAAAAAAAAAGTATATAAAAACCTGTCCGTATTCGAATGCAACATTGTGTCCAAATTTCAAAGGAATCGGTCCAGTACTTTAGGAGATTGCCTATTTTGAACAAACGAACATATACATTTTTATTTATATAGATGAAGATAGATAGATAGAAGATGGAAGATAAATTTTATTTTCAATGTTGTGTAGAATTGCAATTAAACGTTTTCTTCGCTTCTTCCCAATTTTGTGAAAATGTAGTTACACGTAAATGCTTTGGAGCCGAAGATATCAAAATATCCTTAACCCAGACCGAAGTCTTGATATCTCAGATACCTATGTACTACATTCATAAGCTCAAACTGAAATTCTTACCCCCACTTTTTTTGTCATTTCTCGACGTTTTAGGACCTACTGATTCTAAAAATGCAAAAAAATATGTTTGTCTGTCTGCCGGCTAACGGCTGAAGGGATTTGAAAAATTTTGAGTTCTAAAAATAGGTACACACAATGGTAAGAGCCAAAAGGACATTCTATAAATAGGTACACTCAATGGTAAGAGCCAAAAGGACCATGTGTTCGATAACTGTACCGGAAGTGTGTCAAAAAAATCGTCAAGTGTGTCAAAAACGTTCATTTTAAGTGATAATGAGTAGGAACAAATGTGTATGTGAGATCAAAAACTAGACTATTGCATTATAACAAAAAAATGTTGTCAAGTGTGTCAAAAGAAAGATCTTTATTTATTTTTTTACCCAATTTTTTGGAAAAAAATAAAATTAATTATTTGTTTGTAATGAAATTTTATTATTATTATTGAGAATTATGGCATTATAAGTTTGTCAAAAAAATAATGCCAAGTGTGTCAAAAAATGATTTCATTTATTTTTTTAGCCAATTTTTTGGAAAATAAATGTAGCTGTTTTTATGACGTAAATATAATTGAAAAAATTGGACATGGAAATTTTTGAATTTGTTATAATTTTTGCAATATTTTTGGAATTTTGAAAAAAGTTTTGATTTTTGATTTTGTAATAATTTTTGCAATATTTTTAGAATTTTGGAAAGTTTTAATTTTTGATTTTGTTATAATTTTGGCAATATTTTTAGAATTTTGAAATAAAAATAGAATTTTTGAATTTTATATATAGTTTTAGAATTTTGAAAAAAGTTTCAATTTTTGATTTTGTAAGAATTTTTGGAATATTTTTAGAATTTTGAAAAATTGTAAATTTTATTATAATTTTATGGAATTTTGAAAAAAATTTCAATTTGTGATTTTGTAATAATTTTTGTAATATTTTTAGAATTTTGGAAAAAGTTTGGATTTTCAAGAATTTTTGGAATATTATTGGAATTTAGAAAAAGTTGAAATATTTGATTTCATTCTAATTTTTGGAATATTTTTAGAATTTTGAAAAAAGTTTTAATTTTTGATTTTGTTATACTTCTTGCAATATTTTTAGAATTTTGAAATAAAAAATAGAATTTTTGAATTTTATATATATTTTTAGAATTTCGAAAAAAATTCCCAATTTTTGATTTTGTAATAATTTTTGGAATATTTTTAGAATTTTTAAAAATTTTAAATTTTTTAGTTTATTATAATTTTTGGAATTTTGAAAAAAGTTTGAATTTTTGATTTTGTAATAATTTTTGGAATATTTTTAGAATTTTTAAAAATTTTAAACTTTTTAGTTTATTATAATTTTTGGAATTTTGAAAAAAGTGAATTTTTGATTTTGTAATAATTTTTGCAATACTTTTAGAATTTTGGAAAAAGTTTGAATTTTTAAGAATTTTTAAAATATTATTGGAGTTTAGAAAAAGTTTAAATATTTGATTTTAGTCTTTTGGAATATTTTTAGAATTTTGAAAAAAGTTTTAATTTTTGATTTTGTTATAATTTTTGCAATATTTTTGGAATTTCGGAAAAATATAGAATTTTTGAATTTTATATATAATTTTAGAATTTTGAAAAAAATTTCAATTTTTGATTTTGTAATAATTTTTGGAATATTTTTAGAATTTTTAAAAAAGTTTGATGTTTTTTACAATATTTTTGGTATTTTGAAAGAAATATGAATTTGTGATTTTGTATTATTTTCTCAAAACGCTAAATGGAGAGGTTTTTGAGTAGTTTGCTGAGTGTATCATCTTTTCACTAAATTATGTTAATTTATGATCTGTTATAATCTTCTGGCAACGTATTGATGTTTCGTGTTAGTTTTGTAATAAATTTCTAAACAGAGATAAAAAATACTTGTACTTTAACAAGGAGTTATGTTTGATATACCTCGCTGCCCAAAACTAAAAACCATGTCCTCATAAAAGTTTTTTGTCGAAAACTATATCAAAATCCTTAACCCAGACCAAAGTCTTGATATCTCAGAGCTGTGAGATTTCAGTCCCTCCATATTTTTATATTTAAATTGAATTTTGTTTTTATTTTGAATGCAATTATGGTTTTTCTTTCCTCTCTACTCTAGTAAAATTTTATTATTTATCTATTTCATTATTTCATAATTTTAATTGTCGATTTTAACAGTGAACCTAGACTTAGATTCAGGTTGTCCAGCTGTTGAAGTAGTCAATTTCAATTTCAATTTGAGTTTGTTCAATTTCAATTTGAGTTTGTTTGTTTTCGCATTACTGTGGTTTTCGTATGTATGTTTTTAATTGATATTTCTCTATGAATTAAAATGGCAAAATTATCTATCAGCTATGCGAACATAAGAGGATTGAATATAAACCTTAATTCAGTCCATCTTTTTCTTGAAACTATGAAACCTGATATTTTGTTTTTAACGGAAACGATTATCAGTGCGCGTGCTGTGACCTTAGATAAAAACAGATACCTTTGTCCCAATTATGAGCTTGAATCCTCTTTCTACATTAAGCATGGAGTTTGTGCTTATATTAGGGATACTATACCATATGTGAGATTAAATAAATTTGAATTAAATGCAAAATTTCACAATATGGTGTCACTAAAAATTAGTTGCCCAAGTCAAACGCTGTTTGTCTTTGGACTTTACCGTTCACCTAATTCACCTGAGAACTCTAATTTATTTCATGACTTATCTGAGAAGATAGATAGGTTGGTTGAGTATCCTAATGCAAAGTTTATAGTTCTTGGAGATTTTAATGTCCACAATAAAGAATGGCTTACACACAGCTCTAAAACTGACGAGGTTGGTAGACAGGCTGAGTTGTTTGCTCTTTATCACAATTTTACTCAAATAATAGACCTGCCAACCAGAGTTCCTGACATTCCTGGTCAAAGTAGTAATTTACTTGATTTATTTTTGACAAACGATCCATATCTGGTTCAATTTAAAATATCAGAACCAATGGGTGGTTCAGATCATAATTTGATCTCCACACAACTAAATATACAAATTCCAAAACAATTTAAAGCGAATCCTCGCAATGTTTGGGATTACAAAGCTGCGGATTGGCAAGGACTAAAAAGTTTTTTTAGATGTTTTCCTTGGAAACGCTATTGCCTTACCGGCCAAGACCCAGACATAGCTGCATCAAATTTTTCTGAAACTGTAATTGATGGTATGCACAGATTTATTCCTAATAAATTGATCATTTCGAAAACTGATCTATGGTTTTCTAGTAAATGCAAAAAAGCTATAAAAGTTAAAAAAAAGGCTTTTCGAAAGTTTAATCAAAACAAAACCGATGAAAACCTTAGACAGTACCGTAAAGAGAGAAATTTATGTCGTAAGTTAATAGATGAAGAGAAACATCTATTTAATAGGAAAAAAGCATCTAAATTCGCAGAACATCCGACTGGTTCACGCAATTTCTATAAAGCCGCAAAGGCTGTCCAAAGCAACTTTTGTAAATCTTCCCTACCGCCTCTTGTTAATAGAGATGTCCCTATCATTGATCCAAAAGAGAAAGCTAATTTGCTTGGGCATTATTTCTCTTTAAATTCTACTTTAAAAGAACCTAATTTCCAACCTAAACCTATTTCTAAAGTTTCTTATAAAATGAGGCGGATAATTTTTCGGAAAAACATTGTTCGAAAAATGCTTTTAAAAATCAATACTAACAAGGCAACAGGCCCTGATTTTATTTCTCCGATTATACTTAAAACATTTGCTAGGGAGCTAGCACCAATCCTCACAAAAATCTTCTATTTGTCATATAAGAAAGGAATTTTTCCTGAAATTTGGAAAATGGCTAGTGTACAGCCAGTTTCAAAAAAGGGCAGTAAGACTGATCCTACGAATTACAGACCCATTTCAATTTTATCGGTAGCTGCTGAAATTTTTGAGAAATATGTCAATTTTAATTTAATGAGCTTCTTAGAATCTTCCAAATTAATTAATGAGAGACAATATGGATTTCGAAAAGGAAGAGCGACGGGAGATTTGCTGTCTTTTGTCACTCATATCTGGAACAAGTCGCTTGAAAACTTTGGAGAAACATTCGGTGTTGCCCTTGATATTTCCAAGGCATTTGACAAAGTTTGGCATAACAACCTTATATGCAAATTGAGATCCTATGGTTTAGACGAGCAGCTTATATCTTGGACACAGAGCTTTATATCTGATCGAAAATTTCGGGTCAATGTTGACGGTGTATCATCGAATACTTTTTCAACTAATGCAGGAGTTCCTCAGGGTTCCGCTTTGTCACCAACTCTTTTTCTTATCTATATTAATGATTTGTTGGACTCAACGGTTCATCCTATACATAGTTTTGCTGATGATAGCACGCTTCATGCGTCTCATGAAGCACCTAAACTATATACACCCTTAGCGCTTAGTGAGTGTAGGTCAAAATTGATAGATTCCCTTAACACTGATCTTAAAACAATTATGGATTGGGGTATTGCTAACAGTGTTGAATTCAATACAAGCAAAACACAGGTTTGTCATTTTTCTAGGATAACGACACCCAATCCTTTTCCATTAACGTTTGGCCCCAAAAATCTTTTAGAGAATGAGTCTGTCAGACTTCTAGGAGTTGAGATTGAAAATAATATGAAGTGGAATTCTCATATTTTTAATCTGGCTAAGAATGCTGTTCAAAAGTTAGGATTTTTGGGGCGATGTCGTAAGTTTTTCGATAGCGAACAACTTCTTTTAGTTTATAAATCTTTTATACGTCCCTGCATGGAATACTGTTCTCACATATGGGGTGGAGCTTACTTGAGTAGTCTCAACTGCCTTGATTCTGTACAGCAGCGTAGAGCTATTAAACTCATTGGTAACCCAAGTCTTACTAACGGTCTTGATTCCTTGCAGCACAGAAGAAATGTTGCTGATTTGACTATATTTTATAAATATATTATGGATGAACGAGCTTCTGAAGAGATCAAATCGATTTTACCTAAATCATCAAACCTTTCGCGTCACACCAGAGCAAACGTAGCAGCGCATCCCTTTACCGTTCAAATAATTAGGTGTAGAACTGTAGCCTTCCAACGTGACTTTTTCAACAGAGTCTCTCATCTTTGGAATGCCTTACCTTCCTGGGTTTTCCCTGATGAATTTAATCCTCAAGGCTTTAAAGTTAACGTTCATAAATTTCTCAGAGAATCTTAATTTGCATTCCATTCTTATCCCTAGTTGGCATGGTATCTTCGGATATTCAGAGACGTTAATTTATAATTTATTATAATTAACACTAAACATGCCTAACTTTGAATAAAAAAAAAAAAAAAAAAAAAAAGAATGATGATGATGGTGTAGAGAAAAAATTGTTCACTTTCTTGGAGTTTTGTATCGTTTAATAAGACCTTAATCAGCAATTTTAATTAAAAATTCAGAGAAACACGCAGTACATCTAGAAAATCGTGTAACATTTTATGTATCAACTTAAATTCTTTTCTCCATTCCTCGTACTAGAAATTATGGAGGAACATATAGAAATATAAAATGATAGTACAGAAATAGAATTAAGTTGACTTCGTTTCTCGAAAAATGTATATCATAGAGCAATGTGACACATTTTAAATTTTAAAATCAGATATTGCAGTATGAAATTTAATTATCTTTTATTTCCAACGATTTTGGGGTATTTTTCGTACCCCATTACCAAATTTTATATTGGGGTATTACGAAAAATCATGATGGAAAAAGGAGTATAATACCCCAAAAAGGGGTACGTCTGGCCACCGTATAATATCGCTGAACCCTTTTCGTGAGGAATTAAATTCAAGTTATAAGGAAACAATTTGAAATTTTAATTCGAATTAAGCATATTTTGGATTTATCTCAGAAGATAATTCTATCTCCATTCCTGTTATACGTGTTTTGGACTGGCTTCGAACCATCCTTATCAGTGCGATGATATACTTTGGCAGACACGCTATCCACTACGCTACGCTTCCGAGCCGAGGCGATAATATTTCGAAGTTGAAACTTTGTCATTATTCGTCTATTTAAGTTGAGTTTTTCAAACATCGTTCCTAATTCCTATACAGAAAAAAAAATTGCAAACTCATCTTAACATCATTCATTAATATCGTATAAAATAACTGAATACAATTTTGTCCATTTAATCTTATTTAATAATTCATTTAATTTATTAAATGAATCGCCCGTGGTGCCCGCACGGCGATTCCCGGGTTATTTAAATAAGTGGTTAGAAACTGTTTTTTGTTGGAGAATCAATTGGAGAGCAATTCCAGGTCACCGCAACATCGATGTTCCGACCCCCTCTGATTTCGATGAAATTTCATACGCAGATAGCCAATGACAAAAAAAAATACTATTTCTTTCGAAAAATGAAATTTCACTCCGGGGATGACACAGGGTGGTGGCAAAGTTTTACGGGTTGGCGAAACATTAGTATATTTGGCTACCGATTGCTAACGATTGACTAAACCGATTTGTTGGCGGTGTTAAGGGTGGGTACCCTCACTTTTACTACATTTTTTTTTCAGAAATAAAATGTTCAATTAATTCTTTATCTAAATCGAAAGTTTCCCAATGGCATAATTTCTCGTTTTGAAAATAAAATTCTTACAAAATTTTAATTTCCGTTTTTCAAAATTTTTTTTTTTAAACAATGAAGTCTATTTAACTAAAACCACCTGAATTCTTGTTTTATAGAAATTTAATTATTTCAAGGATACAAGTTAAGTAGATGAGGGTGTGGATGCTTTTCATATAATTTACCTTTTCTCCCATTTCTACCTGTCGGAAATTAATTATAAATGAATGTACCACATGTACCTGTGGCAAGATGTTGTAACATCACTTTTGACGAATCTATTGTATTTTACGCTAATCGGTATGCTGTAACACAAAACGACTGTCGATTATCGTATTTACGACAGTCGTTTTGTGTTACAGCATACCGATTAGCGTAAAATACGATAGAATCATCAAAAGTGATGTTACAACATCTTGCCACTGATATATATATATTAAAACTCATGCTGAGAAGTAAATAGTGAGAAAAATTATGTGAAATAAAATGCATGTTGTATAGAATTCATATAATAAATAACTTTTTATTTTTATTCTAAGTTGTGTAATAAAAACAATATAATTTATTAAAAATAAAAAATAATATAAAAAAAATTAAAAATATAAAATAAATTTACATTGCACATTAACGTTTTATCTTAAAAACCCTATAGTTTTAGCTGAATTAGAATATATTTTTGTGAGCAATGTCTTTTCATCTTTGGGTATAAACGCATGAAATGATTGTGTACCTTTTATAGTTACAGCCTCTTACTGTATAATAATTTTTACTGGTATATGCAAAATTCATTGTTGATTGCAATTTTGTTGCCCATTCATAAAGATCCATAGGGGTTTGAATAATATCCTTGTTAGACAAACTATATCGATGAGCACCTCGTTTCAATGTACCTCCTATTCCATTACACGGTCCTTTTCCATCACTGGTAGCTTAGAAGTGACACTCTGCATCTATATTTAAATCTGATTTGTGGTAGCATAGATTTATAAAATTATATAAGAGCAATTTCACGAAGATTCAACAACGTTTTGACTTGACCCCTTTTAATTTTGATTATTTTTTGTTTATAGATTGTCTTTCATAAATAAAAAATACAAGTTCTCTTAGAATTTTTTTTTCGACCAGGGGTCTTCACAGGGTGCCCCTCAATTTTTTGTTATTTTGTGATGTGAGTGCATTTTGACGAGCGATTGTAGAAAAACTACTGAATCGATTTTCATAAATGATATGTCGTTGAATAGGTATTAAAACAAAGTTTTTAAAAATGTACACTGTTAATTTTTTGAAATAATTTTTAACGGTGTAACATAAGAAAAAAACGGTGTAATTGAAAAAAAGATGGCATAGCCTCTTTTTTTTTTTTTTTTTTTAAACAAAATTGAAGCTTATTTTATATCTAACAACTTGTGAAAGTTTAGGACTAGCGATATTTTTTGTTTTAAAGATAAAATTCGTTGTGCATATGACTGTCGTGAATCAGTTTTTTTTGTTCTGAAGGAAAATTATAAAAATGGCGTTATAAACTAAGAGATTTTTTTTTTATGTTAAATATCAAATATTTTATTATTAGATGAACTTTTTAAAATATTATCAAAATTATATATGTAGTACAATAAATAAAATAAATACAATTGTTAAAAATGATTTACTTATTTTACAAACAGAAGTTTCTTTTGAATAGGAAAGCACTTCTGCAATTATTTTCTTTGTATTAGATGGCATAAAAAATGAAATGTTTATTTATCACTTTTAGTAATCACTTGTCACTCTTATAAAAAATAATTTGACAGTCTTGACTGCAAACAAAAATGCCGTAACTTTTGACTGGAGAAGTATTATGTTCGTATTATGTTATTATGGAATCATAAAGTAAAAGATTGTTTTTCAACATTAAATTACAAATATTTTATTATTGAATAAACTTTTTAAAATATTATACAAATTATATATGTGAAAATAAATATAGTTATTAAAAATTATTTACTTATTTTACATTCAAAAGTTTCTTTTGAGTTGGAAAACATTTTTGCATTTATTGTCTTAGTATCTACTGGTACAAAAGAATGAAATTTTTGAGTTCCACTTATAGTAATCGCATTTTTATATCGATTTTGTAATTTTTCTTTTGTTAATTGATATTCATTTTTATCGGCGTATCCAAAGTTCATGGTAGATTCCCATTTTAAAGCCCATTCGAAAAGTTTTTTTGGTGTATCAATAATATTATCTTCGCTCGCCATACTATAACGGTGTGCATCATGCTTCAGTGTACCACCAATTCCATCACAAGGTCCCTTTCCATGGCTGGTAGCATGAAAATGCTATTCAGCATCAACCTTAAAGTCTTCTTTATGGTGGCATAAGTTAATTAGGTTATGTTTATTTTTGTATTGAGAAGGTGCACCGTCAGTGTTATAAATTATTTTTGTAATATTAGAATTTATATGCGTTTTGATGAATTCAATAAGTTTTGTAATGAGAAGATGGACTGTAGTACTGTTGTGATCGTTTATATCCGAAATGAGTATAAAACTTCGGTGCTGTATATATTCACTTGTGGCACTTTTAAAATAAATGACAAATGTATGTTAATATGTGTTAATATTATGTTAATATGACAAATGTATGTTAATATTTTCGGATGAGAATGTCTGAATATTGGCCTACTCAGATTAATCTGCGATGGACAATTTTTTTACTGAAAAATAATCAGTAATTTTCTGTTGTTTAAGGCAAAGTTGAATAATATTTTCCACTTTAATTACAATTTGGTCGTCAATTTGCATTTGATTAAATCCGGGCTGCAAAACTGATCAGCAAGCGCGTAGCGTACGGATTTAACCCCGCAGTTGCGTAGTTTATTCAAAACTTTCTCACCGACCAATACATTTCGGTATCCATTGATGGCTTTTCTTCTGCGTCTAAATTAACTAACGCTGATGTACCACAAGGTTTAGTTTTGTCACCACTTTATTTTTAATTTTTTACTTTTAAATTAAAATCACCAGCAACCCAATAAATAATTTTTCAGATGATAGTACACTGTACAAGTCATTTGTTTTTCTATCTTTAAAAGGGAAAAGGCATGAACGAATAAAGCCCGCCCGGAAAGACTCTGTCATAAATGTAAATGATAGCCTGAAAGTTTCCAATTGGGGTGACTGAAATATGTTCAATTTTAACTCAACCAAAACATGACTATTAATTGTTGCCAGATCAACGACCGAGTTTGCCAAAGATATTTCGATTAGTGTGTTTCGATTAAAATGTCGCAAAATTTTGCTGAACTTGACTGAAATTGCTTTTTAAAAAGTTCATTTAATAATAAAATATTTGATATTTAACATAAAAAAAAAACTCTTAGTTTATAACGCCATTTTTATAATTTTCCTTCAGAACAAAAAAAACTGATTCCCGACAGTCATATGCACAACGAATTTTATCTTTAAAACAAAAAATATCACTAGTCCTAAACTTTCACAAGTTGTTAGATATAAAATAAGCTTCAATTTTGTTTAAAAAAAAAAAAAAAGAGGCTATGCCATATTTTTTTCAATTACACCGTTTTTTTCTTATGTTACACCGTTAAAAATTATTTCAAAAAATTAACAGTGTACATTTTTAAAAACTTTGTTTTAATACCTATTCAACGACATATCATTTATGAAAATCGATTCAGTAGTTTTTCTACAATCGCTCGTCAAAATGCACTCACATCACAAAATAACAAAAAATTGAGGGGCACCCTGTGAAGACCCCTGGTCGAAAAAAAAATTCTAAGAGAACTTGTATTTTTTATTTATGAAAGACTATCTATAAACAAAAAATAATCAAAATAAAAAGGGGTCAAGTCAAAATTTCCCAAAAATTTGCTGAACTTGCGTGAAATTGCTCATAAATAATAAAATTTTTTGGGTAAAGCCAATAAATAAAACAATAATTATAATTGTTTATCGACAATTGCTTCGGTTTATAAAAAAACCATCTTCAAGGATAATATACTTTTTCAAAAAACAAAATTCTTATACAAAAAAAAAATTACCAAGTAATATTGTAAATATAAAATAATAATATTAATAGCTTTTCTGTTTTTGATATTTATGTCAATAGCTTTGTTACAATATTACTTGGTAATTTTTTTTTTGTATAAGAATTTTGTTTTTTGAAAAAGTATATTATCCTTGAAGATGGTTTTTTGAATAAACCGAAACAATTGTCGATAAACAATTATAATTATTGTTTGATTTATTGGTTTTACCCAAAAAATTTTATTATTTTTATAATATTTACAAGCATTTATATATTTATATAATATTATTATATATTTATATAATATTTATATTTATAAAATTATATTTATTTTTATACTGAGATCCTGCACCATCAGTCATATAGACTATTTTTTCAATAGGATGTTCTATGTTATCTTTTATAAAATCAATCATTTGTGATATGAATAGATGCACTGCCATCCTATCATGTTCATTTATATCAGAGATAATGATAAAACTTAAGTGATCGATACCTGAACTAGTAGGTGAATCATAATATATTAAAAACGGGTGTATCGGAGCTTGTGAATTATTCCAATGATAACTCTGCACGGAATCTTGAATGAAAAAGTGTAATTTTTCGAAAAATCGCCAAGTACTAAGCACTCTCCCACTTTCAAGTTTGATTTTGTGTTTTCCAAATACATGAACTGTTGTTGTGCAACAAAATGGTGAGGTATTAATAATTTTAGCCTGTGTGTTAATATATGTATAAATTTATATATATTTTAATTGCACTTTTATTTCATCAGAGGAATCAAGTCTCACCAATTAAAATATTTTGTATGTTTCTACCCAGTTGCTACGATTTATCCTTGCCATACTCAAAACTGCGACATAACCGCTTTCGATAAATAGGAGAAATTTGATTAGCTACAAATGGCACAATATGTTCATTTATGCGATTAATTAGCTCATCACGTGCTATATTAACTATCATTGGTGACAAAATAATATCTCGTAAAACACTTGGTCCGCTGCTAGGCCGCTGTTGCTTTTTCTCCAATATTTCATCACTCGAACTTGATTCTGCATCACCTGTATTGTCAGCTTCAATACCTTCCGTGGAACTGATCATTAGAAGACGAATTCTTCAAGACGAAAAAATTCGCATTCGTATATGAATATCAAACACATAATTTATCGAATGTAATTTATTCTGAATTTCAGGTGTAAGATTTCGTAAAGTTTTTGAACACTTGCCGCCTCCAAATGGTTCTATACAATGATATTTACTCTTGTTTTTAAAAAAAAATAATTTTAACTATAATACGCTTTAAAACTTCTTTGCTAACACAACACTAATATTTTTTTAACAAAATGAATTTAGTATTGATGTTGTTCGATCAAAATATCTCTAAAGACTATTCTTTTCATTACTGTGCTCTCATCTTATGACAGATATTATCATTAATAGGTAATTAAATTACGGTACTTGTTTAGTTCATGTATTTAAAATTAATTTCCGACAGGTAGAAATGGGAGAAAAGGTAAATTATGTAAAAAAGCATCCACACCCTCAAATATTTACCTTGATTAAAATAATTTTATGTAAACGCATGATATCTGGATGAAACTTTGGTATGTAAATGAGCTGCAAACGCATCCGGGTTTACTTGAATATCAAAAACCTGAGTTATTTTCTAAATTTGACAAAAAGGTCAAAGGTTCGAGAGTAGATTGCTTGGTCAACTGTTTATTAACTTTCCGATATGAGAAGTTATTGTTTTTGGGTCGATTTTCAAAATCGAAATTTTTATAATATCTTTCAAGACCTCCTGAAGCTGTTCAGGCTATTTTTAACTGGCAGTATGTATGTGTGTGCGGCTATGTACGTGTGTATCGTCGTATGTGGGCAAAAATTTGTCCAACGCCTTCTCAACAACGGATAATCCGATTTCAACTTCAATAGTCACCTTTTCTAATGAAATCAGTTCATTTATTTTTTAGTGGTTTCCAAAAAACTGAAAATCATCTCTTACAAATATTACGAGAATAAATAATGCTACCAAGACCATTTGCCTCCCATTTGATTTTTCATCATGTCAGCCATTTATAACGACATTTGTATAAACAATTGCTATCTTACTTTATGAGTTTTTTTAGAGAATTTTAAAAATAGGTGTTATTTTCATTACGCCAAAGCATGAGATCTTGATAAAACTTTTGATTTAAAATGAGCTACAAACGCATCGGTGTTTATTTGAATATGGAAAATATGCTATTTTGAATGAGCTATTTTCAAAATTTGGCAAAGAAGTCGGGGAGGATGTTTGAACTGTTTTTTTAACTTCAATAACACTCAGTCCTGACATTTAATTTTGTTGAAACTTAGAGCATAAGGTTTTTGTAATGTTTATAGTAGTTGTGCAACTACCAACGCGAGGCCCCTATGGTCACACCCCAATCCCACTAGTTATTATTATTATTATTATAGATGAAGATGATTTAAGTTTTTTTAGACATTCAACATATCTTTGAATGTTTTATTGATTTCGTGAATAATTTTTTTATGTTTAAATTAAACATATTAGCGTGATGATATACTAAGTGATTAACTCGAACTATATAAAAAAATATAATAAAATAAAATATTAATAGTAGAAAAAGAAACAAAAAAAACTTAACTTAAAAGTGTTGAATGTAGTAGGTCAAATCCTCTTATCCAGTAAAAAAATCATCCAACCCGCTTAGTATAGTAACAGAATTGATGACATTTATCAAAAAAAAAAAAAACAACACACAATCCGGATAATCCTTCAAAAACCCTCAATAAACAACGAATTCCTTATTCGCTTTCTGATCACTTATACATTCCAGTAACTTTAGATTTTGCTAAATTACAACCATCAATTTGATACACTTATCGAAAGCGGTTTGAACTGAAGCAATCATAAGAAATGTCAGTATTTCTTCCAATTTTTATACCAAAGCTTAATGGTGGTTGATCAAGTTTAAAGGTGTATCTACCAAATTTTTCTCAATTGCTCAAAAATTATATTTTTCAGAAGAACAACATACACGTTTTAGTAAAGAGTTTAATTTAGCATAAGAATGTTATGATAATTTTAAAATAAATTTTATATAATACATCTACTATTTACAAAATTCGTGCTGCATATATTCCAATAAGAAAATTCACAAATTCGCTGTTTCAACATTTTTTTTATGTGGTTAGATTTTCGTTGAGATTAATAAGTTTTTTATGTGTTAGAAATTGATTTATCAAAATTTTCATGTTTTTCTAGTCAACAAAAAAACAACAAAAATTTTTTTAAAACAAAAACGATTTGATAAATTTTCTTTTTATTTTCTAACTTTTGTTTTTTTTACTCAATTTCATCCAAAACTATTATCACAAAACTAAACAAAATAAATTAAAAGCAAAATCGTTTCGCAGAACGACTTGGTATTTAAAAAACAAGCTTTCTATTTATCTCTTTCGCTGTGGTGTTCTCTTTCAATTAACGACAAAAATGAGCCCATACCTAAAAAAGATCATTAAATCATAACAATAATGTCATTCAAAATTCAATCAATTATTAATATTGCTAACACATTTTGGTACAATAGTCCTGGAAAATTAGTCAAATAAGGGCAAGTATCTCGGAATGAGAGATAGTCGGCTGTAAACTTGTATAAACCTTTATTTTGGCACCCTAAATCTTGTCTCAAAACCTACTTATCGTAGGGTGTCCGCGTCTACAGATATTCCAAGGTCAAAGGTAAAAAAATCGATTTTATACACATTTATTGCAAATATCTCGTTTCCTGTGGGCTTTATGCTATTTGTATGTGTAATAAATATTGTAGAGGATTAAATTCTCTACAACTTTTGTTTAAACATTTTTTTATATATTGAACCATTTCTGAGATAGAGAGCAGAGCGCGCGCAGTGTTTAACTATTTAGAGTATCATTCGAGGTCAACCTGTAGTCTCGATTTAAAACATGCTGTATAAAGTTTATAAACTATTGATAAATATATGATTCTAAATAATTTGCATTTTTTATTAACTATTACGTTATAGTTAATATTTTTTTCCATAATTCAGTATCTATTCATTTAATAACACTTACCTACTCGTGTAATTATAAAGTTATTAAGGGAAATACTTTAATTATTTTTCAATTCTAATATAATTTATACTATTTACTTCCTAACTAAATAAAAAGAAAAGAATTAAATTTTTAATTAATGTTTTTATTGAAAAATACCGTTCCATACATATATGAACGTTGAAATTTAAAAGTTGAATAATAATAATAAAACAACTACAAGTTCTAATTTCAATTTTCTTCTTCTTCTTCATCATTGTCTTCCAGTCGCTGTAAAATTTCAAATTCCTCTGTGTTCTCGTCTTCAACGTTATTTGTCTGTTCTTCCAGGATTTCGGGATCAAAAGTACCGTCTTCATTGATATCACTCTGATATGGTGAAGCGTTAAGACAAACTTGCCCATTACACTGCTCGCAAGCTAAAGAGCACTGCAACCTTGCTTCCCTGCATCCACATCGCGAACCACAACCATTCTTGCAGTTGCAGAATGTTGTGTTAATCAATTCCTCCGGAGCTGGTGGATTCATTGTCATAACAGGTTCCAGGACTTCATCATGCATTATTCAACCCCAATTCTGGGGTTCTAAGTCATGTCCTAACCAAGTCTGAGCTTGATAATAAACACGCTTGAAATGGTTCCATTATGTCAATTGTTTTGTTTCTATGCTATCTATGATTTACATATTTTAACATGGTGACAAAAACTTTAGCAGGCAAACTGGAAATTGATCGAAATATTTTACTGTCGCGGATAAAATAGCATCTTGTATTCGGATGATGGCAATCCTTCACTCGAATGATACCCTCCACTCGCTTCGCTCGTTACGGGAAATTTCATCCTCGTGAAGAATTGCTATCATTCTAAGCTCATACAAGAATTTACTATTTCCTTAATAACTTTATAATTACACGAGTAGGTAAGTGTTATTAAATGAATAGATACTGAATTATTGAAAAAAATATTAACTATAACGTAATAGTTAATAAAAAATGCAAATTATTTAGAATCATATATTTATCAATAGTTTATAAACTTTATACAGCATGTTTTAAATCGAGACTACAGGTTGACCTCGAATGATACTCTAAATAGTTAAACACTGCGCGTGCTCTGCTCTCTATCTCAAAAATGGTTCAATATATAAAAAAATGTTTAAACAACAGTTGCAGAGAATTTAATCCTCTACAATATTTATTACACATACAAATAGCATTAAGCCCATAGGAAACGAGATATTTGCAATAAATGTGTATAAAATCGATTTTTTTACCTTTGACCTTGGAATATCTGTAGACGCGGACACCCTACGATAAGTAGGTTTTGAGACAAGATTTAGGGTGCCAAAATAAAGGTTTATACAAGTTTACAGCCGACTATCTCTCATTCCGAGGTGAAACCCCTAATATTCCTGGACTACAACTAAATGAAGTATGAAGTATCCTTCACTAAATGAAGTATTCTATTAAAGATGGGATAGTCTGCGCAGAATCATTATACTCTATTTCGTTATCTGTTCAACGAAAAGAAAAATAAATTTTTCTCTCATAAAAAAAAAAATAAAACAACAATTGATTATATGTATACCGAAATATAAGATCCGTTAGATGAGTTCGAATAAAAGATATATTAAAAGATGAATTTATTTACACAGTGAAACGTTGTATATGGTCAGATATTATGTATCAAATGATCGTAGATTGTTTGAGATTACGGAATGAAGGTATGATTAATGTTAATACTGTTTGTTTTTAAATTTTAAAAGAAAATGTCCACTGATCAGATTTTTGTTGGTTTTTACGAATGTTTTTAGAATATAAAGTCTGGTTAACGAGCTAGAGAAGTTTAAAAATTTGACTAAACGGCAGGTATACGTTACTTCGAATTCCATTACCCTTATTTAAAAATTTACAATAAAATAAATAAAGCAGTCGAGCTTATGCTTCATTTAATAAGCTTTTTAAATACATTTGTAGATTCTGAAAATATTTTCAAATTTCACAAATGTATTTAAAAAGATTACTAAATGAAGTATAAGTTCGAATCTTTCTTTATTTTATTGTAACTTTTTAAATGTGGGTAATGTGATTCGAAGTACAACATACTTGCCGGTTAGTCAAACTTTTAAAGCGCTCTAGCTCGCTAGAGAAAACACATAAAACAATCGATTAAATAAAATCTTCAAGTGAAACTCAACCAGAAAGGATTGGGAAAAATATTTGGTTTATTCCAGGATAAATGTTAAGAAAGCCAAAGTTGTCTAATTATTTGTTACTGGAACAATGATAAGATTTTTCTTTATATACTTTCTTAGCCATGATATTTTGGGGAATTGTTCTCGCTGAAAGCAAAGTATTTTTCTGTATAAGCTCTATAACTGCAGCTGCATCTTTGCATTAATTTTGAGTAGGAGAAGATATTCTAGCAGATTTTTTTTTATTTTCATTTTTCAGTATAGCAGGTATTTCACTAGCGATTTGTTTTTTACGGCGAAATCTTCGTTTTAGTTAAACTGAGTATCGTTTCGATTCGTTCACAGCATAACAACATGTAACGTAACCCCTAAGAATAAAGACCCTCTTCTGTTTGATCACATTTGGCAATAACTATTTTCTAGATTCAGCTACAGTATTAGGGGTAATTTATTTAGTGCTGAATTCACAAACAAAACGTTCGAAAGACTTGGTCCTCTCAACAACCCACACAACGCATTTATAAAATAAAAGAAAACTTGAACGAAATAAATTTATCTAAATTGTAACCTACTTTTTAGTTGTTTATTGGTATTTGTTGATTATTAAAATAGTTTTAATAGCTAATTTTGGAAATACTAATTTCCATGGGTAAGTTTTATTTCATTGGTTTTCATCGCTTTTTGCACTAGTTGTGGAGAGACGATCATATATTTGGACATAGAAAACTCATTAAAATGGATGATGAAAATGTGCGAAACTCGTCATTCCTTACATTCCTATATTCGCTTCTTCATCATGTATACCTTTGCATTTTTGGATACTGTTAAAAAACAAACCAGCTACTGGTGACCTCGTTTTTATAAATACCATCACCAATGGTGCTCAGATGAAATTGATGTTTGGATGAAATTTAACTTCAAACTTATTCTCAACTCCGTTTACTCGCCAGTTGATTAGTGCAGTCAAAATGTCGAGGTCTAGCGCTAATTCGTCTTTTAAATGCGAAGATAATACAATTTGACTTGCATTGATTTTTATTCCATTATAAAACCAAAATTACTAACCAGATCAACATATTACAATCCGAATCCTAACTGTGCCACAAATAAGTCAATTAATATAAAAGCTACGACAAGAACTACTTATTACTTTTCAATAAACAAATCAACGCAAATTCTGTTTCACAAAAAGTATGTCTATTTGTTTACATCGAAATTCACTATTGCAAAACGGATTCGACTGAAGCGAACAAACAAATAGAAAACAAAACTACAGTTGATGTTTGGTTCTTTAACGGATAATTTCCGTTTAATTAATCCCATTTGCATTAACGAGTTTGTACTTGATTAAGATTGATAAAAATCAATTAATAGAATTTGAATTTGAATAATTAATCAACTTACCAGGTGAAAGTAAGAGAAGAGTAAAAATAAAAAAAAAATAATTAATTAATATATAAAGTTAATGAATTCAGCATTATTACAGTCATGTTTATAATAAAATAAATTGAAATTATTTTATTCTCTTTTTTATAGGTACATTACGCTCAGCCCATTGATAAATAAAAATAACAGAATTTGTTAATGTCTCGCTTTCCTATTTGTTGGTTGTCTTTTTTTAAATCTATACTTTGGTTGTAGGGTGGATACTAAGATAAAAAAACTTATGCAGATGTGGTTATATACCATAGACATACAGGTAGTTTGTTTCAAATCAAATCATTGCATAATTTAATAATGTAAAATTATAATAAAACATTTAACCAAGTGTTAAGGATCTTGCTATTTATGTACCAAGGGTGTAAAGTTATAAATTGCAGCCCGAGTGAGAATTTGTAGCTTGCTAAGGCTTGAAACCTCTGGTAGGTACAACATTTTTATACTTCCTCCAAGAGGGTGTAAAGTAATAGGAGTCGGCCAAAATTTATATGATACGCAGACTTAAGGAACCGCAGAGTAGTTCGATATGTAAAGAAAGTATAAAAAAGTATGTAAATAATTTGGAATTTGTTAAATTTTACGTTTTATTACTGATAAGTTTATTTGTGGATTTCTAAGCAATTTAAAAAAGTGCACAACGATTTTATATTTCCAGTGACGGGTCTAGTCCAACGTTACTCAACCGGTGGTCCGCGGACCATTTACGGTCCGCAGAAAAAATTAGTAGTCTTTATATTTATTACCAGAGTTCCGTCTTTTTACCCCTCAAAATACTATTCAAAAATTAAAATTTTTATATGTTTAATATCGTTCTTACTCGTACGAGTAACATTTTTTTATTTCACTCCATATTCCATATGCAGAAAAAGAAAACTAGTACATTTTCGTCATCCTTTTTATATTTTTTAGTTAGAAAACTGGCATAGCTGAACAAAACATTCAGAAAAATAATTTATTCTGCAGTTCTTTAAGAGCAAGTAACATAAAAAATATAACATTCACAAATACAGGAATGGAAATAAAAAAACATAGTTCTTACTTCTAAATCAGATAATATGCTCAAGATAAAGTTCGATAAATCCAATTTTATAATATTTGATAAGCCTAATTTACCAGAGGCTCCTGATACCATTAAATTTGGATCTAATTCAATTAAACGCGTGTATACTGTGAAATATTTAGGACTTGATATAGATTCTAAACTTAATTGGCATTCACATATTGATACCGTAAAACACAAAATTTTACCCTACACATTTGCAATAAAAAGGTCAAGAGACTTTGTTAACATGGATACATCATGGTCTATTTATTTTGCATATGTATATCCAAGACTATTATATTTGAACCCTATTTGGAATTCAGCGGTAATTACCAAACTAAAACAATTACAGAACCTACAGAATAAAGTCTTTAAAGTTATTTATAAATTACCCCCCTTGCATCCAACAAAGCTTCTTTACAGCACTCAAAAAAAAAACCAAGTGAAACCAATAAAATTCTACATACATTTTACAATTTTTTTCTAAATATACAACACACAAAAATTTTTGTAAAATTTACATTTTTACAATTAATATTGTCATTGTGAAAAAAATTATTTATAAACACTACAAATTCTCTGATTAACATCCAACAAAAGATTGTAAGGTTTATAAATTAAATTATGAAAATGGTAGAAACATTTTTTGGTTTAATAAATATTTGTAAAATGCTCAAATTAAAAATTTTAGTTTATCAGAGATATTGTGAAATTTATACAATTTATTAAATTGTTTCCACAAAAGTTTTAGAAAAAGAACAAACCCTTTTATAGCATCTACAAAAAGCATTTCTGGATTTTATAACATGTTTTTGTAATATATATGTATATTATATATATTTATATATATATATATATATATATATATATATATATATATATATATATATATATATATATATATATATATATATATATATATATATATATATATATATATATATATATATATATATATATATATATTTGTATATATATATATATATATATATATATATATATATATATATATATATATATATATATATATATATATATATATATATTTGTATATATATATATATATATATATATATATATATATATATATATATATATATATATATATATATATATATTATATATTATGTGATTTTTGGCTTGTATTATATAAATAATAAGTTTTTTGGTTAAAGCCAATTACTAAAACAATATTTTTAAAATTGTTTATCCAACTATTGTTTCGGTTTTAATAAACCATCTTCGGGGATAATTTTCTTTCAAAAAAAAATCTTATACAAAAAATAAACAATAACTAACATAAATATGAAAAACTTATTATGAAAAACTTTTTTCATAATAAGTTTTTCATATTTATGTTAGTTATTGTTTATTTTTTGTATAAGATTTTTTTTTTGAAAGAAAATTATCCCCGAAGATGGTTTATTAAAACCGAAACAATTGTTGGATAAACAATTTTAAAAATATTGTTTTATTAATTGGCTTTAACCAAAAAACTTATTATTTATATATATATATATATATATATATATATATATATATATATATATATATATATATATATATATATATATATATATATATATATATATATATATATATATATATATATATATATATATATATATATATATATATAAATATGCACATATATCATATGCGAACTCCGTTAATAAATAAAACACATTTTTTGCATACATTTGTTATATTTTGTAAATAATTTATAGTCAAAATTTTTTACAATATTTTAGAAGCCTATTCATTTTGTTGAATGGATCTTCATTTACTTAATTATAATCGCAGTTTCTCCTCTAATTCATCAGCAGTTACTCAAAGAACAAGGAAACGTTTATGGGCATCCGACACACTAAATCATATGGATACATGTCT
Source organism: Diogma glabrata (assembly GCA_963693315.1). Lineage (NCBI taxonomy): Eukaryota > Metazoa > Arthropoda > Insecta > Diptera > Cylindrotomidae > Diogma > Diogma glabrata. The sequence goes on from OY856186.1 coordinate 302,618,517, forward strand.
TTACCATTTTCTTTTGTCACTTCATGTGATATTAACGTAGTGTATTACATGAAAGAACATTGCAGATTATCCTTTTGCTGTAATATTGAGAAAATTGCAACGTCACTCAATGGTTTTACTTTTTCTTGGAGCATAGGTTTAATTTTTTCTAAAAATCGTGGAAGATTCTTAGTTTTAATCTTACTTTGCCATTTTAAATCTTTTTCGATCTGTAAACAAATTTAAAAAATAAATAATTATCAACTTTTTTACCAAACTTACATACTGCATGTTTATATTTACCAATTTGTATATTTGAGGTTTTAAAAATTACCCCTAGCCTAAAGGAAGAACCACTCGCTATTTTCTTCTATATGAAATGTTGTTTTTTATTTTCTCTTCCACTGTAAAAAAAAGTTAAAACAAATCAACAAATTTGTGTTAAAGAAACGGAATTTATGGTCAAAACTCGTGATTTTGACCTATGTGTGGAATGTTCCACGTCACACGGATCAAGGCTGGGCTCAATATTCTATTAGTCGTTGAAAGTTTGTTCATGGCTCAAATTGAAGCTAAGATTAGAGAGTTTCATAAACTGTGTTCCATTTTCCTTAAAATTACAATGGCGGACCAATAAGGCGGCTGCAAATCAACCGCCTGAACGTCTGAGAATAGTGATGTTATTTTTTTGTTGTTGTGTAAAGGAATTACAATATGTGTTATAGCAACACATAGATACGTTTTAAGACCTAGGTTCCACAACAACACACGTTCTGAGGTGTTGATAAACGCTGTTTTTAAATCTTTGTGGATTAAACATCCCTGTGACTTGTTAAATCATTAGATCATTTAATTTAAACCTTTTTCTGATGTATCTTTGCTTGCTGAACACGAACATAACCTTACTTTTTATATAATCAGTTAAAAAAATTTCAAATTTCGTTATACCTTTGGTGATCTTGAAACTCAAAATACAGTTTTTAATAGTTTTCTAGGGTTCAAGATCGAAAAGTGGAATTTTTAGTACAAGGTATGGTTAGGTTCGTACTCAGCAAACCAAAGTGCATCGAAATAAGGTTTCTTTTAAACACTTTAACGATAAATGGGGTGTTCGTTATAAAAAGCAAACGCTTTTTGGGAGTTTTTGTATATGTTGGGGTCTAGGGACGACATGTGAAAATTTTAATTTAGAGATATTTTATATGTGACCGGTTATACGTTTTCAGAAAATAAAATTAACCTTTGTGTGTTCGTTATTACAAAACACAGTTTTTTGGAAAGATATTGGATATTACGGACAAAAAAGTAGCTTTTAACTAAAAAAAAAGATTATATTCGTATATTTAGCAAGCAAATATACATAAAAAAAATGGTTTCTATTAAAAGATGCAATGAATTTTACAAGTAAAACAATTAAACAGTTTAAGAAACTCCATAATTTTAGCTTATATTTGCACCGTAAACCAATTTTGTACGTTTCATAGAATTTTGAAGACAGCCTTGATACGTTTGAGGTAAAACATTCCATATATATAAAGATAGCTATGTACACTCTAAGTTAATAATAACTTACCATACATTCAGTAAGGAACTGATTTATTATACAGTTCGCCAGTTGTCCTGCTATGCCATTCGCCATATTTTGATTAATTTTTATTACTTTATTATTGTCCACCAAAATTGAACGAAGTCCATAATTCAAACTATTATTTGCATCATAATATTAATTATCATGTATTAACCATCAAAATTGTTATTTAAAACAACGTTGATGTTAATACTGTGTAAACTAGGTTAATGTGTGCAAACTGTATCACTACCACTATTTATTATACATAAACCACAAAATTATCACAATTTTAAAAAATTTACTTTTTTACTTAGACATCCAGATTGAAACTGAAAATGTTTAATACCAATTTTTGTTATGATTTCAATTTATAAAATTTTATAAAAGTGTTTGTAAAAAGAATTCTTTTTTTGTAAAATAGTTGTTGGTTTTTTAAATTGCATATAAGTTTCTTTGTAAAGTTTAAAAAAAATCTTCAATATTCGTATTAAGTTTTACAACAAAAATTGTAGAATGTCATTTTTCTGGTTACAAAATTTTAGAAAATTTTGTGCAATTGATAATTATTTGGTTATGGATACACGATTTATGATTTAAAATTTAAAAAAATCAACATAATCTGAACAATATTTTTGTTACAACAATAAAAAAAAGTTGTAATTAGAAATATTTATGATTTTGTACTTTTTTAATCCAGATCACAAAAACAATTGGTAAGTTTACAAATGTTTTTCAAATTTAAAAAAGTATACAAAATTTTGTATAAAGTTTAGGATTTTTTGGTAAATTCACAAAAATATTTTGTTAGCACTTTTACAAAACGATTTTGTAAATCTTACCGGCAATATTTTTTTGAGTGAGTGAAAAGAAACTTCCAGTAACTGTCATTCATGACTACGAACTTCTTCTGCTAGTGTTTAAAATTAAATGGGGAATTATTAAACATAATCAACGAATCATTCTTGTCAGTGATATTCATTCATACCCTACTAGAGGAAACATAAACTTTTTTGTCGAAAGCTACAGAACTAACCGTGGGCTTAATAATATTCTGTGTCGTGGTCTAATATTATTTAATGATCTTAGTCCGGAAACTAAAATGGAACAGAAAATATCTGTTTTCAAAAGAAAAATTAAAGCCTCTTTGTATGAGAAATTTATGAAATCACCCTAAACGGATTTTGCTATAATTTTTATTTGTCATATTATTCTATTAATTATTCTTCATGAATTATAAGTATTGCATTTTCTTATTTCTTAATTGTATATTTATTTATATTTGCTATTTTTATAAATATTACTAACAAACTATTATAATTAACTAATTTTTTTTTCTTAGAATAGAAGCGTTTATATTAGAATCTAATACAAATTTTATAATTTATTCTGATTCATTAATTCAATAAAGAAAAAAAAAAAATCAAAATTAATCTTTTCTTTCAAATACTCACAAATTTAATTTTTGCTTCAAATTTGATGCTTTCTTTCGTATTAAAAATAAAAATATAAAAGTTTTTTGAATGTTTTTCTTTCAAAATAACAGAGTGTTAGATTACTATTTTGTTAGATTATTATAAACCAAACTTTTTGAAAATGAAAAAAATACGATAGAACAAATAGAAATAATGAACGAAACGGTTTAATCAATTAATATAGAAATTTAAAGAAATTACATTGGTTGCTTTGCTATAGAAATTTAGGAAAAAGATAACAAACAAAAAACTACTTATAATAAACAATTTTCTCAAAAAATATTTTACTAAACATATTTATGTAAATGCATATATGTATGTATTTTTTATCTGCAAACAATACAGAATGTTGGTCGTTCAAAAAACTTTGTATGTAATTTTATTTTAAAAATAAATTTTTATACGTAGTAGATTTTATTTTTCTTTGCTCAAAAGAAAAGAGGAATAAAATCTATTTTTTTTCAACTAGCCATTATACATGTTTGTTTATTTCGCTTTATTTTGGTTAGGTTTTCGGCGTGTGTCGTTTAAAGAGAAAGATTTAAGAATTTTATATAATTGATTGAGTCATAATTTTAGATATTAGTTAATAAATTATTGTAAAATAATTCCACAAAACAATTTTTAATAAGTATATAATATTTATTCGACGCGTTTCGAATGTTATACATTCATCTACGGGTACAAAATATATAAAATTTCTTTTATATATTTTTATAATAAATAAAGGTTTATTTTAAATATATTAATTTCATGTTTTTGTAATTATTATTTTTACATAATTTATCAATGAACAATTTAAGTTTGTTGTTAATGAATTTAACTATGAAGTTAAATAAATTATTTATTGTCATTATTTAAACTGACCGCATTTATTTAAAATAAAAATATAATAATATAATTTGATTAATTTTTTTCGATTAATATTTTTATTAATTAATTAATTTTTAATATATTTTATTTCTATAGAGCGCACACATGCAGACTAACGTTTTGTTTTATTATCATATAAAATATTGTGACCTTTTTCACTTATTCTCGAATTGACCTAACTCTCAATTCGATAAACGTTATTCCCAAATCTGGATTTGATCACTGTTTAGCAAGCACAACAACAGGGAAAAATGCAGCAAAAAATATTCTTGACTAGAATACTCATTCTATAGCTTTAGAAAATCCAATGGTTTGATCGTAGAAATTTACAGTATAAACTGTCTTAACTGTGTAAACTGTGTCCTAAATAATGCACCAAATATTTATTTTTAATAACAGTTAAAACTTTATTTACAATTTGCAGTTATTTATTTACAACAGTTGAATACAATTGTTTTGGATTTTGTTGTAATTCTGAAAAATCGTAGCATTAACCTCCACCTAAGCCTGTTCATTTCGAACAGGATTCTAAATCTCCTCTACCCTAGAATTGATCGCCAGAGGTCAATCCCATTTTTTTCCTCTTTTTCCATTTATTTTGTTGTTAAGCTTTACCTGTTGCACCTTTTTAAGTTCTTGGCCATTACTTTGTTTTTTATCGGCTCACCTTGCTGTGTAAAGGTCGTTTTCACTTTTAAAATTCTTCTTATATCGTTCCATTTAAGATACGCACAATATCTTCTTCTTTATGCATCTTTTATTTATACGTCAACGCCGTTAGACTTCTCTCTATTTTATTGGTTTGGATGATGGTTCTGCATAATCCTTTGCACTTGTCCTGTTGTTCATTGCTTACAAATTATGTGTAGCCTCTAAAATTTCAAAAGCCTGCATATTTCCTATTGCTCAATTTAACTACGCGTGATACATTAGTAACAAATACGTTCTCCAACATCAAAGGAGAACAAAATGAACAAGTTCTGCTGCCGATAGAATGTTAACATCTTAACTAATATTTAAGGTTTCTGATTCCAATATGCCGAGCGAATTTTAAGGGATATTCCTGTTAACTAGTTTTTTTTATGTTGTCCAGTTATTTTATATTTCACTGAATATATGTATAGTCTGATATCATCAGTGTTAAGGTTGTACTTCCATACGTAATGTTTTCAGATAGAATGTCCAATTTAAATAAGGAAATCAAATTATACTTATAATAAAAATTATTTAAAAAGAATACTTTTCTTTTTAAAATGTGGCAGTTACCCACGGTGCTGGTAGGAACTGCCAATATTCCTAATAATCCTGGGCGGACTTGGCCCATGTTTGGCCCCTTAGCCTTATGTATAAACACGTGCAACAGCCTTATGTTTAAAAATTTTTCACCAAATAAACAAATATTTTTTTTCTGTGGCATCAACTCCACGTTATTTGACACAGTGATTCGCAACAGCGGCATAATTACTATGGAAGCCAATTTTTCATTACATTCGTCCATTACGTCCGTCTCCCGTTAGCTAACCTAACACGAAAGTTTTTTTTGCCGGATTTGTCCGCGAACTTGGTCCATCCTACAAGAAATCCATATATTAAGGGAGAACAGATCTGTGGATCAAGTCCGCGGCCTTTTTCGTTGGATTTCATCCGTCGGCTCTCTCCACTAACGATCGTACCAATCTTAGATTGATAACATATATATCGTCAAGCATCGAAAATTTTATAAAAATTCCCCCTAAGCACATTTCTTCACATTTGGAAAAAAAATATGAATTTTCATATTTTTTTTCCAAATATTCATAAATTTTCAAAAATATCAGCCTTTTAAATTTTAATTACCTAAAGTATGCTACAGACCTACAATCAATTTGTTAATCAATTCGAAAACGAAAATAAACGAAATAAAATTTCGTTTATTTTTGTTTTCAATTGATTGACAAATTGATTGTAGGTCTGTAGCTTGCTTAGTAATAATTTATTATCCTTATCCTTCCTCTTATCTGATTCTTATATTTTATCCCTTTAGCTATAAGTTTTTGTCCATTTAATTTTTTCTTCTTTTTTTGCAACTAAATAGCAACTAATAACCCTCACAGCAGCATTCTATTTTCTTTTTTCCGACATTTTAAATTGCGTAGTGTTGTAAAAAACTTTCGTATTCTCCCTCTGAGCATACACCGGGTTGACTCGAGTCGGTTGCCGAGTTCCAGCTCATATATTTTCGGGACCAAAAAAAAAAATAAGAAAAATAAGCCAAATGAAGAAGCCAAACTAATAATTGCAGCGCGAGATCTGCAATGATATAATTAACTGGGAAATAACTTCACTGTTTCAACTCCTCTATTTACTTCAACCCGACATCACGGTGATGACAAATTAAATTATAAAAAATTATATTCTAGGAAAAAAAATTATATTTCGATTTACTTTACAAACAAAAAAAAGAAACCCGACATGATGTGTCCAGTAGGGAAGTAGTTATAAAACATATAATAGTATATACTAGTAGTTGGTGAGTACCTGTGGTCTAACTCTTGATTTTGTATTTGAACTGACCTCTCCGATGACTAGCCAGGCTCCAGAAGTGGTTTTACAATATTGAAAATTTTAGAGTTGAGATTTGTTGGCATTTACAGCGTCGACTGACGTGTAATTGATGATATTAACAACCCGGCTGCATTGGTATGGCACCAGAATTGATTTATACAATATTAAAAATCATAGAGTTGACATATGTTGACATTTACAGCGTCGACTGGGGTTTAATTGATGATATTAACAATCCAAGTGCATTGGTATGGCATCAGAATTGATTTATGCAATATTAAAACTTTTAGAGTTGAAAAATGTTGACATTTACAGCGTCGACTGGGGTGTAATTGATGATATTAACAATCCAAGTGCGTTGGTATGGCACCAGAATTGATTTATACAAAATTAAAAATTTTAAAGTTGAAATATGTTGACATTTACAGTATCGGCTGATATGTATCTGATGATATTAACAACCCGGGTGCATTGATATGGCACCAGAATTGATTTATAGAATATTAAAAATTTTAAAGTTGAAATATGCTGACATTTACAGTATCGGCTGATGTGTAACTGATGATATTAACCAGGGTTGTGCCGTAAACAAAATAGATTACTTTACATGTATAGATTACGCATAGGTTACGTGTAAATTACGCGAGATATTTTCGTGTAATCTATAATGTAAACTATAATGTAATCTATTTAATTGATATGTGAATTCTAAAATTTTTTAGCAATAAATTAACTTTTTTCAAGATCGCAAGATCTTGTTTTTGACAATATTATTGATCATGTCTATTAAGAAAAATTTTCAGTAGGGATAATACAATATTTCCACATATTTCTTCATAAATCAAAATTAATAGATTACGCCAAATTTACATAGATGACATAGATTTCATTACATAGATTACATATGTAATGTAATCTATTTTAGATTACGCGTAAAGGAACAACCCTGATATTAACAACCCGGATGCATTGGTATGGCACCAGAATTTATTTATACAATATTAAAAATTTTAAAGTGGAAATATGTTGACATTTACAGCGTCGACTGATGTGTAATTGATGATATTAACAACCCGGGTGCATTGGTATGGCACCAGAATTGATTTATGAAATATTAAAAATTTTAGAGTTGAAATATGTTGACATTTACAGCGTCGACTGATGTGTAACTGATGATATTAACTACCCGGGTGCATTGGTATGGCACCAGAATTGATTTATGCAATATTAAAAATTTTAGAGTTGAAATATGTTGACATTTACAGCGTCGACTGGGATGTAATTGATGATATTAACAATCCAAGTGCATTGGTATGGCACCAGAATTGATTTATGCAATATTAAAAATCTTAGAGTTGAAAAATGTTGACATTTACAGCGTCGACTGTGGTGTAATTGATGATATTAACAACCCGGGTGCATTGGTATGGCACCAGAATTCATTTACGCAATATTAAAAATTTTAGAATTGAAATATGTTGACATTTACAGCGTCGACTGATGTGTAACTGATGATATTAACAACCCGGGTGCATTGGTATGGCACCAGAATTGATTTATGCAATATTAAAAATTTTTAAGCTGAAATATGCTGACATTTACAGCGTCGACTGTTGTGTAATTGATGGAGGGACCTTACTTCTTATTCCACAAGTTAGCCTCCGATTGCAGTAAATAATACACGTATTTCTTCTAGAAATTACTTTACAATCTAACAATCGCGGTTTGCCTTACCATGCTGGCTGGGTGCTCACCCAAATCAAAAATTACAATTTTCTTAACACAAAAGAAATTAACTTAAATCACAAAAAAATAACAATTTTATACCAATAAATTAACAAAAATTAATGCAAAAGAACAGGAACAAAAATGTTTAACAAAAAAATAAACAAACGTCCAACCGCTACCACGATCCAAAAGTAAGAGCGAATAAATTAATCACACAATAAAGATTTAATACTAACAAATTAATATAAGTTAATACAAAAAAAAGAAATTATAAAAATAAAAAAAAAATACAAAGAACAAAAAAATTAAATAGCGACTGTTCGCGACGGTGGTCCAAAATGTAAGAGAGCGTGTGTTCTGAAAAACTTTTCCACCACACCTTAAATTACGCAATTCCCCACACGTAAAACTTTACTGCCCCTTTTGTTGGTTAAGCGTATCATTAAGTACAATTTATACTCCCTATAGGATCGCGTCCAGGACCAATTCGTTTTCTGACAGCTATAAAGCTGTGTTCCATGCTTCAAAATTAGCAGGGGAACGTAAAGAAAAATTCTACTATACATTTAAACGATAACCAAATTAGACCGTTTGAAAATACATAACAACCTTAATGTCCAACTATACATTTTCCAATTATATTGAATGTAAATTAATATTCGTTAATATATTGAAGTTGGTCCATTGTTTAGGTTGTTATAAAATAGGTATATTTTAGATTAGGGAATTGAGAAAGCGAACAAGCTTAATACAGCGAGCATGATAAGGCAATTACAATAGTATAAGCAGTCCAACCAACATTGAGCAAAGTAACCGTGTACCGACAACATTACATAATCTTTAATATACTTATGGAAGTTAATAACTTCTATTTCCGGTTAGCTTTACTTAGATCCACTGCCAAACGGAGGAGTGCAATCGACAGAACAGATGAGTCGGCAACAACCGTGTAGCTCGATAAAAAATCAACGGCATTGATTTACTTTAATGAATAATAAAGAGATTATTCGACTCTCACTCCCTTTACTTTTTTTCCTAAACAGTGTAACCATTTGAAGATATACCGATATAAATAGCGAACGTTATAGTAGGATTGTTAGGTAGCGAAATCCGAAATTCGACGTCCACGCCGTGCTGCCTGGGTAATGCTGACAGAATTAGGTTGGTGTATTGGAGACAAGCAGAGTAAAAACTGCTTAGTCAATGACGCTACATCACGGCGAATTGGCGCTCTACAACCAATGCGACTCAAGCGTCTGTTCTCCATGTCAGGGGCGGCTTGGAGCGGGCGTCTGTCTTGAATCAAGCGGCTCGCTATATAAACGTGTAAAAAGGTTGTTTCTGGTGACCTTAATATGCAGAACGGACCCATTCACGACAATTTGGGTTGGGCCTAAGGTTAACACCCTAACCCCGGAAAAAAAACTAATATGTTAAATTTGGTTATCAGAAAGAGAAAAACAGACCCGGAAAAAACAACAGAATTTTACCTGGACGTGAAAAAAGACCAGACTACCGAATCGGAACGTGGAACGTGCGCAGCCTGAGCGCTCCTGATGCTCTTATAAGTCTAGAAACAGAGGCTGAGAGGTATAGGATGGATATTATTGCTCTACAAGAAATTAGACAGCCGATAATCGGAAAACAAGATTTGGATAGTCACTCTCTATACTGTAGTGGTCATCCTTCTCGAAGAGAATTTGGAACTGGCTTTCTTGTTGGTGCACGCATACAATAAAAAAAAAAAAAAATAGTAGGATTGTTATTAAGCAAGAAATTAAAAGAAAATTGTAAACTAAACTTTTTCGACAGATCCATAATTTATGCCGGACCTGGTTCGCGGCTCTGGTTCGCGGCTGTCGGCTTAAATCTGTCAATTTAAGACGGATTTGATACCACAACCACATTAACACAATGATCGGGTCCGACGACGGGCTTAGTCTGCGGATCATTACAGTGAACAATTTTACGTTAGTGGAGAGCGGCGAATCGGACCAAATCCGTCGGATCGATCCGACGGACCATTTCAGCGGATAAGTCTTATGGTGTATGGCTATTGTAATCGTAGTCTACCTTGCGGCCCTGGGATACTAACGTGCATTTTTTTATCATTCCAGACTATGAACCGGATCGTAGAACATGCTCTAACCAAGCAACCTTATTGGAAGGGATACTACCTATAATTACATAAGGATCTTCAAGAAGGTGTCTGAGTTCAAAATTACATATATCGGGTTCTAAACTCTACTTCGTCTGTCTTAAGTGGGCCAAAAATATAGCGTAGGGTTTTACCCTCAAATATAGATAAATGCAATTAGTCATTTTGTGCAAGGAATTTGCATTTGTACAATTGGAAGGAGTAAGGATATAGCAATCTAGTTAGGCTTATGTTTTTTAATGGCGATGAACATTTTCTTTAAATGTATGAACGGTAAATTCGTCGAAAAAAACGGAAGGAAGCAATGAATTCCATAACTTCGCCACTTTTTTAAAATAATCGTTTTGAAAAGAAGCAGCCACGTTTCGTCGGTAATTTAGTGAATGATGCTGAGCAGTTAGCTCAGTATTATCTATTAATCGTATTGCGTTCCCCTGAACATAGTCTAGTCTAGACATTTATTATTGACTGGCAGGCATCTCAACAAACATGACAACAGAATTCCATACAAAACATGGGCGAATAAATAACTTATTATAAATCAGCAAAATTTGTTCGTGATAGATAAACTTCTTATATCGCACAGGAAAATCCAATTTTTGGATTGCAGATTTAGCAATGCTTGTTTGATCGTTCCATTCCATATTATTTTCGATAACAACTATAGGAAGTTTAGCTGAGTCGCCCTTGTGTAATTCCTCATTATTTATCTTAACATAAAAATCATTAGTTAATGCCATCTAAATGCATGAGACAGTACGATCTATAGTAATCCCATGAGATTAGCTACGAGATTTCTATGCCAAACTTTATCAAATGCTTGAGAAATATCAAATGAAATACCGAATGACTGAAACTGATGCAAATTCCATAAAACACAAATATGAAAAAACCCAATCACAAAAGTTCCCACACAAAAACCTTATCTCTTACTCACCCTGTTTTTTGTTGTGAAACAAAATTTGAACAAAAACAAAACAATAAAAAAAGATAGATTACTCTTTTACACATTCTTTTTCCTTTTCTTAAACAATCATCATCATCAACCATCGTGAATTTGATTTTTATTTTATTTTGATTTTTCTCTATTAGTTTCGTTATTCTGTTTCCCCGTCGTCGGTCGTCACCCCACTTATTCCTTTTCTAAAAACTAAGCACTTAAACGGGCCAGAGAATTATTTGATTTTTAAAAGAGATGATGACTATTGCGTGTATGCCTTCGCGGTTGTTGTAATTGTTTTTGTTTTAGTTGTTGAAATTTTCTTTAAATTATCTTAATAAAATATTTGTGATTAATTGGAATTACGAATAATTATTTGTGTTATTTCTATTCAATTATCTAAACTGTTGAAATTAACGAAGTGAGTAAGAAACAAAATTAGTGATGTTTTAAGAAATAATAATTAAATTCAAAGAAACCGAAAAAATTAGATGAAAAGTGACCATTGATATAATTTATGAATGGATTTTAAAATGTTATAAAGTGTAGATTAATAATTATAATTGAACTGTTAAAATTATATTTTAACGGTAATATTTATAAATATAATATATTATATATAGTGTCATAGTTAAAAAACAAACAATAAAAAATGTAAGGTTATGATTTTAACTTAAAAGAAAACAAAGGAAACTAAACTATAAATTTGGATTACAAGAAAGCTATAAAAAAGCAAAAAAATTATACTTAAGAGGCCATTTTGTATTCATGTAAGTTTTTTTGCTTTTTTTAATTAATTGTTTTTCTAAAATGGTTTATCAATTAGGATTATTTTATATTAAAACTTTGACGAAATCAAATTTTGGGTTAAATGACATCGCAAACACTGATTGGCTTGTATGTGTATTTTTGACACTTTAGTTGAGATGTTTTAACATTATGTATAAATTATCATAAACGGGTAGGAACTTTGTGCATTAATTAAAATAAAATTAAAGAATATGATAATTAATTATACATTGTTTTGAAAAAGTATTAAAAGATGACCATGTTAAATGTAAATAAAAGAAACGAATTTGATTAATTTTGTGTTTTTGGTTGCATAAATTAAACAATGATTTGTTTTCATTTATTATTTTTTACGGCTGCGACACTTGAGAGTTAATAGTTTTTGGAATCGATATCTAAGTTGTAAGTGTGTCAAATTAACTTATTTGCATACATTTACGCTTTTATATCGCTTAGTTTGAGTGATAATGAGTTATTTTTAATTTAGTATCATGTTCATACTCTATAGCTATATGCAAGACCAGGTGGAGAATAGACCCCTGATCTATAGGAAATACCACTCGTTCGAAGCTCTAAACTTAAAACTGCATGAATGTCTAGCGGGCTAAAGTGCGGCTAGCGTGGGAAAAATTTTTTTTCTTTTAACTTTTTTTTTTTCAAAAAATTTTAATTGTTAAATAAAGCTCTGCTATCGACAACAGATTCACTGAATATTCGGTAAAAAAATTAATCTCATTTTTAATAATAGAAAGGATATAACATTGCGTTTTTAGAGTAAACCACGCTAACTGCACTTCCGCACGCAACTGCACTTCCCTTCAGAAATTTTAATTATTTTTTTTTTTAAATAAAAAGTATTGTGTAATAGGGTTTAGAATATGTGTCACAACAACACATAAGTACCTTTTACGACCTAGGTCCCACAACAACTTGCGTTCTAAGGTGTTGATGAACTGTTGAATTTGTGCGCAGAAAGAATAATAAAACAAATGTATATAACTTTCGATGGTTAATAGAACAATGTTAATATAATCTTCAAATTTTTATAATAGCTTTAAACAATAATTAATACATAGGTATTTGTGATAACGATAAACAAGTTTTAATTGAAACGATATTTAGCCTTTGCGTACTATACTTGCATTGATTATAATTAATAATTCAACACTCCCACTTAATCAATGCAAACTTAACTGTCTTAATACAAAAATTCAATAATTACTTAGACAAACTAACATAAATCAAACATAATTTAATAAAAATAACATTGCAAATAATTTCAAAAATTTAAACAATAAAATCATTAATATCCATCAGACCCATCATTTTACGAAAATTATTAAACTTATCTTTCGCTACAGCTTCGCTACAGTAACCCAACAGCTCTGACAATAGTATTTTGACCCACATCAAATCTTTCAGAGCATGACAGGCTGCCATATATTCCGACTCAGTTGTCGAAAGAGAAACACACTTTTGTCGTTGAGAGCTCCAAGAAATTGCACCAGACCCCAACATGAAAACAAAACCACTTGTAGACCGCCTTGTCTCAATATCTCCAGCATAATCTGCATCGCTATAACAATTGAATTTTAAATTAACATTATTTGGAAAATGACTACCGTAATTTAAAGTCGCCTTGATGTATTTGTGAATACGTTTCACAGCTATAATATGAATTGCATTTGGATTCTCCAAATAACGGCTCACATTACCAACACCAAAGGTAATGTCCGGTCTTGTTGCAATTGCTAAATACATCAATCTGCCAACTGCTTCTCGAAAAGGAAAGACAACCTTATCTGCATTTCCAACATATAGCTCAGAAACACCAACGATTGTAGAAATGTCCAGTATAAACACAGCGTACAAAAGACTAAACCAAATTTGTGTTAAATAACACTAAAAACTTTATTCACGTTTTTCAAAAATAACTTCTATTAGCATGGTTTTACATTTACGATATAGCGTTTTTTTTAAAATTAACTATCGCATTCCATTCCACTTCAACTGCACTATCGCAGTCTAATTAAAAAACTTTACATCATGGGATGCAGTCTAAACTCTAATTGAAAACTATCTCTTTTCTACAAAGGGAATTCCTTATATATAATTCTGCTTAATTTCTCGTATATCCTAGGAAAATCCATTTTTTACAAAGAAAGCTCCAGAAATCTACAATATTATTTTCGATATATTTCATATTATTTCATGTTTCGACACTTGTTTGATTTTGATTTTATTTTTTAAATATTGTATATCGAAAAAAGTATCACAAACATATTTGATTTAACCATGTTTGTAGTTGAGTCAATTATGATTTAATTTTCAATTGACTACAAACGTGGTAAATTAAAAATTAGACTAAAAATAGTGATATTGAATACGTTTGTGATAGAATCAAGCAATACGCCGTATTAAATCTTTTGGTTTGGTACATCTTTGTTATGTTTTTGCTACTATCGATGTTTGTATGGGTTCGTTTTTTTCGTAAATATAATATTTGAAATTTTTTATATTAGAAGTATGTATTTCGCATCAATCACGACAAACATTTTTATGCATAAAGCTAGCGTTCGTATATTTACGTTCTAAATAGGAAATGTATGAGTGTGATTTTGTTTGTAAAGGATGCGTCCATTTTTTCGCCATTTTTTTAATGATACAATTTAAAAGACCAAAATTCAGAAATCAAAAAATTTAAATATTTGAATTATGTGTAGAAAATTATTCTAATTTTCCATAATTTTCTCATTATTATGAAAAATTAAATTAAAATATCGATAAATGGACAAGAAACAAGACAAATAAAAAATATTAAAATAATATAATAATTTTTTTACATCACCAAAATTAATTATAGAAAGGGCCTGTTTCATTAACGATATTTTTGTTATAACATTAACTGAAAAATTTCTTTCGCACATAATTTTATATGCAAATAATATGAAAATTATTTAAATCAATTTAAACACATCTAAATTATTTCCTAAAGTAAAATGTTAAATAAAACCAGCCATGTTAAAATATATAAAAACTTTTTATTTTTCTATTCTTTTGTTTATTATTTTTCTTTATTTTGTTTATTAGTTTCTTTCCTCCTAGTTTTTTATTTTAACAAACACAATAATTTTCAAACAAAAACATGAACAAACTGAACTGAAAAATATGAACAAGAAAAATTGATCACGCCGTGGTTGATTTAAATAATGAAAATTGTTACGTTTTTTAAAATAAATTGACAATGCTACATTGGTTAAAATAACCACGTTCGTATTAGACGCAAAATCAAACAAGCTTTGTAGTTGATTCTACCAACGTTTTTTTTTCGGTGAATTGTTTTGTATTTCATTGCGTTTATGTAGAATCGTAACAACAACAACAATTTTTGTTCTTTTCCTATTTCTCAGGCTGTTTAAAATTACTTTCTCCCCAGATCTACCTTTCGAAGTCCTTGGCTATTTCTTTGTTTTTTGTTGCTCACGTTGATGAATCTGGATTCTCGTTACTTTTGACGTTCTCCTTTTTTGGGTCTCTTGAAGGTTTCACCCCTACGTATCTCTGAATCATTCCCATAATCTGTATCTCTGTATCTCTAAATCATTCCCAAAATAAACGCAGGAGGGATCGATTTTGATCGATTATGATCAATGTTGATCTACGGGTCTGACTACCCTACGTACTCCAGTCCCTGCCATTGACATATGAGTTAGCGTGAGATATCACATACCACTGGCAATGGCAGGAGATGTCATTAGCCAAGATGATATCTTAGGGTGCTGGCGGACGAACTTTAATTAGTCAACGGCAGCACTTCCAGTCTTAGCTGGGCAGCGTTCCGTAGCGGTACCGCTCATTAGCTCTTCCGTAGCGGTACCGCTCATTAGCTCTTCCGAGGAATCAAACCAACACGTAGTTATGTGTGGGCTTTGTGCCTCGATTAAGGTGGTGGGCGGTGCGTCTGGGGTGCGCGGCATCAGCTGGATTATTGGCATTTAGTTTTGTTTTGTTTTCTGCAAATTTCTCACAATTTGTTTTTCACTTATTATTTTGTTATTATTTCTTCATCTTATCATGAAATATTGGCATATGTCATATTTTGTAGTATGATAGGATTTTTTACTTAGTTATGCATTTTAAAATAAAACACAAAAAAATAAAATAAACATTTTGATATATATATGGCAGTACAACCGAAAAAAAATAAGTCTGCAAGTGGTAAAGCAAATTTGCGCAATCCACCCGCCCATAAAGTGGCATGTCCACGGAATTTGCAGGGACAAAACATATATGAATCAATAAAAAATTTTAAAATACATGTTCAAAACATCTGCGGATTGAACGCTAACCATGACCACGTGCAACATCATCTTGAGCACGACAAACCGAACATTCTATTCCTTACAGAAACACAAGTTTCTGAAAATTTTCTCTTTATAGAATCGCTTAATTCCAAATATAGGCTCGAATCAGCTTTCAAACTCCATCAGGGCGTATGCGCATTCATTCATGAGAGTGTTGCGTACACGCGCTTTCCAAATTTTGAACTACACGGTGGCGGCTTCAATACAATGGTTTTAAAGATTTGTCTTCCAGAAATGACTTTTTTTACAATAGCTTTATACCGGTCCCCCAACAAACGTAACCCAAACTTTTTTAATATACTGACAAAAATTATGGACGAGATTAGAGCAAAGTCCCCTAATTGTGAAGTTATCGTTACCGGTGACTTCAACGTCCACAACAAATCATGGTTGGAATTCTCCAAATCGACCGACGATGTTGACAATAGTGGAAAACTGGCAGAAATTTTTGCCGCGTCTCAGGGCCTATTCCAAACTGTTAAAAGCCCGACTTTCACTCCCCGTAATGGCGGTGATAATAGTTTTCTACTAGATCTCTATCTTACCACAATGCCAGATATTACGAGTGTCGATGTTGCGAAAGGTAGTATTGGAAATTCTGATCATTATTTAATCTCATCAGTTATCAAAACTGATTTACTTAAAACTACAGCTCCCAAACCCCGTAAAATATTTCACTACTCAAAAATGGATAAGAGTGGTCTTCAAAATTTTTTCCATGGTTTCCCTTTCGACCGTCATTGTTTTTACACTGACAATGTAAATGTTTCTGCTCAAAACTTTACAGAAACCATCCAATTTGCTATCAATAAATTTGTCCCTTTCTCCATAGTAAAACTCAAACAAAAATACTTGTATTCGAAAGCTGCCAAAACGGCACTTAGAAACAAACGTAGATCATTTAATATTTGGATTCATAACAAAACTCCCACTAATCGATCCCAATATCTAAAGGCCAACAAAATATCTAATCAGATTATCTCAAACGAAAAGTCCGAAATTGACAGAGCGAAAGCCTCAAAACTTACGTCTATATCTGTTTCTGACAAGAGTTTCTACAGTGCCATTAATTCTTTAAATTCTGGTACAAAATTTTCTATTTCCCCTATTATTGATGGTGATTTAATCGTCAATGATCCCGCAAGAAAAGCTAACTTGTTCGCTGAACGCTTTGCTCTGAACTCCACTGTTTTGGAAACTCCTAAAGAAATACCCCAAATCCAGTCTTCAGGAGTTAATATGAATGAACTTCACTTCAAACCCAAAATAGTCGCTAAACTTTTAAAGGGGTTAAACATCAACAAAGCATCAGGAATCGACAATATTCCACCCATTATTTTAAAAACCTTTTCCAAAGAACTTGCACCAACTTTAACTAAAATATTCTACCAATCCTACAAATCTGGTATATTTCCCTCGTGCTGGAAGTTGGCAAATGTCCAGCCCGTCCCCAAAAAGGGACCAAAATCCGATATCTCAAATTATAGGCCAATAGCTTTACTATCGGTCCTATCCAAAGTCTATGAGCATTATATTAATACACATATTTTAAAATTTCTGGAAGAAAATCATTTAATATCCGACAGCCAATACGGTTTTCGAAACAAAAGATCAACTACCGATCTATTAAACTATGTAGCGCATTGTTGGAACAGCATACTTGATAAAGGTGGTGAAACATACGTTATCGATTTAGACATCTCCAAGGCATTCGATCGAGTCTGGCATGCCAACTTAATCAACAAGCTCGTTGCGTACGGTTTTCATCCCAACGTTGTGAAGCTGATTCAAAATTTTCTATCCGACCGATACATTTCGGTAACCTTAGACGGATATTCTTCTGAGTCTAAACTAATTAACGCTGGTGTACCCCAAGGCTCAGTACTGTCCCCAACCCTATTTTTGATTTATATCAACGAATTGTTGAAAATCACCAGCAACCCAATAAATAGTTTTGCAGATGATAGTACTCTGCACAAGTCGTTCGAGCCCTTCCTTCAAAAGGTAAAATGCACGAACGAATTAATCCTGCCCGGAGAGACGCTGCCATAAACGTGAACAAAGACCTGAATAAAGTCGCCGACTGGGGTGACCAAAACCTTGTCAATTTCAACTCCACCAAAACACAGCATTTGATTGTTTCCAGATTAAAGACCGTGTTCCCCAAAGATATTTTATTTAGTATGTGTGATGAACCAATAGGTGAATGTAAAAACATTCGTTTATTGGGTGTCACAGTTTCAAATGACCTACTCTGGAACGATCATGTAATGGCGATGGGAAAAAGCGCGTCTAAAAAACTCGGCCTCCTAAATAGATGCAAAAAATTTTTCACTCCATACCAATTGCTCCATGTTTATAAGTCCTATATTCGTCCCTGTATGGAGTACTGCTGTCAAGTTTGGGGTGCTGCCTCTGTTTCCATCTTGGCCCTCTTGGACTCTGTTCAAAAGCGAGCTATACGAATTGTAGGTGATCGAACTTTGACATCAAAACTTGATTCCCTACAACATCGTCGCACTGTTGCTGACCTCGTTGTTTTTTACAAATATCGTTATCAGCAGTGCTCAGATGAAATCAGCGGCATCATGCCTCAAACTTATTCTTACCCCCGTTCCACTCGGCAATCGGCTGCCGCAACCAGTGAAACGGTAAAGATCCCGCGCTGTCGTACTGGCGGATCGCAGAGAGACTTCTTTGTCCGAACTGCGTACAAATGGAATAGTTTGCCGGAACACTTAGTCTCAGGTGGCTTCAACCCGCAGATGTTTAAAAAAAGCGTTAATCTACACCTCAGAACGCCAGTTGTTGTGGGACCCAGGTCTAGACCTAGGTCTTAAAAGGTATTTATGTGTTGTTGTGACACATATTCTAAACCCTATTACACAACACATTTTATTAAAAAAAAAAAAAAAAAAAAAATATGTCGTTTTTCCATCTTAGACACTTTCCAGTTTGAAGCCTAATTCATTTAAGTTGCTCACTTCTTTATATTGTATGCATCCGTCTTGGTATTCTTTTAAACTTTCGCCGTTTGATCAAAGGTCCGCGTCGTTTAGCCTGTCTTATCTGATATCTCTCGGTTTGGATGATGTTTCTGAATTTGCCTCTGCACTGCATAATTTCTTATCGCTGCCAATATCTGTGGACTCTGCGTTAATAAACAGTAGTGGCATTTCAACATTATTAACCTTAAGGAACCCACTTCCAAAATCGATCTCTTCATTTTCCATGAAGTCGATCTTCAAAATGACTTTATCCATAATGTTTGCCACTAGCACCTCTTGTTGATAGCAGTTATTCCCCATTTTAATTTCAGCGATCCTTTTACCTGCTGCCATTCTCCAGTTGTTTGTAGTTTTAATCCATTTGATGATTCCAAAACGCCACCAATCAATCGCTGCGAACGAATATTTCGAGTTGAACTTGTATCCCAATGTCATGAAGCAACTTTTACCTTCAATTTTTCCTTCGATACCCTAATTTTCATCCTTTACCGCCATTCTCGAAATTGAAATGCATAGGTAACATTCTCCTCACTTGTTGGCCTTACAGTTTTACCTTAAACGGGCTTCCGTTTAATAGAAGGCGAATATTTATCACGCTTTCTGCAGTTCCAGCAGTCCTGTGAGATATGGCCTGATTTCCTGCATATCCAACACAGGAGTTTCCTACTGCATATCCAACACAGGAGTTTCCTACTGCTGCTCCTGTGCACCTTTTCTTCGCTTCCCCTGCTCTTCACAAAAGACGATCTCTCTGCTCCTTTAATTTTCCTGCACTCCTTTCCCGCTTCTATCTCTGTTTGTCAATACTTCTTCACTCTACATTCCTATTTCTGCATCCAAAGATGGCATATATATCCTCTGTACCATCTCATGTTGCATTGCGTATGCGTCTATTTCATTCATAGTAGCCTTAGGTGTAGTAATTACTTTTATTATAGTTGCCGGATCTTGGATACCGTTATTCAAGACCTTGATCTTCATTTTCTCCATAAAATACGGTGGATTATTTGAGTGTGAAAACTGAACAAATTGTTTCACTGCCGAGGAATAGTCTTGAATGCTTTCTCCATTCCGCTGCAAGCGACCTTTAAACTCTGTCCTATACAACTCCCTATTATGGTCGCTACCGTATTTTCGTTCTAATGCTTTCATTACTTCTGGATAAATTTTGCGATCATTTTCAAGCACCGCCTGTGACGTTAAATTAACCCCAAACTGGCAATTCTCTACAACTGTTCCACTGGCTTCAATAGCTTCTCAATTCACTTTTATTTCCGGTTGTTGACAATCCCCGTTGTTTTAGTTCCGTCTTTAGCTCATGAACTTGTAAATCACTATGAACTTTGAATTTCAGTAGTGTGTCGAATGTTACCTCCAAAAGTCTCGGATTTTTATCATAGAAATGAGCATATTATCGATACAGATGCAAAGTGTTTAATTTAGTATTTACGGTGAACCATTCATTCATGGTGTTAAGATAGGTGTTCATTGGTGAACAACGTGCTGTCTGCATATGACGTGATGGTTATTTCTTTTGGTGGGGCACGTAGACTGCTTGGGTACAGATTGAATAATGAAGGTGGTAGAACTCCACCTTATAGAACTCCTTGTCTGACCATTTTCATCTGGGATTTGGAGTTACAGAACTTAACGTATGTTTTGCGACCTCTTAGGTAGTTGCACACTCTGCGCCTCATTAAATCTGGCAAATTAGTGTTAAATACATCACGTAGTAGTGCTGTTTCGAAAGCATTTTTTAGGTCGAGTGCACCTAAATTTGTTCTAGCACAAGGTTGTTCAAACCATTACTGATTTGGTTTTGGATCCTGTGAAGAGCAGTGGTTGTAGTATGTGGTTGCACCTCAGAACGCATGTTGGTGTGGTACCTAGGTCTTGAAAGGTATCTATGGGTTGTTGTGACACGTATGTAATTTCTATAACACAGCACTTCTTAATTAAAAAAAGGAGATTTGCCGCGCGCCCTACCTTCGCGTTTGTCGTCATCCGTTAATATTTCTAATGCATCTAATCGTCAAACCTTCATGTCTCTCAATCCCCTTGGGAGGTAAAAGATTTTGCGGCTTTTACAAAACTTCTATTCTGAATGAGTCTATTCACCATATCATGTTCCGTCAAACTCTACATCCTTCAAGCTTTCCAGAAGGGTATGAACATAAATGAAGTTGAAGTGCTCAATGATACCCATACAATGTGACGTGGTGTTGTATCGAATTTCTGTGCTGTTTGGTATATGTTTGCCTGGTACATTAAAAAGCTGAAAGTATAGAAGAGGTTAGCCTGCCCAGCGTCCTACACGGGAAAAAACTGAAAATGGCCTGCAAGTTCATCCAGGCATTTTTAGTTTTTTCTTCCGACTTCAGGTTGACTGCACTAGAATAGAAAAAGCAATCTACTATCATACGATCAAAACGTACATCAAGCTTGGTTTGAATACTAAACCAAATGGGCTATATGGGGTGTCACATCCCATCTTTTTCCCTTGGATTTTTACTACCTACCGTTGTCCTATTTTGTTCACTCCATAAGTTTTGGTTTCCAGCTAAGTTTCCTGTACAGAACAGCACCTTGGTTGTTTGTTTGCTTGCTCTGCTTGAACCAGTCCTTTTCTTTGTAGGATAGCACTGCTAATATAAAGGATGTTGTATCGCCTGCTACAAAGAACCAGTTCAGTTTTGACGAAATCGAATATTACGCAATTACAGCAATTAAGTCATACACGATTTGGGTCTCGTGAGACATAAAATAATGTAATAATATACTACGATTTTGAAGAATATTTAATGTTATTTTAAGTTCGCCGTAATTCATTTACCGTGTTTTTTCTAGTTTGTTTTATACAACATATCAGCGACTATTTTGTCTGATATGCTTTGTCCAATGGTAATCACAAGAACATCTTTCGTTTACTATGTGCCAGTATCTTTAATTTTCCTAAAGTACGGATGAATCACTTTTTAGTTTTTACCAAGTTTCGCCAAAATAGCCCAATTTTAAATATATATATTGAAATTTTAACTACATACCTAAATATTTAACAAAAACATACTAACTGTTAACATTGAATTAATTATTATATTTTCACTTTATTTAAAGAAAAGAATTCAAATAAAAAGTAAGTAAGTAATTATATCTCACAAAAGAATTAACTTTTAAAAACATTCAAACTTGTTCAAAACCTTGATTTACTTTTACTTAATTACAAAAATAATACCAAAGAAATATAAATAATAATGGCAAAACATACAACTCTGCTATTATTTATTACGTTACGTATTGTTGTAAAAATGTCACAATTCAAAAAATTAAAAAATAATAGAAATTTACTACCTAGATACATATAGTAATTTTTTTTTTGTATATAGAAATTTTTTTCAAGTGAAGACTGTATCTGCTATATAAATAAATATCCTCCGTAAAGAAAAAACCGTTAAACGTGCACAACCTAAGCGGCTCTAATGCTCTGAAGAATTTAAAACAGAGGCTGAGAGGTAGATATAGATATCATTGCTCTGCAAAAAATAAGACAAGAAATATTCGCCAAACAAGATCTGAAAAGTTACTCTCTGTACTGTATAGGTCATTTTCTTCTCGAAGAGAATTTGTTACTCATTTTCTTGTGTATTGATTCCCTGATTTGTAAAATTTGTTTTTTCGATACAAGTAAGTATTTATAGACATAAAAAATCCCGGCTCTTGTTTTACTATTTGTAAAAGCGTTGTTTCTTGGATGCACTAATTGATCCAATTTTTGTGGCTATTCAATAATGCAAAAATTAAGCAATAAGCACAAAAAAACAACATTTTTCTTTTTATACAAAAATGGGTCTGTCTATAAATCGCGATTTAATTATGGATCTTGGTGCAATCGGCAATAGCTAATTTTACATGGGCAAATTGGTAGATATATTTTATGAAAATGCGATGGGTCCCAAGAAGGGACTTATTGCATTTTTTTGTGGCTTGGGGCGCTTTCGTCACATGAATGTTTGGTACTTTTATCTCTAACGAATCTACCCCACTGTGACAAAATTTGCAACGCATAATTTTATTTATACAAAATATACTACAATTCTGTTAAATAGCAGCGATGCAACATGGTTCGAAACTACAAAAAACTAACCAAGCCAATATAAACGAAGATGATATGAAATTAGCTATTACCGATATCATATATCAAAATATGATATTAAACCAACCGCTTTAAACTCTTGAATCAAAAAGAATTTTGCTCAGGTTAACCCACTTGCTTGTTTGATTATTTTATATAAATGCTTATTTTATTTAATCTTTATATAACCTTTTTCATTGACTAACTTGATGTTATGAAAATTGTATGGGACAATGGCGAAGTAGCCCGGCATGGAGCACATTCGCTAATTTGTAGTCTGTCAAGAAAATGTGTTATTCCTTAGAGGTGCATACATTGCAAGTGACTACTTCCTTGTGTTTGCTAAAATAAGATATAATAAATAATTCAACAAATTAATCAATGAAAACGTTTAAGCATCTGAAACTGAAGAGATATATCAAAACTAAAGAACTGTCTCTCGATTCGTGCCGGCATCTACTCGAAAACGCTGCTCTAAAGGTTGCTGGGGACACTTGGACAGTCAGAAAACCGCTTCTATAGAAACTCGATGGACCAAGCATGTCTCGACGCAATCCAGTACAAAGGCGAATGCTATCTAAAATGTCTACAAAGACGAAACACTAGGTTCCCAAATGAGAAATGTAAACTAACACTATGACAGTACGGGATCTGGGACAACAATATAAGCAACAAGGCTATGGTGTTGTAGAGAACCAAAACAAAATGCCAAATTTTGTTCACCATCAGTATACCGGTTTTGTCGGCAACCACAATCCCCACGATTGAGTGCGCTATTTTATAGCTCTGTTCTGTGCGCCTTTTATTCCATCCTTGCAGATATATTAGCGTTTTTTTTTCTGGGTAGCATTAAGACAATCTTGATTCATGTACGCTTTTTAGAAGTAATTTCTTGATCATCCTCTGTAGCAAAAATTCATGATGCGTCGTTCATTGTTTTAAGTTTTATGGTTTTAAAAATCTCATTTTTAATAATTCCTTAGCGGTTAAGTAGTTGTTAAAATGTTTTCGAACAAGATGTTTTTGAAACAAAATATTATAGCACACAAAAAAGTAATCTCTTAAGCACTTATTACTTAGTAGTTAGTTGAATAGTATCAGTTGTCCGGTGGAGGAGATATATTAAGTATGTACCTGCCATTGTACACGGACACAAATTTGTCGGGTGTAAAATAGGGCTTTTGACAGGTTTGCTCTAGTACGAATCGGATGAAATCGGATCCATCATGCTTCAAACATATTCTTTTCCCCGTTTTACACGTCAATCGGTTCATGCAAACAGTCAAACTGTTTAGATCACTCACTGTCATGGTGACAGAATGCAGAGAAATTTCTTTCTCAACACCTCAGAGCGCATGTTGTTGTGGAACCTAGGTCTTAAAAGGTATCTATGTGTTGTTGTGACACATATTGTAATTCCTATAACACTGTTTTTATAAAAAAAAATAAGTGTAACGTTTTTTCCCTATCAAGCCCTGATTGAAATAGCCGGTCAGGGTCGGATCAATTCAAATAAGAAACTTACTACTACGGTTGTAAAAGACTTTGCCTGAATAATTGCTAGTCGAGTACATTGCAAAAAAATCAATCATGTCTAAAAAAATTTTTAAAAAATATTAAATATTATCATCGCTAAATTTAACTAAAATAATTCCAAAATAATTGCAATAAAATAAATATGAATAATTATCATAGTCTTTCAGTCGAGAAGCAATAACTAAGCTATAAAAATAGGATGAAATTCGTGATCTGAACGACTGACGCTAATCCACACCAGATCGACTTCATACTTGGCATACAATTAGTATAGGTGAAATAAAAAATTCAGAGTAAACTTAAAATCAAATTACTAGAGAACGGCTCATCCAATTAAATGGTTTTTTGTGTGTTGGAAATGTTCGTTCGTGAATGCGAACACTTTAAATAAATGAAACCACCAACTTTGATGGTTATTTTAATATTTAATTTTATTTTAATTTAATTCAATAAAGCACAACCTTGAAATTTACAATCTCACAAATATTTTATTTTATTTTTAAATTTACAAATAATCAATTAATTTAATTTTAAGCAATTGAATACAACTCTGAATCACAACTGAATTGAAAATTTTATATTATTATGTCAATTACATTACAATTACATTTTATGTTTCGTTTTATTTTCGGTTTTCAGTTCATAACCGAGACATCTATTTGTGATCATCTTAACTAAATACATTATAACATTTCAAAAATATTTCTATTCTAAACATATTTCCCCGCGTTAAGAAATTGTGCTTGGATAATTTCTTAAGTTACATGTACAAAACTAATGATATAATTGCAGCTACTTTTACAATTGCATAAATAACCTAAATTATGATATATTCGTGTTTCATAATTACATTTCTGGTAACTGAATTAGCTTGATGATAGGACGTTTGATATTGTTGACACTTGTTTTCACCGTGGCTACTCTGACAACACCATCGCTACCAGGATGAACTTGTATAATACGTCCTAGTAACCATTGATTGGGCGGTAGATTATCTTCCTTGATTAAAACAATGTCATCTATTTTGACTGGATTGTTTCCTCGTTTCCATTTTGCTCTTTCGTTTAATGTATTTAAATAGTCACGAGACCAGGATTTCCAAAAGGTTTGTATTCGACGTTGCATATTTTGCCATCTTGATAGCCTATTCATTGGTAAGGTTTCCAATAATGGTTCTGGTACCGCAGTTAATGCTTCGCCGATTAAAAAATTAGCGGGTGTTAGTACATCTAAGTTGCTGGTGTCTTCAGTAAGACGACATAATGGTCTCGAATTCAGTAGGCTCTCAATTTGAGTCAATACAGTGGTCATTTCTTCAAAATTTAATTTTGCATCTTTGATTGCTCGTCTAAAATGGTATTTGACGGATTTTACGGCCGCCTCCCATAATCCACCGAAGTGAGGTGCGCTAGCTGGATTAAATTTAAAATCAATTCCGTTCTGCAAAATAAAATTTGATATTAGTGAATTGTTCTGTTGATCGACTATTTCTTTTTTTAATTGTTTTAATTCGTTATTAGCGCCGATAAAATTGGAGCCATTGTCACACCAAATCTTTTTAGGTAGACCCCTACGAGATACGAATCGTTTTAAAGCGGCCAAAAAGGCATCGGTGCTAAGATTGCTAACAACCTCCAAATGGACTGCTTTTGTAGTAAGACATACAAACAGTGCAACGTATGCCTTGGTTAGTGCTGAGTTCCTGTGCTGAGACATTTTTATATACATTGGACCTAAGTAGTCTACCCCAGTGTTAAGGAACGGTCGGTTTATATTACATCTCTCTGCGGGTAAATCAGCCATTTTTTGGTATCGTTGGGCACCACGGTACCGAATACAAATTGTACATGATTTTATATATCGCTTTATTAAATACCTGACCCCGATAATCCAATATTTTTGACGCAGTATATTCATCAATAGAGTTGTTCCGGCATGTAGGTTTACAATATGTGTTTCTTGTACGATTAGTGTATTTACTTTATGGCCCTTTGGTAGAATTATGGGATGCTTTACTGTGTAATTTAACTGTGCGTTCCGCAGCCTTCCTCCTACTCGAAGAATTCCCTGACTGTCTATAAAAGGATCAAGCGAGCATAATACGTTATTGTTGTTTAATTCTTTCTTTTGTTTTAATTGTTCAATTTCGGTTTTAAAGCTTGTAGCTTGAATTTTCTGAATAATAAAAGTTTCGGCTGCGACGTATTCGGTAAATGTTATCGGACCCTTCTTTGGTTTCCTATTTTCTAATTTAGGTAGTCCACAAAATTTTAAGATATATGCCATGATCTTTTTTATCTTAAACCAGGACGAATAATTGTTAATCAGCTGGATCACGATATCGTTATTTTGGGTCTCCATTAATACAACTACTCCCCTTTTTCGATTTTCAATATCTATTTCCTTTGTTGGTGTTGACAGTTCGGACCTTGGCCATGTTGATTCGTCCATTTTCAACCAAGTAGGACCATGCCACCAATTTTCCAAATCGGGTAAGATTTTTGGATCGACTCCTCTTGATATGTAGTCGGCCGGATTCTGCTTTGAACAAATGTGACTCCACCGTTCTCTTGGAATGATATCTAAAATGTTGCTGGTTCTATTGGCTATAAACGTTTTCCATCGACCTGGTAAATCGGACAACCAATGCAATACCACCATGGAATCGGTCCAGGCATATGTATTTTCGTGGTCTATATTGAAAATCGTTTTGCAGTATTTTACTAACTCCGCTAATAACAAGGCTCCACAAAGTTCAAGTCTCGGTAAACTTAGTTGTTTTATAGGTGCCACTTTACTTTTGGAGCACACAATTTGATTTATTACTTCACTGTGCTCGTTATTGGTTCTTAAATATACCACACAACCGTAAGCGGATTCGGATGCATCACAAAATCCATGGAGCTGCATAAATCTTGGCGTTGATGACGGTAATAGACATCTTGGAATTTCCACACGCTGAAGATAAATTAAATTATTGTAAATTTTGACCCAAGATTGCATAATATGACTTGGTACTTCATCATCCCAATCTGTTTTGGTTAACCACAATCGTTGAAGAAGCATTTTAAAATTAACAATAACCGGCGATAACCAACCTAACGGATCATATAATTTCGAACTTTCAGACAGCATTTTTCGTTTCGTCCAACTATTTTCCATGTTTTGAATTTGGATTTTAAACGTGAAAATATCGCGTTGAGCATGCCAACTAATACCTAGGGTTTTCATAGTTGGATCCTCTTCTATTAGTTTTGGGCAGTCATCCGTATTATCCATCGCCAACGATTGTAGAAATGCCTGAGAATTTGACTTCCATTTCCGAAGTTTAAATCCAGCACTGCTAAGTATTTCCATTATCTGATTCTTCAGTTTTATAGCATCTTCGACAGTCGAACTTCCTGCCAAGAGATCATCCATATAAAATTGCGTTCTAATGATTTTGGCTGCTTCTGGATATTTGTTGTCATAAATTTTAGCCAATTCTTCTAATGTTCGGATTGCCAAGAATGGAGCACATGCTGTTCCATATGTTACAGTTAAGCACTTGTATGGACTCAATTCTTCCTTGGAACCTTTTCGCCATAAAATATGTTGATAACTGGCATCTTCAGGATGTACTAGTATCTGCCGATACATTTTTTCTATATCGGCATTCATTGCAATTTTACTTTTGCGAAATCGGAGAAGTGTGGTGGTTAGATCCGGCTGTAACTTTGGCCCTGTTAAGAGACAATCGTTTAACGAAATGGTTGAAGTTGTTTTACATGACGCATCAAACACTACACGCATTTTAGTTGTAGAGCTTTCCTTAAACACGGCGTGATGTGGCATAAAGTATCGTTTATTATTTTCTTTTGGTACATTCGACCAATTCATTCGTATCATTTGGCCTAATTCTAGATATTCCTCGATGAAAGCCGTGTAATCGTGATGAAAATCAGCGGATTTTTCCAATTTTTTCTCTAAACTAAACATTCTATACCTTGCTGTTGCCACGGAGTCTCCGAGTTCTGGCCGTGGTTGTTTGAATGGCAATCTAACAATAAATTTTCCATTGGTATCCCTAGTGGTTGTCGTATGGAAAAGTATTTCACATGGATCTTCTGCTAATAGAGGTTTAATGTTAGTAAATCTTTCTTCAATTTGCCAAAATCTTTTTAGTGCTTCTACTAAATTCTCGTTGGCTGTGGTTGGATTTACGAGTGTGTTAAAGTTTTGAGCATCTTGAAAATTGGCTCGATCGGTCCATATTTTTCCTGCAATGAGCCATCCAAATTTCGATGAATGAAGCACTGGTAACTCGTTTAGCTTCAATTTTTCTTTACCCAAGAAATCTAAAAAGAATTCTGCTCCTATTAATACGTCAATGGAATTAGGGAGATTAAAATGTGGATCTGCCAATTCCAATTTCCAAATTTCGTTGGTTTTTGGTATCGAAATTTTAGATGCTGGTAGTTGTGAGGTGATTCTTTCAAGTATTAATGCCGTTAGTGTTATAGAGTAATGTGGAATTACTCGTGATTTAACTGTTATAGTTGTTTTACCCTTCGTTTTACCCGCAGAGCATGTTGCTAGACCGTAGATGGAAACTTCTGAATGCGTTCTCCGTTGTCCTAGACGTTGTATACACGATTCCGAAATAAACGACGATTGTGAACCGGAATCGAGTAATGCCCTGGCTAATATATATTGTCCGTTACTTGATTGTATATAAATCATGGCTGTAGGCAATATAGTACTGAAAGGTGTTTCTATTTGTTGCAAGGATGTTGTATCTTCTACTGTTGAACTCTTTGTTAATGGCAGTGATGATGTTGAGTTTAGTGCTGTTGATAGATATGTTTTTGTTGGTTGTTCAATTGTTGCTTGTAGTTCAGGTGTTGATTGTATTTCACATGTTGATTGTAGTTCACTTGTTGGTTGTAGTACACTTGTTGATTGTAGTACGTTTATTGATTGCTGATCATTTGACAAATAAAGGTTTGTTGATGATGTATCTTTATGAAGAAGCGAATTATGGCGTTTTTTGCAAATTAAACACAAGGCACGCGAATAGCATTGTTGTAGTGAATGACCAGACCTTAGACAATTGATACAGCTATTGGAGTTTTCTATCATCTTAGTACGATTTTCCACATTTAAACTTTTAAAAAGTGGACATCGGTAAACGAAATGATCCTTCTTACAAGCAACACAATTCCATTTGTTATCTTGAGTGATGTGATAGGCCTTGACATGTTTGGGTGGCGCACTGGTTGACCTTACAGAAGTAGTGCAAGATTCCAAAGTGTCGCATCTTATATTTAGAAATTCGAGAAATTTGTCGAAAGTAGGAAAATTATCGCTCACTGATTCGTTGGCCCATAATTGTTTTGTATGCACATCTACCTTATTCACAAGCAGATGTATTAACCACGCATCTCTGGTTTGTGCTTCTTCTCCTAATGCTCGTAGTCCTCTAATAACTTCATCTGAAGTGTCACTTAACTTCCGCAATTCTCGGTGATTTGGTTGGCTGCAAACCTTTTGATCTAAGAATACTTGTATTAATGAGCACATAATTGCTTTTGGCTTGTTGTATCTAGCTTCAAGTTTATTCCAGGCTTCTTGGTAATTCTGGTCTGTTACTTTAATGTGTCTTATTAAGGCTGCAGCATCACCTCTTAATAAACCATTCAAAATTTGTAATTTATGTACAGCTTCTATTCCTGTATTATTATGCACTGATGTGACATAAAGATCATGAAATGATGGCCACAATTTGTAGTCACCTGCGAACGGTTCTATGTTAACCTTTGGTAAACGTACACTCTGGGTTTGATTCATTCCTTTCAATAATGATTGTTGTTGCCCGATAAATTGTCCCAGAGTAGTATTCAAGTCGGTTACTTCAGCTTTTGGAAGAGGTGTCATTCTTGAATTTATCGCTGCCTTTAATTTAGCCATTGTGTTTAAATACAAATCATCGATCTTATCGGTTATGGGTGCGTAATCATCGTATGCAAGTAAATCCAATTCACCATCGTTAAACTCTTTATAAAGACTCTCACATTTTTTCTCGCGTATTTGTAATTCTTCAATGATGGTTCCAGTATTGATTGTTTCACAAAACTTGTAGATTTTATTTAATTGACCCACGGTACGGTCACGTGCTCGGATACTTCTTTCCATTTGTATAACAATCTATTTCGTCTCACTTTAACAATGCTATTTGCGATATAACTTGACTGGAGTAATTGCAAAAATGCTTATCAAATTTTCGAATGTCACAATATTTAAAATGGCTTCGCTTTATTTGTAAGAATAACACCTTACTTACAAAAATCCCGAATGGTTGAGTGAAAAAATGGATTTAATATTGTTTGACTTTACGATTACCGTCAGTTTTATTTAAAAATAATTTCCACATTTAAACCAAGATTGATTGAATCAATCACCAATTTTACTATATATTTGTTTAAAATAATTACACGGCCAAACCTTGACAACAATGGTATGGAAAAAAACCACATGGACTTTTTATTAATCTAGCGCAATCGAGCGAACGATAGAATTTATGACGTGTACAAAAAATCACGGATAAAAATCAACTAGGTAATTTTGGCTTTAATTAAATTTTAAATTTTAAATTTTAAATAAGTTCGTATAAAAAAAAATGGCTACTTATCTTTCGTGTTGTAATGGTGAACAATGTTGAAGTTGACCACATGCGTTCTTTCTTCAATGATCAGCAATCCCGGGTTTCGGCACCAAAAAATGTTCGTTCGTGAATGCGAACACTTTAAATAAATGAAACCACCAACTTTGATGGTTATTTTAATATTTAATTTTATTTTAATTTAATTCAATAAAGCACAACCTTGAAATTTACAATCTCACAAATATTTTATTTTATTTTTAAATTTACAAATAATCAATTAATTTAATTTTAAGCAATTGAATACAACTGAATTGAAAATTTTATATTATTATGTCAATTACATTACAATTACATTTTATGTTTCGTTTTATTTTCGGTTTTCAGTTCATAACCGAGACATCTATTTGTGATCATCTTAACTAAATACATTATAACATTTCAAAAATATTTCTATTCTAAACAGGAAAGGTAATTGACTGGCCTATTAGCCTATTTAAAAATACACAGTAAACTTACACTGCTATAAATACTATGAAATAAAAGGTTTGAAGATGGCCTGATGTCGTAGGTCTAACACTTTTTGAATTTTTTTTTCAGAATATGAAAGTTCCGACATTACTCTAAAACATGCCATTATTTAAAAAAAGAGTTAGTTTTGTTCTAAAGATGTCAGTTTTGAAAAATGTACATCTTAGAACAATAATTTTAGTTGTTAAACTAAAAATTTTCATTTGAGATGCTCATATTTAAAAATCAATATCTTTAGAAAAAAACTAACTTTTTCTTAAAATTTTGGCATTTTTTAGAGGAAGTTTGGAAATTTTATATTGCAAAGAAAAAGTTAAAAGAATGTCAAAAACAACGTCCGCTTGAGCTACTGTATCAACACCATCTTTAATTTTCTTTATTTTTAACAGTGTAGACAGAAATATTACAGTAAATTTTCGTACTGTAGTATTTTATTCTCGATAGACCAAGTGAATTGCCTTTTCAATACACATAAAATTGTTGATATCGGGTAACCAGTTCTCTTGCAATTTAATTTCTAAGTTATTCTAGCATTTTGATTTCTCAATTAGAGGAAGTTTGGAAATTTTATATTGCAAAGAAAAAGTTAAAAGAATGTCAAAAACAACGTCCGCTTGAGCTATTGTATAAACACCATCTTTAATTTTTTTTTATTTTTAACAGTGTAGACAGGAATATTACAGTAAATTTTCGTGCTGTAATATTTTATTCTCGATAGACCAGTGAATTGCCTTTTCAATACCCATAAAA
Source organism: Diogma glabrata (assembly GCA_963693315.1). Lineage (NCBI taxonomy): Eukaryota > Metazoa > Arthropoda > Insecta > Diptera > Cylindrotomidae > Diogma > Diogma glabrata. The sequence goes on from OY856186.1 coordinate 302,651,528, forward strand.
TTGTTGATATCGGGTAACCGGTTCTCTTGCAATTTAATTTCTAAGTTACTCTAGCATTTTGATTTCTCAATTAGAGGAAGTTTGGAAATTTTATATTGCAAAGAAAAAGTTAAAAGAATGTCAAAAACAACGTCCGCTTGAGCTACTGTATAAACACCATCTTTAATTTTTTTTTATTTTTAACAGTGTAGACAGGAATATTACAGTAAATTTTCGTGCTGTAATATTTTATTCTCGATAGACCAGTGAATTGCCTTTTCAATACCCATAAAATTGTTGATATCGGGTAACCGGTTCTCTTGCAATTTAATTTCTAAGTTACTCTAGCATTTTGATTTCTCAAACTAAACACTTTAAAAATTTTCTAATGACCACGTATTTTTTAAGTTCACCTATACTTCTTGTTTGCCAAATATCAAGCAAATCGATCGCCCAGAATTTCATCTAAAATTAAAAATTTTTGACCTGAGGGAGAGATGCACATCTTCAAAAATTGATGCCTATATTACAAAAAAACTGTTATATTTAAATTTTAGTATGTTTTAGTTCAGTGATTATTAACAAGGGGCCGCGAAAAGTATTTGTGGGACCGTGTAAATATTGCTAGATTTTTTAAAATTTTAATAGTTAAATTTTAAATAATTTTTTACGTTCATGTTTATTTGTAAATATTGTAAATATTTTAATTACTGACAGTCAGCGTATCATTTTCGGATCACTGTATTTCATATCTATATGACACATAAGAAGACACAAAGCGGCAGTTGGTATGCAAAAAAACAAATGTTAGAGAGACACTCCCTCCATCGTTTTATCTAATTTTGTCCAAACACATAATCTTTTAATTTTTGGGGGTCTCGAAGCTGAACTAATTATACTTAGGTAGTTTAAGTAGCACTGCAACCTATAGCTCTATTCTATTGTGGTTAATTGTGCTGTACTGTTATACTGCAGATGACGTCGATGTCACTGTAGAATGTACAATGTGGTCAAATTCGAGCCCCTTAACATAGTTAATTACCTGAATTTGACTAATGTTTTGTGGTAGAAGAAGTGCTAGTCTCCATTGACGGAGCTTAATGTTTCTGCGCCATGCTTAAGAGTTGGAGATAATGTGTTCTATGGCTTTTGCAGCAAAGTTACTGTAGCCAAGGGACTGGCGTACGCGTGGTTGTCGTGCCAGTAGATCTGGCGATTTAAAAAAAATGTTATCAATAGTCGTTACTATGTTATTCCTTGTACTCCAGTCGCTGCTTCTGACATACGAGTTATTGCGATTGATATTCTCTCACTACAATTGCCAGTGGTATGTGATATCTCATGTGAATATGTCAATAGTAAATACTGGAGCAAATCACCATGCAGGCAATCTCTCCAGAACAACACTGTAAGAAAAAATTCGGTCACTACAACCTCTTTTGTGCCAACCGAATGTTTTTCGCCACAATAACCTCAAATTCGGTTCTCTTTTTTTCAAAAACCAAACTTCAAATAACAACCGAATTTGAGGTTATTATTGTATCAGAAAACTTTCGGTTCTCGCAAAAGCGGTTGTAGCGACCGATTTTTTTCTTCCAGTGAAACAAATATGAAGACTACTTCGACAATATATAAACCAACTTACATTTATCCATTCGATGAAACAAAAGCAATGAGAACCAAATTTCATGCATTATTGATTATAGATAAATATAGATTCAAAGTACAGTATCGTTTTTTAGGGTTCCGTACTTTAAAAAAGTAAAACCGGTACCCTATTGGTGAGACTTCGGTATCCGTCCGCATTTCTACATAATCGATTTATTCACAAACTATAAGTGCTATCTAGTTGAAATTTTCTAGACTTATTAAATGTGTTTTCCCACGCCTATTGATAACAAAAAAATTCAAATATTTGTTTTCATCTATATTTTATGAACATAAGTAGGTAAGGAGATAGTAAACAAAGGTTTTTTTTAAGGAACCGAGTTTGGTTTAGAAAAATCGAAAAGATCAAAATATTTCAATAAAAATTTAAATGAATTTTCGATTGTTTAGTTTTTCAGTTATTGCCAAAAACGAGTGCTTCATCTTTGTTTAAATTAAGCTTTTGCATATATTTTTTACTAATAAAGACTTGTAAGGAATATCTTTTGCTTGCATATATCTGTGCGAATAGAGATTTTCCACAATTGGTTTATTTTATAAATATGGGTTTATTATAAATAGGTTTATTTTATGAATAGTTTTCTTTGACTATCCCGAGATACCAACGATGTTAACATTGTTTCTTTTAGTATCAGGGTTGCATTGATTTAAATCATTTGATTTAAATCAGTGATTTAAATCAGATTTAAATCAACTTGATTTTTTTAAAAAAATCATTGATTTAAATCAATTGAAAAATTTCTAAAATTCTAAGCAAATTCAAAATAAAAATTTGATTTTTTTTGATAAAATGTTTTTTGGTAGGAATTTCAACATGTAGTTGTGACTACACATAAAAACCTAAGGAAACAAGATCTCACAACAACAAGCGTTCTAACAAGATGATGAACGAGATACGCTCACGATTTTTTTAACCTATATCTGAGCTATCTTCACCTGACCAACGGCATCTGCATCAGGTCACGCTAAGACAATTGCATCGTGCTTGCGACTGAGAATAATTAAGATATTAGCCTATCGTCGTAAAACTTCAACAACAAAGCCACAGATTAAACCACAACTAGAAATATTGACAAACCCACATAAAATGCATATGAACAGATTCTAGGAATGAATCTAGAAATAATAAATAATTACATATCAAATAGAGTATTAAATGCCAATCAGGTCAACCCGCTTACGAAAAAAAAACGTTTCCACTAAAAAATATTGTTACTACTATGATCTTGATAGTTTTTTAACTCCTTAACAATTTCCTGACACAAGTTATAAGGAGTTGTTCCATATGACTTGCCGTTTAGTGTTTACCAGTTATCTACATGTCCGAGAAACTTCGAATCTGCAGAATTGGATATCTCTGACATCACTCTAAAGCAGTGACAAAGTATCTTAGTTTGGCAAGTAACGCTTTTCATGTCGCTAGAACAACAATCAGTATTTTAGTATAAAAATCTAGTAAATAAAAACTATTCCTTTGCTTTTCTAGCCTTGCATTTCGAAATCTAGCCTTGCATTTCGAAAAATATAACCAAAGCTAATGATTTATATAAAGTAGTTAACGTACCATAAGAAATATACAATTTCTTCAAAAATTAAACTAAATTTTTTTAAAAATCAAAAAAATCCGATTTAAATCAAAAAAAGCGATTTAAATCAAATAAATCCGATTTTTTTGATTTTTTTTAAAAAATTCAGATTTTTATGCAACCCTGTTTAGTATACATTCCGTTACAATTAAATGATTAATTAACGAGGTCTAAAAAATATAAGTTTGGCAGGTTAAGTACAACTTAGCAGCAATTGGAATTTGGAACGCAGTCTTAGGAGTGAAATAAAACCAATATTTTTAAATAAGTATTATTCGTACCCTATCGAAATCACTGTACATTTAACCCTTAAAAGTAGATATTTTTTGTTAACGGTTTTTCTCATAGGTTTATGCACAAGCTTTGTTGTTTGTTGTCGATAAACGCCATTGTTGTTTTTCCCACAGAGGTCAAGGTAGAGGTGTTGATCCGACCGTGAATATAGCAGTCGGCATGGTGGATCAAGACACATTCCAATCTTTATTACATTAGGGTTCAATTGTGAATATTATAATCTTGAATACAGTAAAGTGGATTTGCGAATATGTACGATTACGTAAGATTCTATGTCGCAATCGACCTTTATTATAGATACCAACGGTATCTATTTACCAAGGGTTTAAATTTTAAAACGCGAACTCTAGTCCCAACAAAAGATCTCTAAGTACAAAGATATAATTTAATTTATATGACCATGATGGTCATTACTATTGTCTAGAAATTTAATGCAAAAAATCCCATATAATGTAAAAACATTTCCATAATATGGAGTCTAATGACAGTGTAAAAATCAAATTGTTTGCTATTTTTAACAGAGTTTGGGCGTTACAAATGCATTTAAAACCTTCACACAAGCCCTGTCAAATAAGCCTGATGGATTCGGAACCTCGTTCAACTAAATCAGAGAAGATTTCATCTCCATATTCAACCGTACTAGATTTTTTAAAACATTGTGACGATTATGGAATACATAGAATACAACACAATAGAACATCTTTCGAGAAAATACTCTTTAGAGAAAATGGTAAAATACAAAATATAAAAATACGAAATATAAAAATACAAAAATCAATAAAAGAGAATATAACGTAAGCAAAGTTAACACGTAATAGGAAGTTTTTGTGTATCCTATAAGAAGGTAAACGCAATCTATTAGAGAATAGGCAAATAAACAAATTGAAAATAATTGATCTCACACCTATGTGTCAATATTTGAAGATCGTGTTATTATGTTTATGTTGATAAAGGAAGGAAAAAAGGTTTGTGTTCTAGAATATTGTAATGATATCGAGGCTATTTCATATAGTATATATTAAATGTTGTGTTAGAGGATAAGATCAGTATAAAATTGTCAGCGATAGAATTGAGTATAAATTTAGCAGTGAAATAGGCGAGCTAAAATAAACAGTGTTATAAGTAGAAAAAAAAGATTACTGTAAGTGAACAGTTAGAAGTGATATTGTAATAGAATTATAAGTGGTGAATTATTGTTAGTACCAGAAAAATTAAGGGGAATAATAGTAGAAGAAAGTTATTTTGGATTTTTGAGATCAATTAAACTCAAGTAAGTAAAGAAGTAATTGGAATTTTTTCAATTCAAAGGTATGGGTTTCTCAGAAAAAAACTCCAATTCACATTTTTCGTGTTTCGGATGGGATTCGAACCTACCCTCGTCAATGCCCGGCTCGAATCCTTGGGCAGACACGCTATCGATTACGCCGTTGAGGCGATGATAATTTCAAAGTTGAAACTTCTTCATCACTTATTTATTTTTTTTTATTTTTTACTTAAGTTGAATTTTTCCACTGTCAATAGACGAAGGAGAAATAGTTTTGCATAATAAAATCTTGAACAAATAAAATTATAACGTTTAGAAAATCCATTTTTTTCATTTCCTGATTTAGCGAACGAACTAAATAATTGTAACTCGGCTAAGAAACGTTACAATATTTAGGGCAAATGAAGAATCAGTCTTTGGATCCCACATGAATTCATACTCAATAAAACAAAAATAATAAAATAAAATAATAAATAAGTGAAACAATCAATACAAACGTCTATTGTGACGTGCTAGCAATTGAACAGATTGCGCATAAAAAAATAAAAAACTATTTTGTTTAACCGTAACACTTGACTTTTGCATGACAGTGCAACGCCTCACAACAGGGAGGTGAAGTGAGGTGTTTCAAAACATTCACCTTATTCACCAGGCCTTACTCCATCAGACTATCATATTTTCAGGCTAATAGAACATTCATAGGTGCAAAGATGAACAACATAATTGATATAATTAGTTAAATTTGCTTTAAAACCCCATCGGTTAACAGAATTTTAGTTTGAAAATGACTTGAAATTTATATTAAATTTAAAATAATTAACTTAAAAAATTAATCGATTTCTTTCGATATTCCCACTATGTAGTTATTAGTTTTATTGAAAGCACATATTGATGGTAGATTTACATATGTAGATTGGTTGAGTTGAGATTATTTAAAGTTGCGGTTTATGGCAAAATTTTTGAGTTTCTTTTGCACAAAACATTGGGTTTGTCAGATTCCATCATTCCAGATACTCCCAGAAACAAATTTTGAATCAATAAAATTAAAAGATAATCCAACAAAATTTGTACATATGTACAACAGTTTACACTATAAACACTATCAATGTATTTTCTAACTAAATTTATTATGATTTTTCCCCTCTTTGTCGGTACATAATTTCAATTTGGTTGTTTTATATTAATTTATTATAATTGTACGATTGTGTTTTATTTAACTGAAAAATATAATCTTTTATATAAACTTAAGTTTATCTGTATGTAGATTTTTTTTTTTCTGTTTTGTTCACGGCGCAACAAAAATTCCATCTTTTGGATAAAGTTCGTAAAAAAAAAGAAAAAATGGCACCAGTTGTCGTAGCATTTTATATTTATTTATATGAATAAGAAAATAAAAAATATGTTCATGTACATATTACCCACAATTCTAGGGTAAAATTTTCTAAATATTACAATGGCACATTTATTTGAAAGAAATCATGTTTAGTTTAGACGTCATTTATTGATTTTCAAATATAATAAAAAAAAACATTTTGAATTTTATGTTTTCTTGCAGAAAAAAAAATTATTTTGTCATTTTTTTCCACTTTGAAATTAATTTTGTTGTTGTTTTGGTTCACTCTGTGTTTTAAGTTTGCGTTTTATTACGAATAATTTTTTTTTATTTTGTTTCTCTGAATTTATTTTGTTGTTTTATTCGATTTGCCGACGGCTGTTGGCTTGGCTTTCCTTCTTTTTGTATAGTTTTTTTTCGAACTCGTCAATTCTATTTTATTCCAATACTTTTTGTTTCTTTTTTGTAAATTTTGAATTATTATTTATTGATATGGAATATTATAGCATAGTTTGGGGTAGAATTTTCTAATAAACGCAGCGGATTGATTGATTTTTTGAATAAATTTGTATTTGTGTTTATAAGTTGAACTTGGGTTGAGTAGATTTTTGTATGGCATAGTAGTTTTGTAGTTTATATGTTACGGTTATTATTATCAATTAATTTAGACTATATATATATTTGTGTTTTATAAATCAAAATACAAAAAAGCTGACATTAATTTATTTCATGAATGTTGTCTTCTTCCAAAAACCAATTGATGAAACAAATGTTGATTGTAGACTTTAATTCATTTTACTAAACGTAGTTTTATTAAAAGCACCATGAAATGATAAAATTAAACTAGATCTGTGAATTTGAAATATATCCCTCATAGTTTGATCGAATTTAACCACACGCCAACAATAATTATTAGTGAATTCTTTTCTACCTGTTCAGTACAAGTTTTAACACAGAATTATCGAAATTTGTATTCTTTTGTAAAAAGTGCAATACATGCTTGCAATATGTGCTTTGAAGCCCAGCAATATCATTAACTTCTTTAGCCGCTTGTTGATTGACGTCAGACTTATGAATATTTTCATTTAACATGTAACAACTTGGAATGAAGCGAACACCGTAGCCATTGGGTATAAAAAGTGTGTTGAACGGTTTCGTTATCACTTCATTTGAATAAATAACTTCACGCTTTTGTATTTGAATTTATGTTTAAGATTCATTTTTATCATGATTTATCAAACAATTTTCACTAAAACTCATTACATTTAAAATAAAGAAAGAAAAACTTCAATATCACATTTAAAACAAATAATTTAATTTTCTACAAAAAATTTACATTTTTTTCCACAATTAAAGTGGAAATAATTTAAGATGTTTGTTTAAATTTTAATTAAATATTAATATTTGATTTAAATTTATATACTGTTCTTCGATCAAAATAATTTGATCGCTTATCGCTTATACACATATTATTAGATTTTCTGTTTCCCTTTCCAAGCAATTTTCACTAATACAAACAACCCTTTATGCAAAACATGTATTATTAATACGAGTGACGTAACTAAACCGTCAACAAAAAAATGTTTAATTGCACAACAGTAGTACAAACAAATGTCCATTACAATTGAAGAGAAATAAATCAATAAATTATTAGCGAATTCCTTTGAATATTATTTTAGAGTAAATATTGAAAATAGTCCGTCGTTACAAATATCATTGGTTTAAATTAAAATAAAACTAAGGCAAAAAATTTTCAGTTGTAATTTCCCAAGGGCGGTGATATTCGAAATAATTTTTTGCCAAAAATTTCGAAAGCAAGTATCGGCCTACGGCCTCGTGCTTTTATCAATACCACTTGCTTGAGGAATTTTCCAAAAAATTATGAGAATTTATCAACGAACAAGGGCAAATCGTTTAGACAATTTTTGCCATTTTTCATTTTTCATTTTTTTATATATTTTTTATGAATTATATGTTGGACTACTTTGATATCAGTTAATTATTTCAAAATTATACTGATAATTTTTAATATCCCTGAAGGCCAGACGCATAAATATTTGTTATTAGTATAATTCACATGTTATTGGTGAAATTGAATGATGTCATTACATTTTAGAGAATTTCGTTGGTTTAAATTAAAATAAAACTAAGGCAAAAAATTTCCAGTAGTAATTTCCCAAGGGCGGTGATGATTCGAAATAACTTTTTGGGAAAATTTCGAAAGCAAGTAGGTATATTGATAATAGCACGAGGCTGTGGCCCGAGAGCTATTATCGATACCACTTGCTTGAGGAATTTTCCAAAAAACTATGGGAATTTATCACCGAACGAGGGGAATTCGTTTAGAAAATTTTTTGCCATTTTTCATCCCTTTATATATTTTTTATGAATTATACGGTCTGATCTACTGCGATATCAGTTAATTATTCCATAATTATTTGATAATTAACTGATATCGCAGTAGGCCAGGCCAGGCGTATAATTATTTGTTATTAGTATAATTCAAATGTGATTGGTCAAATTGAATGATATCGTTACATTTTAGAGAATTTCATTGGGTTAAATTAAAATAAAAATAAAGCAAAAAATTTTCAGTTACTAATTTCACAAGAGCGGTGATAATTCGAAATAATTTTTTGCCAAAAATTTCGAAACCAAGTATATTGATAAAAGCACGAGGCCGTAGGCCGAGGGTTATTATCAATACCACTTGCTTGAGGAATTTTTCAAAAAATTATCAGAATTTATCAACGAACGAGGATTCGTTTAGAAAATTTTTTGTAATTTTTCATTTCTTTATATATTTTTTATGAATTATACGTTGCCTACTCTGATATCAGTTAATTATTTCAAAATTAGACTGATAATTTTTAATATCCCAGTAGGCCAGACGTATAAATATTTGTTATTAGTGTAATTCAAATGTTATTGGTGAAATTGAATGATGTCATTACATTTAAGAGAATTTCATTGGTTTAAATTAAAATAAAACTACGGCAAAACAATTTCAGTAGTAATTTCCCAAGGACGGTGATAATTCGAAATAACGTTTTACGAAAACTTCGCAAGCAACTTGTTTGATATCTCGAGACCGTAGACCGATAGCTATTATTCTGGCGTACTATAAATACATCGGGGCGTCAAATAAAATTAATATTATTGAAAATAGCAAATAAACAACGCGGAAAATATGATAAATGATACAATATCTTCACTATGAAAATTACCTTGCAGTAGAAAAAATTGGATTGGCAAAAAAAATGTTATTTGAAGACTTTTATTAATTTATAATTCTATTAATTCATATTTCTGTAATACAAAAAAAATATTTGTGATAGATAATCTACCGTGATAATAAACCAAATGTGATTAGTCAAATTGAATGTTATATTTGAAGAATGTTATATTGAAAATTGAATGTTATATTTTAGAGAATGTCATAGGGTTAAATTAAAAAAAAAATAAAGCAAAATTGTTCAATGAAAAAATATTTAAAATAGTAACTTAAATAATTAGCAGCTGTTTTGTTTATTGATGATGGTACTTCTAATATTGGTTAAGATCGCTTCCGATCGTTTTAACATACTCTCCAACGTTAAGAACTGGTGTTCTTAACTAATTATGATAAATGACAGCGTTTTGTTTTGTATTGGTAATTTTGCGTTTTGTAAATAGCTTATAAATACAATAAACTGGCATCTTGTTGACTGAACGTTTAGTCTCACTGAACTATATGTGCTGTTTTAAAGTTGCGACGCGTACAATAAATGCCATCCACACCAGGATGAATGTTTATAACTCGACCAAGTAACCATTGATTTGGTTGTAAATTGTCATCCTTAATTATTACGACATCATCCACGATCAGTTGTTCAGATTTAGACTTCCATTTATATCGGTGCTGTAAGGTTGTCAGGTGATCTTGTAACCAACATTCGTAAAATCATTGTACACGCTGTTGTACATTTTGCCATCAGGATAAATTGTTCATGCTGGCTGATGTCATTAACCAATGGTTCTAGAATTGTTATTAAAGATTCACCTATAAAGAAGTGACCGTGGTATTAATGCTTGCAAGTTTGTCGGTTCATCGTCTATTCTGCATAATGGTCTTGAATTCAGCAAAGATTTGGGGCCTTCAGCCGGTTAGTTCCCTTTTCTTTTAACGTGATCTATGATGCCTATATTAAATTAAAGTGCGAATACTTTATTACCACATTAATATTTCAATCATGTATTATTTATGGAAGATTCAAAAGTCTTTACAATTATTTCATCCATTTCCCAAATCAGCTAACTTTGTTTAATCTTGAGATGGAGACAATTAATCAATTTTATTACGGTTTTTATCGTGTCATTCTTCTATAAAAATGTTATAAAAAAATAAAACGCTTTTGATAAAATATAAGATAACCGAAGGAAGATAAAAATCCGACATCAAAACAATAAATCGGAAAATTTTTTCGTTAAAAAAATTTACCATTTCGATTTTATATTTATATTTTATGATTGTACCCTCAATAAAAGAAATTTCGTCCACCACCCTATTCGTTACCCTTTTTTCCTAAACTGAGGCTAGCTGTTCAGGATGTTCACCCACCAGAATTTTTATTTATATTATAAGTTTGTTTTCTAGCTATATTCGTTTGATCCGTAAATAAATACACATTCGTCACCATTTATTTTTCTATTTATTTTTTGCTAAAAATTCTAAAGAGCAAGAAAAATGAAAATTTTATGTTGTTGTTGTCGAAAATACAGCAGAAGTAACAAAGAATGAGAAATGTAGAGGTAAAAGAAAAGGATAACAAACCATCACCTAACAATGATATATTGAATAAAAAATAAAATTCAATACTTGTAGAAAAATTATAAGAAAAACTTGGAAAATGTAATTTTATCTCTTTTCAAAGGTAATGCTTTGTTTGCTATATTTTATATTCTCTTGTTTTATAACTTTGCTCTTCTTTATTTATGACATCGATAAAGGAATAAAATAAAAATGGTTTGTGAACTTCTTAAATATATTTAATTTCGTTTCCGTCCTTAATTTACAATTTTTGTAAGGTTACTGACGTAATATTTATCCAAAATATATTTTTATAATAAGTGAATTAAATAATTTTTTTTTTGGTTTTAACATTAAATAGTATTTTTTGGAAGTGAGTCATCAAACTCAAGTATCTTTGTGAACCCTTTGAATTGTTTCAATTCGAAATCATTGAAAATACATTTTTCTTTTTATACGTGGTTCGGTTGGGATGTAAACTCATAACCTTATCAATGTCAATGTTCAAATCCTTTGGCAGACACGTTATCAACTGCACAATAGATACATTTTTAATTTTACATGTATGTCAGGATATCACGATACATATATCTGTAGGTGGGAGGTAAACTACACCAAGTCCAATTTTTTCAAAATACGTTTTTTTATACTGTTAGAATCAGGATTTTGCTCTCTACCGAGAGGTTTATAGCACTGAGTCCTGACTAGTGTAGTTTTCGAGATAGAACAATTTTAAATGACACCAAGTCCATAGTCCATAGTCCATTTTCAAACAGTTTTTTGGCTTTCCTGTAAAATTTTAAAAATGTGACTTAGTGTAGTTCACCTCCCACCTACAGATATATAAATCGCAATACGGCAGTCCTTTTTAGAAGGACTATTTTTGATTGTGAAGTTCTCTAAGCTAAGACAATTTATGATCAGCTTTCTAGCAACTTAAGTAATGAAATTCTAAAGGTCATCTTCGTTGTTTTCACAAACTTCAAGCTAATCCATGGCCATGGTAATATTAACTCTCGCTTTTTTTGTTCTGCCCGATTCATTAAATTTACGCTTTACCTCAAAACGTTAAGCTTTCCAATCTTAGAGTATATATAAATATAGAGACAACATAACTACAAAATTGTATGAAGATAGGGTAAAAATGATGACAGCAAATCTGCACTGAAAAAAAAAATTGAAGTTCATGACCACCTCATCTCAAAGTTGGCAGTTAATTATTCATGCAAAGAAAAATTATTTGCAAACAATTTCACTGTGATTGGGACAACTACACGATAACATTTTCCTAACAGCAGAATGAGGTTTATTTAAAATATAAAGTTTTATATCCAATATAACAGTAGTTGAATAAAAATAATAACTATTTCCCTGAAAAAATTTTTGTTTGGCCTTATATCATGAATTTTCCATTTTAAAGTTTAAGTATTTGAGATTAATTGAACTATATTTTATTTTCACATAAATATTTCGTGTGATTGTCTCAACTTCATCGATTTATAATTGTAGAGTTGTTAAAGCAATTTCGTAGTTTGATTCGCCATATGTGACCGCACGGTGAGGTTGAGACAATTGCATTTCGATTGGAAATAGGACATGTTTTTTTCAGTGTGTCAAATTCAACTTCTGTTTTTAGCATTTTAATTTTGTTTTTCAATGTTTATATTTACTACCATAAACTTTCTTATTAAATTATAAAAAATAAAAACAATTCTAAATTTAAAATGCCAAAAAATATTAAATGTTTTCTTAAAACCCTCGATATTCAAAGTCACATTATTGGACGCCATATGCAAAAAATAATGAATCTTGCCATAACCCAAAAAATGGATTAGTGTTTAGTGATTAAATTTTTTCAAATTTTTTTATTATCTTTTTTTTTCTTTTTAAAATAGCGCTATAGGTTCACCATTTTTGTGTGCTAAACAACAATCAGGCTTGTAATATCGAGAGTTTTGCTTTTCTTCATAGTTGTGTACATTTTTATAAAATGTATGACAATAATTACGAGAGTAATTTAAATTTATTAAGTTACTTCCATTGATGTTATATATTTTATAAAGGACAAGCAAAATTTTCAAACGACATTAAGAAATATTTAAGCTTTGTAATTATTCACAAATTAAATTAGGAAAATTTGTTGACAAACTTTTTTCATTGTTGATAAATTTAATTTTCGTTGATTAAATTTCAAAAAATTATCTTTGGTTATTATAAAAAACCAAAAATTATTTGTTATATTTCCTTTTTCACAGCCGCAGACGGGGAAAACAATTATTTTTTTATGGTAGGGCTTTTTCTTTAGATTTAAGAAAAACTCAATTACAATTTTGAATCAAATTAAAAAGCTACGTACTTCCTTGGGAAGAAATTTCGGTTCCTCAGGGAGTAAAACAAACAAATGAAATAGTTCTATGATTCCCACACGAAAGAATTTCACGTCGAAAATATCACAGCGAGAAAATATCACATCCTAAAGTCATGCGCTAAAAAATATCACATCCTAAAATCACACGCGAAAAAATATCGGATCCTAAAATAACACGCAAAAAAATATCATGGAGAAAATTTTAATGTAAAAAAACACAGAATTGTTACAATTTTTGAGATTGCAGAAATTGATATTAAAGTTTTTGGATTCTCTAATTTTGGAGATATCGCAACTGCAGGGGCCCTATTCCCGAACACATATTTGTCAATCGACAATATTGTCAATTTCGTCAAAATGCTTAACAACTTTGTTTACAATTGGTATTCTGTAACTCATATTTGTGTAAAAACAAATTATAACAAATTTTTACAAAATTATAACAGATTTTTGGTACTAGATTCGTACTTTTGACAACTAACTTTTTTAATCTTAAAAGATGCAAAATAAAATAAAAATATATTTAATAAATAAATATTGTTTTAATGATATTTATATAAAAATACGATTATTTAATATTATGAAAGACTTAATTTTGCGTAAAACATAAAGCAAAATTGTGATTTTGACAGTAACTATATTATTCTTGTCAGATTCACAATATTGTGTTGAATTTTCACCAAACTGGTGTTACATAATACGAAATTCACAATATTGTGTGAATTTACAATATTGTGATGACATTTATGTGTTAGGGAATAGGGCCTCAGAAAGGATAACAAATATTTTTACAAATTACAGTCGTGATCCATGGTAGAATGAAAATAAGGTATTCTCACTAGAGTGACAGCGATGCCATTTTGATTTTGATTGACGTCATTCAGAGTTTTATATAATACGTTTGTTGTTATTATCAATGAGAAAAGCTATTGTTTTTAAATTAAAAATATATTTAGAATGATTTATAAGTTAATTTATTAGTTTATGAAATGATTGAAATTAATTAATGAACTTTAGTATTTGTTTTACTATTAAAATTTAAAACATATACAAATTTAAATGCCGAACTACGTTAAAACCTGCAAAAGTTTTCAACAAATGTGAAAAATCATACTCAAAACATAAAGTTTTTTAATTTCCAGAAAAATAAATCAATTTGTAGTGGATAGGGATCATGTGGAAAATGAAAATGTTCGTATTTATTATAAGATAGTTTGTTCCTTACACTTCACTGAAAATGATTGGACTTTAAAAGACAAACTTTAAAATACTCTAATGAGTAAAAGATCGTTGAATTGATCGTTGAAAGTGGAACCTTATCTTAGAACATACAAGGAAGTGGTTACTTCCAATATTTGCACATCTAAAGGAACGCACATCCAAATCGCTCGAAAAGAAACGTGCTATTGCTAGTACTTGATCAATTTGACTTCAAGAGTTTCCATTCGGTTTAAAAACATAAGTCTGCTTATGAATCGATCGATGCGAAAAGAAAGTACTGGCAATTCTCAAATTATTTGATAATGCAAACTCAGTCATTCTCTCACCATTATCATTGTTGGTGTTGATTTCATAACCTCCTCCAGTGCTATGTAGAAAATATTGACGGTCTTAGCTTCAGTAGGTGCATGCAAGGCAATAAGAGAAATATTGTTTTATGTACCGCGTACCCCTAAGTAGCAAATCCTCTTATTGACCAGGATGAATTCCAACACGGCTTCTTGTATGCGTGCACCAACAAGGAAACTAGTACTAAATTTATTTCGAGGAGAATGATCACTACTGCATAAAGAGTGACTATTCGAGTTTTGTTTTCCGATTATTGGCTGTCTAATTTCTTGCAGAGAAATGATATCCATCCTATGCCTCTCAGCCTCTGTTTCTAGGCTTATTAAAGCATCATGAGCGATCAGGCTGCACACGTTTCACGTTCCGATTTGGTAGTTTGGTTCTTTATCACGTCCAGGTAAAACTTCTGTTGTTTTATTAGTGTCTGGTATTCTTTTTTTGGTTATCAAATTTAACAAAGCTTTTTTTTCAGAGTGAAGGTATTAACCTCAGTCCCAACCCAAATTTTCGTTAATGGTTCTGTTATGATGTTAGGGTTATAAGAAGTTTTAAGGCGTCAATTCGCCGTGCTGTAGCGTAAAAGACTAAGCAGTTTTTCTCTGCTTGTCTCCGATACACCAACCTAATTCTGTCTGCATTACCCCTGCAGCATGGCGTGGACGTCGAATTTCCTACCCTGTAAAATGTTCTTTAGAGTTAGAAAACTTAATAAACAAATTGTTATGAAAAAAATAAGGAAAACCATAACGTAAAAATTATGTTTTCTCTAATTTTCAAATTAAAACATTTTTTGTTTCTTTATATTTACGCCGGATGACGTCACACAAAATTTTCGATTAGCTGTCAAGAATACCTTATATTCGTTATACCATGGTCGTGATCGAAGAACTGAAATGTTAAGAAGAATTGCTCATGTATAGTATAAGAAATGCAATAAATTTATTTTTAGGTTTTTATACGCAGGTTGCTGTAAATATAAATCTTTTCGATCTAAAATTTTAAATAAGTATTGCTTAAATCGTTTGGGATCCAAAATCAATAAAATGGGAGTCATTTGCTTGAGAGGGCTATGACGTGAAATATGTGGAAAACGTTTTTACTAAGTCAAATACGGTATCATATGAAAGATTGTGTCTCAATGGTCGTTACAATTGTTAGCATAGATAGCAAAGATATATTATATACCGAAATTGTGTTTTTTACAATAAATTTTTGAAGTGAAATCTTCTTTGGACGCCTTGTGCGATTTTGCGTGGGGAAATATTTATATATTCGAGTTATCATCACGCATATATTTTTAAATATAAAATGCCTCTATCCGGTCGCAACATTTCAAATTGGAATATGGATATCGCAGTTGACTGAGGTTCTATAGGTCGAGTATTCAATTCCTGGAGTGGTACATTTTTTTATTGGTTTTGTTTTAAATACCATTAAAATTATTTTTTTTTATTCTTAAATTCATAATCGATAATGCACTTTTTTAAAGTTTCTGCTATTGTTTTTTTTCGTTTCGTTCAAATTAATTTTATTTCGATATTAACAAGAAAAATAATTATTTTTTTGGTAGACAATGCTAAAAATAATAAAATATTGGTTTTCCAATAATACGAAAACTACTATTTGAGTATAAGTTTCTCTTTAAATATGAGTTGACATCCCATCACAAAACATTGATTTAAACACAGTTTAAGTATTTTAATAAATTTAATTAAAACACAGTTTAAGTATTTAAGTATTTAAATTTATCGATAGTGTAGTTTTTTAAGGTTATTGCTATTGTCTTTTAGCACAGTGTGACGTCAATACGAAGTAAAATTTAGTTTTTATAGTTTTTTATACTTTTTGTTTGTTGTTTTTTAAGTGAAAACTTCTTTAGCCGCGTTGAGCGATTTTGTATGGGGGATAAATGCATATATTCAAATCATCCATCACGCTAAATAAATATATTAAATATAAAATACCTATATTCGGTCGTAACGGTCTAATTGCGATATGGATATCGCAGTCGACTGAGGTTCTATAGGTCGAAGGTTCAATTTATGGAGTGGTACATTTTTCTATTGTTTTTTTAAAGTGAAAACTTCTTTAGGCGCGTTGGGTGATTTTGAATGGGTTAAAATTTTATGTATTCGTCATGATCGTCACGTTAAATAAATATTATATTTAAAATAAATATTAAAAGAGAGTGAGATAAATTGTAATCATTTGTAATTTTCTTATTTCTTGTTCTCATTTTCTTGATTTATATTTTGCTTTTTTTCTTTTTTATTGAATTTGATGTTTTTTCGGTTTATAAATTTGATGTTTTTCTCAGTTAATAATAGTGTGTAAGTGTGGTAAAGCAAGTAAAGATTTCTTTTTGTATTTTTAAGCAAAATAAAAGAAATTGTTTTCTCATATTTGACTTGTGTTATGTGTGTTTTTCTTTATGCTTTTTAATAAAAAAAACCGCAATTACTATTTAATTAATTTGATAATTGTTTTTGTTTTATTTGCATTTACAGGTTTTTATTTTGCACTTTAATTTGATAATTTGAAATAAAATAAATAATGCATAAATAATAATAATAATAAAAAAGTATAATAATTATTATGTCAATTAGGTTATGTTCATATTTTCTACTTGGCTTGTTCAGTCCATGATATTTTTTGATTATTAAATATAGAAATGTATATATGTATAATAGTTGCTTGTAATGCTGATGAACCCATAAAAATTTTAATGATTTTAATTTAAAAATTCTAAAATTTTAATTTCCAATGCTACAATAATTGGAGGATACAAAAATACACAGCTATTTCGCAGTTCAAGACTGCCTTCTTTTTTTCCATAATATATTTTCGCGTGTGATTTTAGTATGTGATATTTTTTCGCGTGTGACTTTAAGATGTGAAATTTTCTCACGTGTGACTTTAGGATGTGATATTCTCGTGAAGTGATATTTTCGTACAGTGTGATTTTTTCGACGTGATATTCTTTTGTGTGGCTTTTTTTCGTGTGATATTTTTTCGAGATACCAAAAATATACAAATTGTGACAGATGTGTATACACGCTTAAATTGATTAAGGTGATCGGTTGTTTCTAATTGAATATTTCTGACAACGGTAATGTTTTCATCGAAAATAGTGTAAATGAAGCAATTATCGACGTTTTTTGTCCCCTAGAAAGTTTCTGTCATCGTATCACCATGACCGTTTTTTTTTTAAATAAAAAGTGTTGTGCTATAGGGTTTACAATATGTGTCACAACAACACATAAATAACTTTTAAGACCCAAATCCTACAACAACTTGCGCTCTTAGGTGTTTATGAACGCTTTTTTTAAACCTCTGCGGATTGAAACCACCTGAGACAATGGATTCCGGCAAACTATTCCATTTGTATGCAGTTCGGACAACGAAGTCTTTCTGCGATCTGCCAATATGACAGCGCGGGATCTCGACCGTTTGACTGTATGCGCTAGCCGATTGCCGAGTGAAACGGGGGTAGGAATAAGTTTGAGGCATTATGCTGCTGATTTCATCTGAGCACTGTTGATGACGATATTTGTAAAAAACAACGAGGTCAGCAACAGTGCGACGATGTTGTAGGGAATCAAGTTTTGATGTCAAAGCTCGATCACCCACAACTCGTATAGCCCGCTTTTGAACAGAGTCCAAGAGAGCCAAGATGGAAACAGAAGCAGCACCCCAAACTTGACAACAGTACTCCATACAGCGACGAATATTGGACTTATAAACACGGAGCAATTGGTATGGAGTGAAAATTTTTTTGCATCTACATATTTAGGAGGTGGAGTTTTCTAGACGCGCTTTTTGCCATCGTCATTACATGATCGTTCCAGAGTAAGTCATTTGAAACTGTGACACCCAATAAACGAATGTTTTCACATTCACCTATTGGTTCATCACACACAGGGCCGGTGCAAAACATTTTTGCGCTCTGTTCAAACATGAGAAATGCGCCCCCAGGACTTAAGAGTTATCTCAAAATTGTTGTGGCTTGTCTTATCGTATTTTAAAATTTGTTGCATACCATTTATAATATTTGTTTTTAAATTGTTCTTCCTCAATTGAATTAAAATACGTTGTTTATTATTAAATATCTACATATTATAGGCAAGGTCCATCTTCAGGATCAGAAAACTATCAAAAATATTAAAATTATTACTGTTAGTTTTATTATCCTGAAGATGGCCCTAGCCCGATATAAATATATATTAACAATAAATAATATATTTTTTACTTGCCTAGATAGTAAAGTTTTACTTTATTACTGTAGTATGGGGTCGTAAAGTGTCACTTGTTAACCCTTTATTCAAAATAAATTTCACTGATGAGTTGAAAACGCCAATTTCTTGTTACTAATAGTTTTATTTTACTATAGATACGTATTTCGAAAGCTATGCTTTCATCGACAGTTATATATATCAGACCCGATTTCGTTGTCATAGTTACGTCCAATGCAAATTTTTAATTTTGATTTGGATTAAACTTTTTTTTAAATATTTTGCTTGCGACGAATAAAAATTAGTATACGACTTTGATTTTGAATTCAATGTGGGTGCAAATCTCAACTGGCACCGCGATTGGCAAATTCCACATACGCTCAAAATCTTTAGCTTTACTGCTCGATTTATAGTCGGTAACGCTAAATTAACGTAAAGTACAAAAGTATGAAATGCCCTAGAGGCATTAAATTATGTAATATGAAAAATGAAAATGAATATTTTTATTTTAAATTTTGTATCAAATGTTTATTTTGATTTCATTATTTTAAATTTTGATTTAAAAATTAGTTTGTTACTTTTAAGGAATTAATTGATTTACAAAATTGATTACAAACCCAAAATTATTTAAACATTAAAGAATACGTAATTTCTAACAGACTATAAATCAAAATTTTGTAGTGTTTCAAGTTACGTTTAAGTTAAAGTTAACGTCAAGGATTTGCCGTCTATAATACTGCAAGGACGTAATCTACTATTTATTTAAAATATGGGATTAATTGAGGAAAAACAAATTATCAAAACAAATAATTATTCTCCTGGCAAAACAAATTTTTAATATGAGTTTATAATATTGTTTTTCGGTAAATGGTTGTAAAGTTGAACTTTACTGCCGCTACGGAGAAGGTTAAAGTCTTAATTTTTTCACGTATAATCAAAGCGGCTGTAAAGTAACGCCATTTCTATTTTTTTACGGCGGCAGTAAAGTAAATCTCATATTTTACGACAGCAGTAAAGTAACATAATCATCCATTAACAGTAACATAACATACATTCAGTAACATAATCGTTCAGTTCAATGAATTAAAATCAATAAAAATTAATTTCAGAAAATTTATTACCTGATATTACCTTTTGAAATCATATTTATAAAAAATTTGATGTATTAAATATTAATTTCATATTTAAAAAAAGTTCAATTTTTAATACTATTTAATTCGGAGCTAAAGTGACTTTTTGTGTTTGGTCTATAATTGTCGGGCTTGCTACGGTCGGCCGCCAAAATATAGACTTAACTTAACACAAAAAATAGCACTTCAGCTCCTAATTAAATAATATACTATTTGCCTTCAAATAGTTTTCTTTAATTTTGTTTTTATTGCATGGACCTAATTTTTACTATTTCATTCATACTTTTTAAATTTATCAATTGCTAAAAAAAAATTGTCTAGTTTTCTTTTCCATAGAATTTTAATATTTATTATCCATACTCAACATAAAAAAATATACACATTCAAAATATCATATATACACAATCATAAACATCATAAACATCCTATAACTGATTTTGTTATTCTAATTTCAAAACTGTGCAGACGTTTAATGTATCTGTGAATAGCTTTATTCAAAATTTCATTAATACTTGTAAAACATACTATTTTCCTGCACAGAATTTCAAAACTGTTCAGATATTTTATAGTATGTGTGTATTATATTTCAGAACATTGCAGCAATCAATAGTATGGGTAATATTTTGTGAACAACAATTTAAAATAAACAGTACTAATACTTATGTGTGTTTCCTTATTTTTAATTTGTGTGTATTGAGATTTAAAGAGAATACATGTTTTATATGTTTAAATTTGTATACTTATATGGAAAAATGAATGAAAGCATATATTTGAAACACTGGACAAAAACAAAGAAAGTTGATGTTCATAAAATATTATTTTAAACGGTTTAATTCAATTTAAATTGTTAATTGATGTTGGTTTTTGCGCCCTTATTTTCCTGATAAATTGAGCGCCCTGTTTTACTGTGCACTTTTGTACAACGCAGAACCGGGCCTGATCACACATACTGAATAAAAAGCTTTGGGAACTCGACCTTTGATCTGGAAACAATCAACAGCTGTGTTTTGGTATTGAGTTGAAATTTACCAGGTTTTGGTCACCCTAATCGGCGACTTTATTAGGTCTTTATTCACGTTTACGGCAGCGTCTTTCCGGGCGGGATTAATTCGTTCGTGCATTTTACCTTTTGAAGGAAGTGGCTGGTTTACCTGGGTTTTATGATTTTTACAAGCTCCAGACCAATTTTGAAAATTATGTACCATTGTTTATTATAGTAAAAAGTTTCGTTTAGTACGAATTACATTATGTGTCGACAAGGGTTGGATAGCCAATTACTCGGGAATCTAGCATTCTTGCCATTATGCCATTCATTCATTCAATTGACTTATGCCATTCAATCAAAAAATAAAACCCACACATGAAGTTACATGGTGGTTCATTTGTTTGATAAAGAGCACGCCTACATAGTATTACAAAAGGAGATCTGACGTACTAAATTGGAAGTGGTACCGTTAACTAATTAAAGTTCGTCCGCTATCACTTCTTATGTCACTAATTGGATTATTACCAACCCCATTTTAGTTTTATTGTTGCATATTGAAAAAGAAATTGCTTTTATCTCTTATTTTACTTTTATTTCCTCTATCCTATGGGAACTATTGGTTTTTTGCATGTGATAAAATTTATTGTTTCATTCATTCTTTAAATAAAACAGCACAAATAAAACAGCAAAATACAAAAAAATAAGGTTTGTGTCCATTAACATCTCAAAACGGATGTTGTTGTATGACCTATTGGCTCCCAGGATTTATCATCCACTGTGGCTATTTGTATGACATCGATCCTTCAGTCTCCTGGTCTTGGTATTATATTTTTTTTATTACTCACGTGTACTGAGCGTGGATTAATGCCCCCCGGAATGAACGTCTTTAGGCGAATGGACGCTCACTACTGCTCGTACTCCGTAAACGTTCCATCTTTCTGAACAAATTCTTAATTCAGTACTGCTTTGTATCAAAGTCTTATGCAGCCTAAGTGCTGCAACCGTTCAAAAATCCTATCAAAGAAGTTTCTATGGGTACTTTGGGACTTTCCAGTTCTTTATAAATTGTTTTAAATCGACTTTTTTCATTTGTGACACAACAACACATTTGTGACACAACAACACAAAAACTTTTCTCGTGTCTGCAATTCTCAGGAAAATTTCGCAATAAGACTGATGGAAAATGCACCAACCAATGTCCTCTGGGACGGCATCTCTCTCACGACTACTGAAAATTACATCAATTTCAACACTAAATCGCGGCATATATTTCCGAATGCTGGTAGTGACATGTATAACAACCAGATCCCTAATCAAGAAATTTAAAAGACAAAACTAATTGTTGTTTTTCCCAATTGTGTTTCTGAGAAACTTTGTTCTTGTTGCGGCATGAGCGTCAGATGTGTATTGTGAGTGTCCTGGTCACCACAGTTGGATCTGCTTTGGTGTATTGATTTAGTCCACATGTAGATTGTTGGAACTGCAGACATCGAATTCGTGCCTCTCAAAAGTAACTCTCACGAGCGGGGTAATTGCATATTCGTCCTCGTTATCGCACTCTTAACTATCCCTAGTTAATCTGCACAAAAAATAGTCTGAAGATAGTTTTCCATCAGAATTACCACCTTATTCGCCTAAACTGTCCCTGCATAGCAGATATTTGGATGGATGACGCGCCTGGTATTCTTTGCCGCATCGTCATTGGTGGCGTGAACCATCTGGTTGTTCATAAAACTAACCTTCATAGCAATTGTTACTCTGGTGGTAAGACATGTGAAAAATTATTTAATAAATTGTGTTTAAGGATGTTAGAATGTTTTAAATGGACAGTTTGTTCAGGTTCAGTTTGTTTCGTTTTTACTGTATAACCTTGGATATGGTGCTCTAAAAGTTAAACACAATTCTTTCAGTGATTTATTATTTATAAAGGAATTTTATTTGATAAGCTGTCACTACATAACCATAGCTCATTGATCTACATCGTACATCTTTATTTTATTACTTTCAATTGAATAAGGTACCAATATTTTCAATTAAACTGTTTAACTTTGTATAATTTATTGGATTTTTTTGTGTTTTCTTATATTTTCCTTTTCATCTACAAAATAAAAAGAAGTTTAATAAAATATATTGTATATACTTGTACATAAAAAAGCAAAAAATTATTAGAAAATGGAAAGAAAAAAATTATTTTAAATAAGAAAGAAGGAATAAGAAAAATAAATACTTCTGCGTTCTTGTTATATCATTTTTTTGGTTCATATTATGTTTTCGGTGCGGGGGATTCGTAAGGTAATTTTTGTAGGTTTAAAATATGTATGATAAATTTTCTTGTTGATTAATAATTTTTGTTTGTGATATACAGCAAAAAAAATTATAAATTTGTATTGTAACTTTGTAATACTAATGTAAATTTATTTATTCTTCCTTTTTTATTTAATATTTATTCGCTCCCTAATTCCCCGGTCTGCGTTTTAATGTAATTTTTGTTTTTATTTTATTTTAACAAAAGGGACATTTATTTTACCATTTCCCTTTGATTATATATTAAAACATTTACACAAAGAGCACCATAAGTTGCACGGTAGTTAAGTAACTTATCTATTAAATTATACTTTTTAGTACATCTCTCTTTTAGAGTATTTTGTTGGTACCCTATTTTCAAATACGCTAAACTTTACCAATTTGCCATTAACCACTTACTTCTTATGTCCCACAACGTTCAATTATTTTTCTTTTTAAATTCATGTATGAATATAAATTTTAAAATGTGAGACTAGGTGGTTTTTTATTGAATACAATTTTATTATTTGAACTGGAATGTTTTTAAGTAATAAATCATTAAACTATTTTTAATTTTTTATACAATTTGTTGTTGCTCTTTTGTGACTTTTGTTTTTTTTATAGCGAAAAAAATGTTTATAAATACATATTTTATTAATTATTACTAAAGAGAAAAAAATCGAATTCAGTGTATGCGATCGTAATTAAAAATAAAACGTTGACAAAGAGAATTTAAAAGTAGAAATTATAAATTTATGGTTTAAGTGTTTTTTTTGTGATTCGTACTTAATTTTAAAAATTACTGCTGTCTTGAGCAGCAAACAGACGAAAATCGCTTTTGTACCAAGACGTACAAGAATTGCGTTACATTGATTTGTTCACCTTAGGGTGATACCAAACGTCCTTCATGAGGTCAATTACGGTCATTAAACAAAATGTTTTTTACTTTTTCAAGTATTTTTTTTTTTTTTTTAATAAAATGTGATGTGTAGTAGGCATTACAATATGTGTCACAACAACAAATAAAAACCTTTTAAGACCAAGGTCCCACAACAACATGCGTTCAAAGGATGTTAATGTACGCAAATCTGTTTTTTTTTTTTAATATTTTTTGTTAAATAATGGATAACTAAACCATAAATCCTATCACATATAAAATATGACATAGGCCAATATTTCGTGATAGGATAGGGAAAATAAATTAAGTATTACGAGATCAAGGTCTTTAACCTATCATTTTGCTTGTTATCATATTAGCTATTTGTTTGACCATATGATTGCAATGAACATTATTTTAAAAATGTGTTTTACAATCGATACATAATATGAAATTTTGTAAAAAACGTCTACTAAATGTTTGAAAATGTTGTGAAATTACTGTAATTACAGTAATTAGTAAACTACTAGTAAAAATAAAACGGTTGATAAAATCTTTTACGAATTCTCTTTCGTTTATACCATGTGTAATGAACACTGGACCTGCTAGTGAGTCACTATCAAGAAGCAATCTGGGGACTGCGTGCCTGGCAGAGTAGTAATCCGACGAGCAGCAGACATGTGTGTTCGAACAGCAGTATTCCCCAGTTAAATAATTAAATATGCACGCAAAATAGACTGTGTAAACGGAATTAAATAAGCAAAATAAAGAGCAGGGATTCTGGCGACGCAAAGACCGACGAAACCGAGATAATCACACCAACACCAATACAATACATTTTAAAAAAATTACTCAAATGCTTCACTCAACCCCATGATTGTTCCGGATCCAACTCTTCATTTCTTCGAAAACCTAATTAACAGATCATGTTCACAAACTTAAGCATACGATGGATATATTAGAAATATATTAAATGAATGTAACAAAAATGATGTCGGCAATTGTTGAACTTGTTAGAAATATAATAACTGATTACCACATATTTTATACTTCGTTAGGCACCTGTCCTTGAAGGGCCCGACAACTTTTTTATCTGCCATTTTCCTCGATTCGACCGCTTTTTCGCTCGGCAAACTCCAAAACATGGCGATTGCCCCGAGTCTTGAAATTTACTACCACAATTTTGATTTTTTTGATGGGGAAATAGAAATTTGTTTTAGAAAACGAGGGTTTATCTTGTCTAACAAAAATTTTTCTGCTATTATCAAGTCCGACAACCCAAACCTGTCAAAATGTCAACTGTGGCACTCGACAATAGCAACAAAATTTTGTTGGACAAGGTTCTCGAAAGTGGCAGATGTAAAAGTTATCCGACTCGTCAAGGACAGGCGCCTCACAGAGAATAAAATACTTGGTAATCATCAAATGAAAGGGGTAAAGCCCTGCAGACTAATATTAAACACTTCAAAAAATAAGGGAAACTTTTATAAAATTTTTATAAATTACAATACACAAAATTTTTTCATAATTCTTTTAATTCAGTAAATTATTTGTGATGTAACATCACCCCGATGGAAAATCTCCCATCAAGAATAATATAAGAACTGAATCTAAAAAATTATGGTGCAAATTATGAAACTTTTTGCAATCCATACAATTTTAGAGCGATCTAGTTTCGAACCAATGAGAAAATTTTTAAACTTTAAAAAAGTTTATCATTCTCATCAGGGCTAGCCGACTAGATAAACTCTACCAAAAAATGTTAACGCTAATGATTATAAACCAAAAATTAGGTTACAACTCTAGCGAAGTGTAAAAACAAAAAATTTACATAAACATACATTTAATAAATTCAGGTTTAGTCAATTAATTTCTCTGGTGATCACTGTTTTGTTATACTCTAGATTTTCTAGTATTGAATAACAAAATTGTATCTGTGAGAAGAAGATGACTAGTCTTCACTTGTGTCTATTGACACATGATCAACAATTAATTCAGTAAATTATTTGTGATGTAACATCACCCCGATGGAAAATCTCCCATCAAGAATAATATAAGAACTGAATCTAAAAAATTATGGTGCAAATTATGAAACTTTTTGCAATCCATACAATTTTAGAGCGATCTAGTTTCGAACCAATGAGAAAATTTTTAAACTTTAAAAAAGTTTATCATTCTCATCAGGGCTAGCCGACTAGATAAACTCTACCAAAAAATGTTAACGCTAATGATTATAAACCAAAAATTAGGTTACAACTCTAGCGAAGTGTAAAAACAAAAAATTTACATAAACATACATTTAATAAATTCAGGTTTAGTCAATTAATTTCTCTGGTGATCACTGTTTTGTTATACTCTAGATTTTCTAGTATTGAATAACAAAATTGTATCTGTGAGAAGAAGATGACTAGTCTTCACTTGTGTCTATTGACACATGATCAACAATTAATTCAGTAAATTATTTGTGATGTAACATCACCCCGATGGAAAATCTCCCATCAAGAATAATATAAGAACTGAATCTAAAAAATTATGGTGCAAATTATGAAACTTTTTGCAATCCATACAATTTTAGAGCGATCTAGTTTCGAACCAATGAGAAAATTTTTAAACTTTAAAAAAGTTTATCATTCTCATCAGGGCTAGCCGACTAGATAAACTCTACCAAAAAATGTTAACGCTAATGATTATAAACCAAAAATTAGGTTACAACTCTAGCGAAGTGTAAAAACAAAAAATTTACATAAACATACATTTAATAAATTCAGGTTTAGTCAATTAATTTCTCTGGTGATCACTGTTTTGTTATACTCTAGATTTTCTAGTATTGAATAACAAAATTGTATCTGTGAGAAGAAGATGACTAGTCTTCACTTGTGTCTATTGACACATGATCAACAATTAATTCAGTAAATTATTTGTGATGTAACATCACCCCGATGGAAAATCTCCCATCAAGAATAATATAAGAACTGAATCTAAAAAATTATGGTGCAAATTATGAAACTTTTTGCAATCCATACAATTTTAGAGCGATCTAGTTTCGAACCAATGAGAAAATTTTTAAACTTTAAAAAAGTTTATCATTCTCATCAGGGCTAGCCGACTAGATAAACTCTACCAAAAAATGTTAACGCTAATGATTATAAACCAAAAATTAGGTTACAACTCTAGCGAAGTGTAAAAACAAAAAATTTACATAAACATACATTTAATAAATTCAGGTTTAGTCAATTAATTTCTCTGGTGATCACTGTTTTGTTATACTCTAGATTTTCTAGTATTGAATAACAAAATTGTATCTGTGAGAAGAAGATGACTAGTCTTCACTTGTGTCTATTGACACATGATCAACAATTAATTCAGTAAATTATTTGTGATGTAACATCACCCCGATGGGACATGACATCACCCCAAGTGAAGACTAGTCATCTTCTTCTCACAGATACAATTTTGTTATTCAATACTAGAAAATCTAGAGTATAACAAAACAGTGATCACCAGAGAAATTAATTGACTAAACCTGAATTTATTAAATGTATGTTTATGTAAATTTTTTGTTTTTACACTTCGCTAGAGTTGTAACCTAATTTTTGGTTTATAATCATTAGCGTTAACATTTTTTGGTAGAGTTTATCTAGTCGGCTAGCCCTGATGAGAATGATAAACTTTTTTAAAGTTTAAAAATTTTCTCATTGGTTCGAAACTAGATCGCTCTAAAATTGTATGGATTGCAAAAAGTTTCATAATTTGCACCATAATTTTTTAGATTCAGTTCTTATATTATTCTTGATGAATTAATTGTTGATCATGTGTCAATAGACACAAGTGAAGACTAGTCATCTTCTTCTCATAGATACAATTTTGTTATTCAATACTAGAAAATCTAGAGTATAACAAAACAATGATCACCAGAGAAATTAATTGACTAAACCTGAATTTATTAAATGTATGTTTATGTAAATTTTTTGTTTTTACACTTCGCTAGAGTTGTAACCTAATTTTTGGTTTATAATCATTAGCGTTAACATTTTTTGGTAGAGTTTATCTAGTCGGCTAGCCCTGATGAGAATGATAAACTTTTTTAAAGTTTAAAAATTTTCTCATTGGTTCGAAACTAGATCGCTCTAAAATTGTATGGATTGCAAAAAGTTTCATAATTTGCACCATAATTTTTTAGATTCAGTTCTTATATTATTCTTGATGGGAGATTTTCCATCGGGGTGATGTTACATCACAAATAATTTACTGAATTAATTGTTGATCATGTGTCAATAGACACAAGTGAAAACTAGTCATCTTCTTCTCACAGATACAATTTTGTTATTCAATACTAGAAAATCTAGAGTATAACAAAACAGTGATCACCAGAGAAATTAATTGACTAAACCTGAATTTATTAAATGTATGTTTATGTAAATTTTTTGTTTTTACACTTCGCTAGAGTTGTAACCTAATTTTTGGTTTATAATCATTAGCGTTAACATTTTTTGGTAGAGTTTATCTAGTCGGCTAGCCCTGATGAGAATGATAAACTTTTTTAAAGTTTAAAAATTTTCTCATTGGTTCGAAACTAGATCGCTCTAAAATTGTATGGATTGCAAAAAGTTTCATAATTTGCACCATAATTTTTTAGATTCAGTTCTTATATTATTCTTGATGGGAGATTTTCCATCGGGGTGATGTTACATCACAAATAATTTACTGAATTAATTGTTGATCATGTGTCAATAGACACAAGTGAAGACTAGTCATCTTCTTCTCACAGATACAATTTTGTTATTCAATACTAGAAAATCTAGAGTATAACAAAACAGTGATCACCAGAGAAATTAATTGACTAAACCTGAATTTATTAAATGTATGTTTATGTAAATTTTTTGTTTTTACACTTCGCTAGAGTTGTAACCTAATTTTTGGTTTATAATCATTAGCGTTAACATTTTTTGGTAGAGTTTATCTAGTCGGCTAGCCCTGATGAGAATGATAAACTTTTTTAAAGTTTAAAAATTTTCTCATTGGTTCGAAACTAGATCGCTCTAAAATTGTATGGATTGCAAAAAGTTTCATAATTTGCACCATAATTTTTTAGATTCAGTTCTTATATTATTCTTGATGGGAGATTTTCCATCGGGGTGATGTTACATCACAAATAATTTACTGAATTAATTGTTGATCATGTGTCAATAGACACAAGTGAAGACTAGTCATCTTCTTCTCACAGATACAATTTTGTTATTCAATACTAGAAAATCTAGAGTATAACAAAACAGTGATCACCAGAGAAATTAATTGACTAAA
This sequence comes from Diogma glabrata, assembly GCA_963693315.1. Lineage (NCBI taxonomy): Eukaryota > Metazoa > Arthropoda > Insecta > Diptera > Cylindrotomidae > Diogma > Diogma glabrata. The sequence goes on from OY856186.1 coordinate 302,681,186, forward strand.
CCTGAATTTATTAAATGTATGTTTATGTAAATTTTTTGTTTTTACACTTCGCTAGAGTTGTAACCTAATTTTTGGTTTATAATCATTAGCGTTAACATTTTTTGGTAGAGTTTATCTAGTCGGCTAGCCCTGATGAGAATGATAAACTTTTTTAAAGTTTAAAAATTTTCTCATTGGTTCGAAACTAGATCGCTCTAAAATTGTATGGATTGCAAAAAGTTTCATAATTTGCACCATAATTTTTTAGATTCAGTTCTTATATTATAATTCTTTTCCTTTAATCCAAAAATAATTTATCAATCAATAAATTTGTTATTTTTCCAAATGTTTTTTTTGTAATTTACAATATTTTTGGTAAACTTACAAATATTTTATGAACTGTATAAAAAAATTGTAAATTTTACTTATTTTTTTTTAGGGAAGAAAAACCATTATTTTTTTTTTTTCAAATTTTTATGTTTAATTTGTAATGATGATGTAATGATTTGCCGCAATTTTAAATACTATGCGAATTATTCCTTGTTTGAATGGTTATTTTGACTGGGCCATATGCATGCGAAAATTATAAATTAGATAACCTTAGACACATTTAATATAAGTTTTGTGTAAGAATGACAACCAAAAGCGTGTTCGACAAGGAGATGAATGGAACAAAGAATAGTATTGTAAATAAAAATTTCGAATTAATTAAAACAGAAATAGAACAACAGTGAGAAGGATGGAACAAATTGTGACCACTTCTACGAGGTCATCAATGAAAAATTCCATTTTACAAACTAACGTAAACATCGACAAATATGAATATGGCAAAAATGGTCAATAGTTCAGCTAAATGCCGGTTTTCTTCGCCGAATTTTTTTTAATCAGGATGAATTTGCTTGAAATTTTGACCAGTATGTTAGAAATAACTCGAAGATCAAGATCTACCCCACGCGTTTTTTCTCTTGGGCTTGTTATCACGCCATCTCGATGGTGGAAATCTTTATGCTAAAAATAACAACGGGAATCGATAGAAGAGTGAATTTGAATGATTTAATGTTCTATGAAATTTTTTCGAAAAGTCAATATTTTTTGAGTTATTTGTGACTGAAAATGTTTATTTTCCATTGAAAAAACGAAAATGGTTTTTCAGTTTTTCCGAATAACTCAAAAAGTTGCATTTTTCGAAAAAATCCTCAGAAAAAAAACTGTAACCAAACACTTTTTTTTGCATTTTGTCGCACATACATTGGATCATTAAATTTTTTTTACTTTTTGCGCACGGTGGTGAGTACGACCTTTACGAGCCTTTCATCAGTCACCAGCTACTGTTGCGATATGATCATCAATTTTTTTAAAATTTTTTGATTGTTGTCGACTCAACATTATTGATGGCAGCTTCAAGCTTGGATTATCCAAGCTACCATATTTAATTGATGATCAGAAAGTTTGGAGAATTTTGAAGTTTACTAAATACTAAATATACCTTTCGAAGTGATCACTCTTTAAAGTCTAGGTAGAGGAACATTTTTAGACTTCATTATTTTGATCAATTTTGTAACGGTTTCCTCTTCTTTGTGAAATTTACCACATCTAATTTCTTCCTCAATTTTTAATGGTTTTTTTTCGATGGTATATTTATCCAAAAGTTTGGAAGCATGCAGTCCAGAAAGTGCCTTAAATTAATAGCCTTTCCTCGTTCTTTCACCGGATGTGACACAGTTTCGGCATTTTACAATAAGGGTAAAAAACTTTTTTACGATCTTATTGGAGAAAGACAATAGGCACTGTTTTACAGGTCTACCGCCGAACTAGAAAACATTTTGGTAGGTACTCTGCAATAATGTTTTTTAAAATTACTGCAGATACACAGCAAAATAAATTGAAAAATATCGAGACTTTGAAAATATCTAGATTAGAACCGATTTTATTCCTTAAGGCTACCACCAAAAGCAGTGCCCTCAAATTATCATCCCTGGTCACTACTGTAGATGCCTTAAATGAGCACATTATAAAAACTTATTTGCAGATCCAATTGTGGCTTGGAAACAGCAGAATCAGTTCAACTGATTTGGGATGGATTAATTCTGGAAGCCTCTTTGCAAACCATTAGAATTCAAGGATAATTTGTTCTAAAAATCATTTAAATTTAATGTAAAACTAAAAAAAGAAAATAATTTCGTGGTCTGTAAATAATTATTTTTAATGTAATCATGGAGAGTGGCTTTTAAGGGTTGAGTTATTATGAAAAATCCAAAATAATATTTCAGAACATCTAACAACTCATGTAAAATTTATTTAGATCTGTTAAGATTTAATTTGTAGTTTAATAAGTTTTGACAATAAGGGATAGTTCCCTAAACGAGTGTGGAGACGTGGAGAGTAAATTGAGCTTAATTCCAAATTTTCAGGCAAACCGATGCTAATTCAAAGAATTCGGAGCTTCATTACTATCTTTACCATCATTTACTCGACTACAATAGTACATTATGATGCTAGGACGTAAAGCTAAAGATTTTGGACGGATGTGGAGTTTGCAAATCGAGGCGCTAGCCGAGATTTGCATCCACATTAAGTCCAAAATAGCTTACATCCGTGCATCATATACTATTTTTTATTCGCCGCAAGCAAAATATTTTAAGAAAATTGGTTTATTCCAGGGTTGTTAATACCCAAGTAGGTTTTGCCAGACATTGACATACGGCCAAGCACTGGTCCATTAATGGTTGACAGTACTTGGCTATTGTTGCTGGGCCAATACTAGAGCCAATCATCGGCCGATCTATGGCTTACAGAACATAGCCAGTATATTGTTACCTTTGAATGGCCAAGCCCTGGCCCATGAATGGTAAATAATACTTGGCTATTGTTATTGGGCCAGTACTGTAGCCATGAATTTGCCGATCTGTCATTTTTTTTAAATTTCACTAGAGTATTATCCCTTTTAGAAATACATAGTTTGAAAAATTTCACATATAGTTTAGTTATCGCCTTGTCGGTTGAAAGACTATGGTAATATAGAAAAGGTTGGTATATGTTTTAATTTATTTTCATTTCCATTTATTTCAATTATTTTGTAAATAATTTATTTAAATTTATGTATAAAAAATATTATTTTATATTTTTTTTAATGGCGGAGTCAGGGCGGAGTTTGCCATTACTCAGCCATTCCTGCAACTGAACCAGTTGTATGGGGGGTTTTGAATTTTTTCCGTCATTTTTATTTTATTTTAAATTAGTTTGTATTTAGGCGAGGAAATAAAGCACAAAAATAGGCCAAACCTAAGCAAATTGGCAGAGTAAGATGGATCGATATGCGGTTTTTTGCATTCGATTCAGGAAGCCGTCAGGAAAGTTTGTGAACATAGCCACTTTTCGGCAAAAAAACTTCTGAAGTACCTAGGGTCCAGGGCGGGTAATAGACACCTCATCTCCTTGAACTTTCCATTAATTCAGCTCGAAATTGATCGAAGCTCGTTCCTTGGGGGTTTTTGGGGTCGCTGAACACGAATATGATGTCGGCGATGACCCTCGGAGTTCCTAGGACCAAGGGCGGGTATGTCTAACTCATCTCCTGGACCTTTACACTAATTCAGCTAGAAATTGATCGAAGCTCGTTACTGGGGGTTTTTGGGGCCGCCGAACACGAATATGATGTCTGCGATGACCTTCGGAGTAGCTAGGGGCCAGGGCGAGTTATATACACCTCATCTCCTGGAACTTTTCATAAATACAGCTCGAAATTGATCGAAGCTCGTTACTCGGTGGGTTTTGGGGTCGCTGAACACAAATATGATGTTGTCGATGACCCTCGGAGTACCTAGGGCCCAGGGTGGGTATGTCTAACTCATCTCCTGGAACTTTCCATTAGTTCAACTCGAAATTGATCGAAGCTCGTTACTTGAGGGTTTTTGGGGGTCGCTTAACACGAATATGATGTCGGCAATGACCCTCGGAGTACCTAGGGCCCAGGGCGGGTATGTCTAACCCATCTCCTGGAACTTTCCATAAATTTAGCTCGAACTTTATCGAAGCTCGGTTTGGGGCCGCTAAACACGAATATGATGTCTGCGATGACCGTCGGAGTATCTAGGGGCCAGGGCGGGCTATATACACCTCATCTCCTGGAACTTTTCATAAATACAGCTCGAAATTGATCGAAGCTCGTTAATCGGCGGTTTTTGGGGTCACTGAACACGAATATCATGTCGGCGATGACCCTCGGATTACCTGGGTTGCAGGGCGGGTATATTTAACTCATATCCTGAAAATTTCCATAATTAAAACTCGATTATTTTATTTATTCGATTATTTTATTTTTTTATTATATTATTTTATTTTATTAATGGAAAGTTCCAGGTGATGAGTTAGATATACCCGCCCTGGACCCTAGGTACTCCGAGGGTCATCGCCGACATCATATTCGTCTTCAGCGCGACCCCAAAAACCCCGAGTAACGAGCGTCGATCAATTTCGAGCTGTATTTATGGAAAGTTCCAGGAGATGAGGTGTCTATAACCCGCCCTGGTCCCTAGGTACTCCGAAGGTCATCGCAGACATCATATTCGTGTTCAGCGGCCCTAAAAACCCCCGAGTAACGAGCTTCGATCAATTTCGATCTGAATTTTTGGAAAGTTCCAGGAGATGAGTGAGACATACCCGCCCTGGGCCCTAGGTACCCCACGGGTCATCGCCGACGTCATATTCGTATTCAGCGACTCCAAAAACCCCTAAATAACGAGCTTCGATCAATTTTGAGCTGAATTTATGGAAAGTTCCAGAAGATGAGTTAGACATACCCGCCTTGGGCCATAGGTACTCCGAGGGTTATCGCTGACATCACATTCGTGTTCAGCGACCCCAAAAACGACCGAGTAACCAGCTTCGATCAATTTCGAGCTATATTTATGGAAAGTTCCAGGAGATGAGGTGTATATAACCCGCTCTGGCGCCTAGGTACCCCGAAGGTTATTGCAGACATTATATTCGTGTTCGGCAGCCCTAAAACCTCCCCAGTAACGAGCTTCGATCAATGTCTAGCTGAATTAATGTAAAGTTCCATGAGATGAGTTAGACATACCCGCCCTGGGCCCTAGGTACTGCGAGGGTCATCGCCGACATCATATTTGTGTTCAGCGACCCCAAAAACCCCCAAGTAACGAGCTTCGATCAATTTCGAGCTGAATTTATGGAAAGTTCAAGGAGATGAGGTGTATATAACCCGCATTGGCCCCTAGGTACTCCATAGGTTTTTTGCCGAAAAGTGGCTATGTTCACAAACTTTCCTGACGGCTTCCTGAATCGAATACAAAAAACCGCATCTCGATCCATCCTACTCTGCCAATTTGCTTAGGTTTAGTGCTTTATTTCCTCGTCTAATTTAATTTATTTAAATTTACATATGATAATAATGTATATTTTTTTTAACGGCCCAGTCATGGTTGCCAGTATTTGGCCCAAGAATGGCAACCATTTATTGTCCGAAGTTATCATCCAGTAAAATTATGTTAATGGCCCAGTCGTGGTTGCCAGTAGTCGCCCATTGCTGCATAACTGGCTGCCAGTAATGGACCATTACTGGACCAGTTGTACAACCTTGTATGGGTATACACGTATAAAACGTTATATACGTTACACGTATAATACGTAACGTATAAAACGTATCAAACGTATATAACGTATAAAACGTATAATATGAGTTTGTTTCATAAAAAATTAAAAATACTTCTTACTTCAGATATTAATTATATTGTAACGACTCTTCGTTGGTTCTTTTAGATTATTGAACAAACACGACAGTAAAAGACAGATCTTTAGTTAACAGAATCTCAAACTTTATTTGTCATCAAATTACAGCAGCTTCCGTTTTTCCTTACAATAAATTCCAGGGTCTCCAATTTATGTAAACTAAACTTCACCGCTTTTCCACAATTTGAATCAATAATATTCGGAATCGTAAAATCTGTATTTACTATTCCACTAAGTTCAGATTCTTTCACTATTAGTACCCAGGCTCAAATACCACCGATTATTCCTTATACTTGCGAATATTTATAAACACTTTTAATTGCAAAATTAAACTGACCATCTGATATTTTTGTTTGCTTATTTATATCGAAAAATAAATAAATCGAAACTTCTATAATCCACTAGAAATCAATACTACGTAGTCTGTACATCTTAAATAGGCCACACCTGTTTTCATTCATACTTGCATTTGTATTAGCGAACTCAAATTTAATTTATGCAAAATGTATTAGGTAACTCCTTTTAATTCATTAATGTAAACATTTGTATAACAAATTTAGTTTACATTAATTTATGCAATACAATTTGCAATACAAGTAAAAGATTGAAAAAGGAGTTAACGTTTAATTCATGAATGAGTAAATAAAATTAACCCATTCTGGACGAAGTTTATTACATTGCCCTCCATTTAGTTTTGTTCGTCCCGAACAATATCAGATATCGCATTGGTGCTGTTACCTTGGTACGGTGCCAACCTTTGCAGATGTATCACTTTCATCTTGGTACGGGGTCCCTTTTGTATGCGGTAGATGACATCATTAATTCGTTTGATTATTTTATATGGGCCTTCCCAATCTGGCTGCAGCTTGGGTGATCTTCCCTTAGTTCTTCTGGGGTTGTATAGCCATACCAATTCTCCTTCTTGAAAACCGCCACTATTTGCATTTATGTCATACCTGGTTTTCATTTTGTCACTGGCAATCTTAATGTGGTCTCGAACCTGCTGATGGATTTTATTCATCTTCTCCCTTAGTTGTCCCACATAATCTGTTTTCGTGGATACCAGACCTCCAGGGATGCCAAACTCGATGTCACTAGGAAGATGTAGTTCCCTTCCGAACATGATATTCGCTGGCGTTTCACTTGTCGTATCGTGCACTGCACTACGATAGGCCATCAAGAATAACGGAAGATCCTTGTCCCAATTTCTTTGGTTGGCTTCTACTACCTTTGACAAATGTTCTTCCATGGTTCGGTTGAATCGTTCTACCATGCCATCTGACTGCGGGTTCATAGGTGTAGTTCGTGTTTTTCTAATGCCGAGGGTTCTGCACAGCTCTTCCATCAGTTGAGATTCGAAATTCCTTCCCTGGTCGGTATGCAACTCGAGCGGTGTTCCATATCTGCAAACCCATTCATTGACTAATGTTTCCGCGACCGTAACTGCTTCCTGGTTCGGTATTGCATAAGCTTCCGGCCATTTTGTAAAGTAATCAATGACCACCATGATGTATTTGTTACCTTTTGTCGTTTCCGGAAATGGCCCCGCGATGTCTATAGCAATTCTTTCCATTGGGGCACCCACATTGTACTGTTGCATCTCTCCTCGAGTTCTAGTTTTTGGTCCTTTGCTCGCTGCACAAGTATCGCATCGCCGACACCATTGCTCCACGTCTGTTCGATACCTCACCCAATAAAACCTCTCCCTTACTTTAGCCAGGGTTTTATTGACTCCCAGGTGTCCTCCAGAAATACTTCCATGCAGCTTTCCCAGTACCTCTTCCACTCGACTTGATGGCAACACCAGTTGTTCTAACACTTTCTTTCCATCAGCGGACTCCCATTTTCTTTTAAGTATCCCGTTGTCCATAAATAGTGAGTCCCATTGCGCCCAGTAGCATTTCACTTCCGTACTTAAAGGTGATACCTCTTTCCACTCTGGCCGCCTTCCCTCGGTTTTCCATTTCAATACTGGAGCCGTAGCTGGATCTTCTAGCTGCTCTCTTTTCATTGCTTCGGTACACCAATCGTCAGGAGTTTGGAACTTGATTTGCTTCAGTGTCATTGCCTTATTTCCCTCAGTTCTGCTATATGACTTGCGCTCCTCAACACAGGGTCTTCTTGAAAGATCTTCAGCGTTACCATGTATCCTTCTCTTCCGGTGTTCAACGCGGCAATCTCCTTCCTTTTTGACATTTGCCTCCATTCGCTCAGTCCTGCTATATGACTTGCGCTCCTCAACACAGGGTCTTCTTGAAAGATCTTCAGCGTTACAACGTATCCTTCTCTTCCGGTGTTCAACGCGGCAATCTCCTTCCTTTTTGACATCCACTTGCTTGTTTGAAAGGTTCATCAACCGGCCTGGAACTACTCCTTCTTTTGCTGCTACTCGTGTTTTGCATTCTTGTCTGATGTGCCCTAACTGCCCACAATTCCAGCATCTTACTCTGCTAGACCTACTTCGTTGATTTCGCTCAGGCTTATCTCCCAGACTTTTGACACGCATGATCACTTCATCAAGCGCTGCTTTTAGAGGTTCTTCAGTACCTTCCATCTGACGTACTCTATCTGAACCGTACGCTCTTTTTCCAGCTTCCATTTGCAGGGCCAATGCTAAGACTTCTGCAGGTAGCTTCTTTCCGCTTAGATAAAGCTGATTCCTCATTTGTACATCTCGAAGAGCATTGATAAATGTATCAGCTGCCAATTCGTCTCGGTGTTCAGCGTTATAGTTCGGGTATGACAGATCTACCAGTCTCACAATGTCAGCCTCTAATTCTTGCAAAGTTTCGCTGACCCCTTGTTTTCGTGTTCTGAGCTGCATGCGATGGAGAGCTTGCATATGACTTTCCCCGTATCTTACTTCTAAGGCCTCCATAATCTTGCTGTAATCACGTTCTGTCGCTGATAGTGTCTGCAAAATTTCAGCAGCAGGTCCCTTCAATGCCAATATAAGCGCGTTTGCTTTTTGCTGGTGATCAACCCCAGTTGTTGCTATCTCAAATTGCATCTTAAATATCTGATAAGATGTAGATCCATCAAATGCGGGTGTTTTCACTCTAGCTGGGGCTGAAGTAGTTGATGGATTGATCGTGTTACCTGACTTTCCTTGTGCTATTTCTTGGCGTAATTCACTCGAGAGATTGCGTAGTTTCTCTTCATGTTCTTCGGTAACTTTCCGCAGCTCCCTTTCTATGTGGTTGATTTTGACCTCCGCACTGGATATACGTGACTCGATTACTTCACGTAGACTTTCTTGTTTTGCCATCATATCAGCAAATTGTTTTTGTTGAATGTTTCCTTGCTTGGCCATCATATCAGCAAATTGTTGTTGCTCTACTTTTTGTTCTGCTGCTAGAACTTTTTGTTCTGCTGCCTGTTTCTCTTGTCGAGCCATCATATCAGCAAGTTGTTGTTGTTGCTCTACTTTTTGTTCTGCTGCCAGTTTCTCTTGTCGGGCCATCAGATTGTTTCCTTGTTTGGCCATCATATCAGCAAATTGTTGTTGTTGCTGTGCCATCATTTCTTTCATCAACATCATCATCGGATCAATTGCTGGGACATTCTGGACGGGAGCTTCCTCCGGCTCTACCTCTATGACCTCTGTGCTTTGGCCTGCTTCTTCTAAAACTTTACGCAGCCGAAATGCAAGTTCTGCCTTCGTTCCGTGGATTGGAGCATTCCTTTTCTTCAACTCATCCTTCAGCTGGGTCTGGCTGAGATCACTAATATTTACTGTCTTGACCATTGTTTCAATAATCCCACTTCTGACACCACTGTAACGACTCTTCGTTGGTTCTTTTAGATTATTGAACAAACACGACAGTAAAAGACAGATCTTTAGTTAACAGAATCTCAAACTTTATTTGTCATCAAATTACAGCAGCTTCCGTTTTTCCTTACAATAAATTCCAGGGTCTCCAATTTATGTACACTAAACTTCACCGCTTTTCCACAATTTGAATCAATAATATTCGGAATCGTAAAATCTGTATTTACTATTCCACTAAGTTCAGATTCTTTCACTATTAGTACCCAGGCTCAAATACCACCGATTATTCCTTATACTTGCGAATATTTATAAACACTTTTAATTGCAAAATTAAACTGACCATCTGATATTTTTGTTTGCTTATTTATATCGAAAAATAAATAAATCGAAACTTCTATAATCCACTAGAAATCAATACTACGTAGTCTGTACATCTTAAATAGGCCACACCTGTTTTCATTCATACTTGCATTTGTATTAGCGAACTCAAATTTAATTTATGCAAAATGTATTAGGTAACTCCTTTTAATTCATTAATGTAAACATTTGTATAACAAATTTAGTTTACATTAATTTATGCAATACAATTTGCAATACAAGTAAAAGATTGAAAAAGGAGTTAACGTTTAATTCATGAATGAGTAAATAAAATTAACCCATTCTGGACGAAGTTTATTACAATATTTTTAGTAAAAATATGTATATTTTAGTAAAAATATAATTACGTAGCTATAAATTATTTATATATTTTATAATTTATAACAAAAACTATTTAAATTCTAGATGTTATTTGAATGTATATTTTTATACTTTATACGAAAGACTATGTTACTGTACATTAAACTGATTAATAATTTTTAATTCACTAGATTTGAATATTGAAAATTTTGAATTATATATTAGAGATTTTTTTGATCACTTAAACTAAAGCAATTAAATTATTTTTGAATTTTTCAACACGTATACTATATGATTTTCTTTCATTTTGATTCCATTTACTTAATACTTAATGGGAAGCATTTTGGATGAGAAACATTTGGCTCATGAACTTAATTATTTGGCATCATGAAATGTTATTGAATATATAAAATATGGTTTAATCCAACTTCAGCTCCTCCCATCTAATAAGAACAGCTGGAAATATAATGTTGTTTCAGAATAAATGTCGTTTTTTCATAGCAGTTATGGAAATTATTAGAGATTATTAGAGAGATGTTTTTAAAAAAATTTTGTTGTGTGAATCCGGGTTGCACCACTTCCAATTAATAAACACAGTTTGAAAATAACAGGTTCTTGCAGATCAAATCTTCTTTTTATACAAAAGTTGTAATATAGTTAAAATAATATGTATCTACATCAAACGAAAAAGTTTAGTGAGAAGTTGTGGTTGGAAATGTCAAATTATTGCAGACTAAATTTGTTTTGAAAATAAATAATTATATTTTGAAAAGAAGCATTTACGTTAAATGTGGAAGTTTTCTGAACTAATAGGAATAGTTGGGTAAGAAATTATCATGCCGACGCTATATTTTCTAAAGCAACTGTTCCTATTAGTCCCGAAATCTAGGCTTTATAAATATTAAATATCACGAGTACGATACGAGTTAACGCCCGCGTTAATGTTATATAAATGTATTTTTATTTATGAAGGATTTTACTTTTATACGGTATAAAACGTAAATAATTGTGTGTTTTATACTGTACGTTTTATACGTTTTATACGTACGTATAATACGTGTTTTATACGTTACCGTATTATACGTTACAACCCTGGTTTATTCTAAATTAAAATTATAAATTTTCATAAATTTTAAAATAAAAATGTGTGGAACAAGTAACCTTTGACAAAATATTTATTATTTTTTTCAAATTATTGTGTAGCTATGACAACAAATGATAACAACTATTTTAATTGGATAATGAAATTTTGAATTTAAGGGTTGCTTTGATAAAAAATTTTATTTTTCATAGAATTTAAACAAATACAAATGCTTTTTACTTTTTTGGACGTAGCTATGACAACAAAATAAATAGATGAAAAGTGATACTTTAAAGCCGCAAATCACAGTAATAAAGTAACACTTTAATATGTAGGCGAATAAAAAAGGTTTTAAGAATATACTAGATCTGATTTTAAAATCGTTAGAAAAGCTAAATTATAGATTTGTGGAATAGCGACCGTTATAATATGTACAGTTCTAATATGTTTGACAATGCTCAAAAACAAATTAAAACTGTTAAGTTGTACTTACAAATTGCCGTGGTAGATCTATTACACCTTGATACAAAGTTGTATAAGCTACAGCTTCCCTTTGAAACCCTACAAAAAAAATTTGACTTTTTTAAGTCAAAAAATGTTTCACATATTTCCATATTTTTATGTTTGCCTTATTTTTTTACAATACTATCACTTCTTCCCCTAGTTATGCAAAAAGTTTTGTTCAATTATACAAGTATTGTTGTAAAATTAACTAAAAAAAAAATAACGACAAAGAGTTAATTTTCATATTCTGCATATTAAATGAAAAAAAGAATATCTACTCCAAAGAAGTGAAATCAAAAAATAAAAATTTTGCTCTTACTAGGAAGAACGATATTAAAAATATAAAAATTTTAACTCATGAACATTATTTTTAGTAGTGATAAAAGGGCTTGAATAAAATAAAATGATAAACTCTAATTCTATCACATATTAAAATATGATAAAGGCCTATATATTAATATAGGATAATAAAGCATAAAGGTAAACAGATAATTATTTAGAAAAATTTGTACGAAGAAAACTAAAATTGGGTTGCCAATAAAACAGTTAGTGGCATATTCCTTGATCATGTGACACACTGTCTGTCAACCTCAATTTTTAGACCCCAAGTATTGAGTTAAATGTAGGCTCATTTCCTTGAGCCAGCAATAGCGTGACACCATGAAAGAATATTTCATAACAAAAGCTGGGGGTGCTACCGTTGAATCAATACAGTTCAGCCGCTAGCACATCTAAGATATCACATTGCCAGTAGTATATGATATTGCCAGTAGTATATAATATTCCACGTTAACTCGTATGCCATGTAACGACTGACTATTTCTAATATTTCTCTAAAAGTAAGAATATTCATATATAAAGAAATTCGCTAATAATTTGCCAATTTATTTCTATTCCGGCAATTAAAATAAAACAGACATAAAAGCATTTATGGTTTTTAATAATATTTTAACATTTTTTTCTCAGTCAATTGTTTTGATGCGTCCACAATGTCAATAACTCAATACGTGTTTTTTTATCTACATAAATGATAAATATTTTTGTTTGATGAGATCATGTATGTATAATTTGTTGAAAGAGAGACAGTAAACTGAAAAATCCTACTATAAATACTTGACCATTTTGTTCTGTCATTATATTTTTTTAAATCAAAATTGAAAACAAAAATAAGTTTAACAAAATTATTTTGTAAATTTTAAATGAAAATAAAAGTAATGAACTGTTAAGGGATAATATTTTGTGTATTTTTGTCTTATTGATTATTCAAATTGAATTTAAGATAATAAAACATAGTTTTCTTCAAAATCCGGTGGAATTATTTTTAATTAAATAATGTAGTTTGTTCTATTTTCATTACAATATAGCTTAAATTTCACATATATGAGCCGTTTATTTTAAAGTGGGTAGTATTATTTGAAAAATTTTTCAATATAAACTATATGGATATGGTAGAAAAAAAAGCTTGATCATGTCGTTCGATTGCATTGTGAGATCGAGCCCGTTTTAATGGATTTAATACTGGATATATATTCGAGGTTATATCCAATGGAATTGGATGACAAATAAAACAAAATACTTTTAAAATCGATGGAACAATGGCTGGTGGTTTTGAGTGTGTTGTATAGGAAATATATATATTATATAGAGAGTTAAGCATCCAGTTGTTCATCTGCTTATGTTTCATCAAGTGGACTGTTAGTGGGTTTACTGAAGATGTTAACCATCTACATGGATTTCAAGTGGATCAACATCATATTATACTTAATGATAAAATAAGAGATTCCCCAGGCAGAATTCAGTATATTTTTTTATAAAATTTCAATCGTTTCAGCCAATAGTAGGGACAAGGTCAGTAGGGACAAAAATAGTAGGGACACAAATATAAAAAATTTACAAATCAACAAAAATGTTCCTCTCTACCCGTGATATAAAAAATATTGATTATAAATTTTTATTTATACTAAACGACAATATAAAATTTTAAATTCATGGTTTAGTTTGTCAGTTGCTTTGATTTAAAGAAATTACATGATAGCAACTGAAATTTGTTATTTAGTAAAAATGATTTTTCTGCACTAGAGAGAAAAATATCACTTTCACAACGGTTTAAATAGGCATGAAGATGAATTTTTCATAAACTATCGTTGGAAATATCATTTATTTGTTTATAAAATTGGTAATCAATTTTATCCTTCCGGCATTTATAAATATAGGTTTATTTTTGTTTTTGTACAACCATAATTGTGTGCATTATCAGTCCTAATAGAATAAAATAATCAGCTGTTATTCTGTTGTGCGAATGTTACGGAACACGATAAAATAATTTACTTGACTGTATTGAACTCTGAAATAAATTTTTTGATTGTATTTTTTAAAAAATCAGCAAAAACATTTCCACTTGGATCATATTGTAACGACTCTTCGTTGGTTCCTTTCGATTATTGAGCAAATACGACAGTAAAAAGACAGATCTTTAGTTAACAAAATCTCAAACTTTATTTATCAACCAGTTACAGCAACTTCCGATTTTAATTGCAATAAATGCCAGGGTCTCCAATTTATGCACAATAAACTTCACCGCCTTTCCACAATTTGAATCAATAATATTCGGGATCGTAAAATCTGTATTTACTATTCCACTAAGTTCAAATTCTTTTACTATTAGTACCCAGGTTCAAGTACCACCGATTATTCCTTATACTTGCGAATATTTATAAACACTTTTAATTGCAAAAAAAAAACTGACTATCTGATATTTTGTTCGCTTATTTATATTCAAAAACAAATAAGCAGAAACGTCTGGTAACTCAGTTTTTGTTGCCAGTGTATTTTCTAGAAACAATAGGCCACACCTCCTTTTAATTCATTAATGTAAAAATTTAATTTACATTAATTTATGCAACTTGTATTAGTTAAAGGGAGTTAACTTTTAATTCATCTTTGCCATAGTCTGAATGTAGAAAACATTTAGGCAGAACGTATTGGTTATTTATGATTAAATTAAATTAACCCATTCTGGACGAAGTTTCTTACACTGCCCTCCATTTAGTTTTGTTCGTCCCAAACAATATCAGCTATTGCAATGGTACTGTTACCTTGGTACGGTGCCAACCTTTGCAGATGTATCACTTTCATCTTGGGACGGGGTCCCTTTTGGATGCGGTAGATGACATCATTAATTCGTTTGATTATTCTATATGGACCTTCCCAATCTGGCTGCAGCTTGGGTGATCTTTCCTTAGTTCTCCTGGGGTTGTATAGCCATACCAATTATCCTTCTTGAAAACCGCCACTATTTGCTTTTATGTCGTACCTGGTTTTCATTTTGTCACTGGCAATCTTAATGTGGTCTCGAACCTGTTGATGGATTTTATTCATCTTCTCCCTTAGTTGTCCCACATAATCTGTTTTCGTAGATACCAGACCTCCAGGGATGCCGAACTCGATGTCACTAGGAAGATGTATTTCTCTCCCGAACATGATATTCGCTGGCGTTTCACATGTCGTATCGTGCACTGCGCTACGATAGGCCATCAAAAATAACGGAAGATCCTTATCCCAATTTCTTAGGTTGGCTTCCACTACCTTCGACAGATGTTCTTCCACGGTTCGGTTGAATCGTTCTACCATGCCATCCGATTGTGGGTTCATAGGTGTAGTTCGTGTTTTTCTAATGCCGAGTGTTCTGCACAGCTCTTCCATCACTTGAGATTCGAAATTCCTTCCCTGGTCCGTATGCAACTCGAGCGGCGTTCCATATCTGCAAACCCATTCGTTGACTAACGTTTCAGCGACCGTAACTGCCTCCTGGTTCGGTATTGCATACGCTTCCGGCCATTTTGTAAAGTAATCAATGACCACCATGATGTATTTGTTACCTTTTGTAGTTTCCGGAAATGGCCCCGCGATGTCTATAGCAATTCTCTCCATTGGGGCGCCCACATTGTACTGTTGCATCTCTCCTCGAGTTCTAGTCTTTGGTCCTTTGCTCGCCGCACAAGTATCGCATCGCCGACACAATTGCTCCACGTCTGTTCGATACCTTACCCAATAAAACCTCTCCCTTACTTTGGCTAGGGTTTTATTGACTTCCAGGTGTGCTCCAGAAATACTTCCATGCAGCTTTCCCAGTACCTCTTCTACTCGACTTGATGGCAACACCAGTTGTTCCAACACTTTCTTTCCATCAGCGGACTCCCATTTTCTTTTTAGTATCCCGTTGTCCATAAATAGTGAGTCCCAATGCGCCCAGTAGCATTTCACCTCCGTACTTAAAGGTGCTACCTCTTTCCACTCCGGTCGCCTTCCTTCGGCTTTCCAGTTCAATATTGGAGCCATAGCTGGATCTTCTAACTGCTCTCTTTTAATTGTCTCGGTACACCATTCCTCAGGAGTTTGGAACTTGATTTGGCTCACTTTCATTGCCTCATTTCCCTCAGTTCTGCTACAGGACTTGCACTCCTCTATACAGGGTCTTCTAGACAAGGCATCGGCGTTACCATGGACCCTTCCCTTGCGGTGTTCAACTTTGAAGTCGTAGTTCTGCAGGATCTCTATCCATCTTGCTGCTTGTCCTTCAGGAAATTTGAATTGTAATAACCATTTTAGAGCAGCATGGTCCGTGCGAATCAGGAATGGTTGTTCACACAAATACTTGTGGAAATGTTTCACCGCCTTGATGATAGCTAGCAACTCCTTCCTCGTGACACAGTAATTCCGCTCCGACTTTGACAGAACTTTACGGAAGTACGCCACCACTTTCTCATCGTCTCCAATTTTCTGTGACAAAACAGCTCCGGTTCCTACATTGCTTGCGTCTGTGTCCAGAATGAATATCTTTCCGGATTCTGGATAGGCTAGTATAGGGGTGTTGCATAGTTTTTCTTTTAAACGGCAGAATGCCTCATTACATTCGGTTGTCCACAGAAACTTGGTATTTGCCTCTGTCAATTTATGTAGACTCTTGGCGATATTCGCAAAATTCTCCACGAATCTACGATAATAGGTGCATAGGCCAAGAAAACTGCATAGCTCATGAACATTCGGTACTGGCCAATTTTTCACAGCATCAATCTTCTCGGGATCGGTTCTGACTCCATGTTCTGTAATGATGTGTCCAAGGTATTTCACCTCTTTGTGGAACAGATTGCACTTTTTCGGATTCAACTTCATGTTGGCATTATTTATTCTTTGGAGTACTTCTTCGAGGTTCATTAGATGCTCTTCGAAGCTGCGACCCATTATAATGATGTCATCAAGATAAACGAGGCAGGCCTTCCAGGTTAAGCCATGCAACACGCATTCCATTAGACGTTCAAATGTTGCTGGGGTATTGCATAAACCAAACGGCATCACATTGAACTCCCACAACCCATTGCCAGTAGAAAATGCTGTCTTTCGTCGATCTTCTGGATGCATTTCAACTTGCCAGTAGCCACTCTTCAGATCTAATGTGCTGTACCATTTGTCTCCTGATAGTGTATCCAGTGTGTCATCAATTCGTGGCAGTGGATAGCTGTCCTTAATGGTTACCTCATTCAGCTTTCGATAGTCTACACAAAAACGAGCTGACCCATCTTTTTTTCTAACTAGCACCACTGGTGAGCTCCATGGACTCTTAGATGGCCTGATGACTCCATCACTTTTCATTTTGTCCAGCATTCCTTGCACTTCCTCGTGTTTAGCCAGTGGTAGTCTTCTAGGAGGCTGTCTGATAGGATGAGCGTTTCCAGTGTTGATCCTATGTCGCACGATGTTTGTTCTTCCAACATCTTCATCTCCAGTAGAGAAAACGCTGCTCATCTTCGTTAATACCCTCTTGATTTCTTTGAATTCGGCTGGATTCATTCTTTTACTAAGATCTTGAAGTATCGCTACTAATGCGGGATTGTTTCTCTGCATGAAGACCTTTTGCTCTTCTTGACAGCTGATTATCTCTTTTATGGTGCTGCATTTGGCGATTTCTTCTTTATGATTGATGATCACTCGTTTATTTGAGAAGTTATCAGTTGCACTGGAACTACCCCTTCTTTGGCTGCTACTAACGTTCGGCCAATCATAATGTTTCCCCCGAAGTCATTGTTAGCTGGCTCAATCATCACAGGTGAATTTTGGTCACTCTTATTTAGTAGCTTAGTCCATATGATCTTCTCAGATTTTGCCGGGATCTCAGTTGGTCCTTCACTCATAACACAGAGCTCAGCATTGTCGTTGGTGGCGTGTAGCACCATTTCTGTGTTTCCATATCTCAGTACGTGGCTACCCAGATCTAATATAAAATTGCATTCTTTCATGAAGTCAAGCCCAATTATGCACTCATCTTCTATATCTGCTACAATAAATCGGTGCCTAAATGAATTTCCTCCAAGGTGAACTTCTTGGTCGCTTTCTCCATGAACTAGAACTGTTTCACCCGTAGCTGTTTTTAGGGTGAATCGTCTTGCTGTATCGATCTGACTATCATGAACCACATCTGGACTCACTATCGATCTTTAAGCACCTGTGTCCAAAGTCAACATGCACGATTTGCTTCCAACGGTTGCCTCCAGGACTAGACTACTATTTTCTCTTTTTACTTGTGATACCACCAATGTAGGGCATTGTAATTGAGCCAGCTTTCGCCCTTCAAAACTAGCACGATCTAGTTTCCCGAATCCGGAACGCGGCATCTGTCTTCCGGGTGCGGCTCCCATTTACATTCTCTTCGGATGTGCCCCAACTTTCCACAGTTCCAGCATCTTACTCTGCTAGATCTACTTCGTTGATTTCGCTCAGGCTTATCTCCCAGAATTTTGACACGCATGATCACTTCCTCGAGCGCTGCTTTTAGAGGTTCTTCAGCAACTTCCATCTGACGTACTCTATCTGAGCCATACGCTCTTTTTCCAGCTTCCATTTGCAGGGCCAATGCTAAGACTTCCGCAGGTAGTTTCTTTCCGCTTAGATACAGCTGATTTCTCATTTGTACATCTCGAAGAGCATTGATAAATGTATCAGCTGCCAGCTCGTCTCGGTGTTCAGCGTTATAGTTTGGATATGACAGATTTACCAGTCTCACGATATCAGCCTCTAATTCTTGTAAAGTTTCACTGACTCCTTGTTTTCGTGTTTTGAGCTGCATGCGATGAAGAGCTTGCATATGACTTTCCCCATATCTTACTTCTAAGGCCTCCATTAGCTTGCTGTAATCACGCTCTGTCGCTGATAATGTCTGTAAAATTTCAGCAGCAGGTCCCTTCAATGCCAATATAGGCGCATTTGCTTTTTGCTGGTAATCAACCCCAGTTGTTGCTATCTCAAATTGCATCTTAAATATCTGATACGATGTAGATCCATCAAATGCGAGTATTTTCACTCTAGCTGGAGCTGAACTAGTTGATGGACTGGTCATGTTACCTGACTTCACTTGCGCTATTTCTTGGCGGAATTCACTCGAAAGATTGCGTAATTTCTCTTCATGTTCTTCGGTAACTTTCCGCAGCTCCCTTTCCATGTTGTTGATTTTCACCTCTGCACTGGATATACGTGACTCGATTACTTCGCGTAGACTTTCTTGCTTCGCCATCATATCAGCAAATTGTTGTCGTTGCTCTACTTTTTGTTCTGCTGCCTGTTTTTCTTGTCGGGCCATCATATCAGCAAGTTGTTGTTGTTGCTCTACTTTTTGTTCTGCTGCCTGCTTCTCTTGTCGGGCCATCATATCAGCAAGTTGTTGTTGTTGCTCTACTTTTTGTTCTGGTGCCTGTTTCTCTTGTCGGGCCATCAGATTGTTTCCTTGTTTGGCGATCATATCAGCAAATTGTTGTTGTTGGTTGTTTCCTTGTTTGGCCATCATATCAGCAAGTTGTTGTTGCTGCTGTGCCATCATTTCTTTCATCAACACCATCATCGGATCAATTGCTGGGGCATTCTGAACCGGAGCTTCCTCCGGCTCTATTTCTATGACCTCTGTCTTTTGGCCTGCTTCTTCTAAAACTTTACGCAGCCGGAATGCAAGTTCTGCCTTCGTTCCATGGATTGGAGCATTCCTTTTCTTCAACTCATCCTTCAGCTGGGTCTGGCTGAGATCACTAATATTTACTGTCTTGACCATTGTTACAATAATCCCACTTCTGACACCACTGTAACGACTCTTCGTTGGTTCCTTTCGATTATTGAGCAAATACGACAGTAAAAAAACAGATCTTTAGTTAACAAAATCTCAAACTTTATTTATCAACAGCAACTTCCGATTTTAATTGCAATAAATTCCAGGGTCTCCAATTTATGCACGATAAACTTCACCGCTTTTCCACAATTTGAATCAATAATATTCGGAATCGTAAAATCTGTATTTACTATTCCACTAAGTTCAAATTCTTTTACTATTAGTACCCAGGTTCAAGTACTACCCTTACTTGCGAATATATATAAACACTTTTAATTGCAAAAACAAACTGACTATCTGATATTTTGTTCGCTTATTTATATTCGAAAACAAATAAGCAGAAACGTCTGGTAACTCAGTTTTTGTTGCCAGTGTATTTTCTAGAAACAATAGGCCACACCTCCTTTTAATTCATTAATGTAAAAATTTAATTTACATTAATTTATGCAACTTGTATTAGTTAAAGGGAGTTAACTTTTAATTCATCTTTGCCATAGTCTGAATGAAGAAAACATTTAGGCAGAACGTATTGGTTATTTATGATTAAATTAAATTAACCCATTCTGGACGAAGTTTATTACAATATAAAAAACAATAAATTCAAACTATTAATGCGCATGTCCCTCTCTGGAATATTCAAAAAGGTAAAGACTACTATGATTAAATAGAATTAAATATCCATTGTGAAAACAGTTAGTTTTTTAGGATTGTAGTTCTTTGTTTTCTTATTAGCATAAAATTTGATGTCTCTCATTATAGGTCATTTCTTTTTCAAAATACCAAACAAATAGGTATCGAAATTGTAGAAAATTTACTTAATTGTTTGAAAACAAATAAAATAAAATTCATTGTTTTTTTATTCGATTAATGAATTTTAAAATAATTCAATTTAAATTTATAAATGTTACTCTGTAAATTTTTGCTCGAAAAATAAAATACAACATTAAACACTTACTCAATAAAATACTATTATGTATAATATCAATGGTAAATATTATTTTAGTAGTCTTGTTCTTTGTTTTTGTAATTTTCTCGAGAATTCCCCAAAATCTCTGGAATCCTTTAAAAAATATGTAGTTTAATACAGTTTCTCGAGAAATTTCAATCACTAGTAAATGCAACTTAAATTTTTCTGCTTATGTATATCATCTATCTTGTGTTTAATGCTTATTGATTTCCCATCTATTTATATCATTGAACTATACAACTACATTATAAAAAATCATAAAAAATTCCAATTACAACGAATGTCTGATGATTCGTTTCGTTTGATATATTTTTTATCTCTTTTGGTAATCTTTTCATCGACATCATTGTTTTCATAGTTTCTCATAATATCAACTAAGAAAAAATGTTTCAAATTAATATTTTGATTAATGTTTAGTAATATATTCAAATATTATTTTAACTTTAATTAAATAGTTTGAAGTTTTTTTTCTGATTTTTCGACATATATACGACAAAATAAAATAAAATACATAACATTACGAAACAAATAAAATAAAAACAAAACTTAAATTATATATTTAAGAAAGCGAGACAAAATTATAATTTAAATGTTTAATATACATAATTTTTTATTACTTTTTCTTTGTTAGGAAACAAAACGAAATATTTGTTTTTTGCTTTCGACTAAAATAGTCATCAATAATTTTTTTTCCTTTCAAGATGTTGTTTGATATCATTTGGTTCGTTACTTTGTCGAATTTCTGTTTCTTTTGTAGCCAAATAAAATAAAATGGCGGAGAGATATTTTATTTTTATATAAATTTTATTAATGTAAAGGACATTAGGATAGCATTTTATTATTATATTATTGCTATTTTTGCTTTTATTCCTTTGAAAACGTATATTTTCTCTTTCTCGTATAAATAACCAAGAATGTTGTATTCATTTTTATTTCTATCACTGTACGAGTTTTTTTTATTGTAATAGGGAAATTTCGATTATATCATATATATGATTTATACTTAAGGCTGTTTTAAAGATTGACGCTTGCAAACAGTTTATAGAGATACAATAGCGCCATTGTTACTTATCGACTAAATGCACCTTAATATGTTTAGAAAATTGAATTTGTGGAAGTTAATGATCTTGGTTTATTGAAATTACCTACATATTATTTATAGGTATTTTTAGTGAATGGTTAAATAATCATCAAATTTTTAATAAAGTTTTTGTTTGTTTAGTTTTTAACCTATTTTTAAAATCATAACTTTAATAATAGACTATCCATTTGTATTTTTTCCTTAATTTTCTTAGTATGATTAATTTTTAATTGTTTGGGTTAACATAAAATTCTTGACTTTTCAACTGTCGAAACTTTCATAATGATATTTATAAAATTAAAAAGGAATGCGAAAGGCGAATGAAATGCGAAAAACTATGTATGCAAAATACATACGCTTGGAAAAACGCTTAATTGTGAGAAATTTAATTTCTGCCTGTAGTTTATAAAATTATTTTTGATAAGTGTAATCAATTTTATAATGGACAAACGAGTAGAACATTTGAATAAAAATTCAACGAACATTTAATTTAAATTAAATTAATTTAAATTCGAAAATATATCCAAAGATTTCCAAAGAATTTCAAATTTGATTGTAAACGAAAAACAACGTGTGACTTTGAATTGTAACTTAATTTTCAAGTGTAACTTTATTTGTTTATATATTTTTTTTAAACAAAATGTCTTACGTAGTAGGAATTACAGTCAGTATGTGTCAGAACAACACATACAAACCTTCTAAGGCCTTTGTTCCACAAAAACATACGTTATGAGGTGTTGACGACAAATGTTGTTTTTTAAGACTGAATAGGTAAACAATAAATCTTATCATATGGCGAAATATGAGATTGACCAATGTTTCATAATAAGATGGAGGGAGGAATTAAAATAAATAAAAGATACGTCGATAAAGCAGGGGCTTGAGTACGCTAGGTTGTCAGACCAGTAGATCAAAAATAACAAACAAAAACAAGTTGTTTGTAGAAATAGAAAACTATATCTTTTATTTAAACTGGAGATTACATGGTATCCAGATTGTCGTTCTAACTTTTAAAACATCCTTTGATACCGCATGTATCTCGCCATAGCTTGCATTGATTTGTTTAGCTTTGTTTCTATACCTTGGAACGTTACTGGCTTGGTTTTCCTTTCATACCCAAACAGTTCTTCAGTTCACTAATTCTTACGAGCTCAATCATTTTCGAACAACCATTCTCGATTAAAATAAAGATGTTGTATAGATATTTCAGTATTTATTGCTCTGCAGTTTTCATGATAATATTTATAAGATATAAATAGGAGACTCTGGCTGGTGCATTGTTTTCGGACATTAGAACCTTGTTGATAATAAAAATAATTAATATTTTGTAACTCTTTTCACATTTCTTAAACATTTAATTTATTTGTTGTCTTTACTTTCAGATTGGAGTAGACAGGAAACTGGAATTAATATGAAGACCTTTATAACACTATTGTCGTTAAGGTATGTTTGTTAATTTTAAATATGTGCTGTACTTCATGTACTGAAAACTGAAAGTTTTATTTATATTCAAATAAAATACTAAAACTAAAACTTGTATTTTATATACATTAGTTAATTTACATTTGATTTCATCGCTGTTAACAATATTGAATTCTGTATAAAACTATAGCTTCATTTTATGACTTGTGTAAATACAACTTTAATTAAGAGTTCATTCTAGTACGAAATTTTCTTTTTAAATAAAATACTTATACGTTTTCAAAACTAATCTATTTTTATAATTATTTCTGTTTTTCTTAGAACTACTGATTTTTCTTGCATGTACATATTTTATTTGTTTGTTGTTGTATTTCTGTTTTCTTGAAATTGCTTTAATAATACATGTTTGATGACGATGACTTAACATAGTTTTAGTTCCGTTATAATGAATACAATTTTGTTAGAACCGTCGCAATATAATATCAAACAGCCACTGTTGAGTTTCTGATATCTCGAACTTTTATGAATCTCATGATTCGAGAATCTCAATTTTATCAACGATCGTGATTCTCGAGAAATCGGGAATAATTATTTGAATTTTTCGACATTATCGAGAATTATTAAAAATTATTTTAAACAAGAAATCGATTTTTAACAAAATAATAAATTAACAAAATACATATGAATTTGTTTATTCAATAAATAAAAGAATTCAACATGCATTAAACAATTTATGTTTTATATGTCAAGAAATATGTCGATATAATGCATGGGTTGGCATGATTTAAATCAAATGATTTAAATCAGATTTAAATCACTTTGACTTTTTTTATTAAAGTCATTGATTTAAATCAATTTGCAGTTTTTCTATAAAACTAGATTTTATGCATAAAGCGTCAAATATTTTAACGTCAGTGAATACATATTTTCACACCAGTGTAGGCCAATAATTTATGTCTGCATTATCGATATATAACAATTACCGGTTAACGTCAACGAGTGAATTTTCGTAGAAATTTTTTTTTCATTGTTCTTGTTTAGTTCTAACGGATTTGTGGTCAGTGACACATTTTGGAATAAATATTTCTAATTCTCCAAGGCCAATCTAATGTATCGACGTACTCTCAAGCTAAACTTAATTCATCCACATCAGGTTCATCAGTCATGGGTAAAAGTAGGTTCAGGAAAGATGATGAAAAAAATTAAAAACAAATAGCTTCGAAACAAATAGTTTCGAACAGTCCTAGTTGTATAAGTGGAAACATTACACACATTGGGATCACCATTCACCACTTACAAGTGAAAATTTAGAAGAGTTGGGCCTACATTACAGTGAGTAAATAAAACCGAAACTCAATTTAATTTTCAAATTGCGTCGTTCGTAACCGATAATGCAAATAATATGGTATATATGCGTCAAAATATATCAAGAATCTCAGAAGAGATTATAATATTGTAGGGATGCGAAGCTCATATTTTGAGTTTGTTGGCTTAAGACAACCTAGCAAAAAAATCACTCAAAAATTGTTCAACAAGTTACAAAGCAGTTAAATATTTTCGAAAGTTTCGAAATTTCGAAATAATGTCGAAAAAGCAGTAATGAAGTTCGATAGAATAAAAACTACGATTCTCTTAACTCGTATCTGAGACGCTGGCCAATTTTGCAAAAGTATCAAAAGAAAGAAAATCCTTTAATATTGACAAAAATAGTCACGAATTTTCTCGTTAAACTGAAAGCTGAAGACATTAAATGCGCTAAAACCCATTGCAAAAGCATTCAAAACAAATCAAAATTACTGTGTTTTATCTTGGAATATTTTAGAGAAATAATTGATTAGGTAAAATAAAACTCATTTTTAAAGAGATATGAGTCTTTGTTTGACACAATATCAATATGCTGCTTTGCTGCCGTGCTTAGTCAAAAAATGAGGTTTCTCAAAAAATTACGTTGTTATCGTGGCAAAATAATGTGGCAACAAATTTAAAAACAACTTTCAATTAATGTTTATAGCATTTTTATAAGTATATGGGCAATATAAGCCCCTTCAGACGATTTAAATATGTATAAGTATGCTGTAAAAACTTGTATTTAAATAAAAAAGTCAAAAAAGTCTGATTTAAATCAAAAATGTTAGACTTCATTGACTTTTTTAAAAAAAGTCATGACTTTTTCCAACCCTGAATTTATGCTTCATTGCAATTGGAAAAATCAATTTCTGGACTTACTTTTGGATAATCTTCGAGAGATTTTTTTTGCTGTTTTTATTATTTCACTTTTAGAGCATATAGAAAAAAATAGTTTTCCTCGGGTTGGCTAAGTGACTTTGGATTGTGGGGAAATTTCAATGATGAAACTATTGATCTATCTCTTCTTTGAATAGAGATTTTGAGATTTTATTTCAAATAACAATTTGGAGCCTAGATATCTTTTAATTATTTTTCCGAAGAGATTTGAAAAGAAATTTTAGGATTTCTCTGCGGATAATAATGAGGCAGCCTTACGAGTTTTGAGAGTTTTTATTGATTTTGTGGATGGTTGAAAAGCACTTAAAATATTTGCCACATAATTTTTTTTTGTATTCCATAAATGATATAAATTTAGACTTGCAAAACCGCTCAATCATGGTTTCAATGGAACTCCATTTAATCTTGCAATGCAGGCGTAATTGCAACTCGTTTATCTTCTTATTCAATCCCTTTAAATTGTTACGTTTTTCCACCTTCCTTCGAATTGGCCTTACTCTAAATTCGATAAACATAATTTCCAATCTCTTTCTGAGTTCGATCACTGATTAGTAAGCAAACAGGTTTTATTAAGTATTCAACTCCTTAATTGTTCCATAACAACAGGAAACAATACAGCAAACAATATTCCTAACTAGAATATTGTTCCAACAGCTTCAGAAAATCCAACGGTTGATTGTAGAAATTTCCACGTTCAAAATAATACACAAAATATTTCTACTCAATAACACTTAAAACTTTATTCACAAAAACTAATTTAAAAATCACTTTTATAATTTTAACTTTACCGTCGCAGGCTTAAAAAAACTAGACTAACTACAAAAGGGAATTCCATTAGTAGTATTGTAAAAATGCTGATAATATATTTAATTTGTAGTAGTTTTTTTGTAAAAACACACACGGTCTCAGCTTCTGTTTTTAACTTTTAAGATTTATTTAATTAATATTTCGCCTAATTGGCATCATCAGAATTTTAATTTTTTAATATAATAATTTTCTTACATAATATAAAATGAGCGGCAAATTGAATGGTTTTAAATTTAAAAATCGTTTGTTTAATTAATCAAAATATGTATATCATGAACAATTTATAATTTAAATTACTCTTAAACTTATTTTAGTTTTTACTTATCACTTGATTAGTTAAAGATCTTTAAATTAATTAAATTAATTTTTTACAAAAAAACTACTACAAATTAAAAGGGAATTCCTTTTATATACAATTCTAAATAATTTCTCGCATATTCTAGGAAAAACTAACAATTGTCTAGAATAGAATTCTAATTTGACCCAAGTTCTGCGAATACAACAACAACACTATTCGTTTCATTAACTTGTTGTTGTGTTTTGTTATGATTTTGCTATATCCGTAACAATATTATCTTGCAAAGTTTTATTATGCAATTACGAGTTTTTAAATGATATATAATTTTACATCACCCTAATTTTGGAAATCGTTTCTCGTATTTTCATATTTTGATTCAATAGTAAATTGTCAGCTACAAATTCATTTTGTTATACAACTGAATCGGTAACAAAATATTAAATGATTTTCGTTTGTTTTGTTAAATCTCAAGATTCTCGTCAATATTTCTCGAGAAATGAGAATCTCAAAAATGTGGAAATTTAATTTCTCCAGATTTTGAGAACTCAAAATAACAAATCTTTCTCGAGGATCTCGAGACCGGATTTCTCGACCAGAAACTCTAAGCCAGACACCATTACTCATTCACCATTGTGAATTTTGCAATAGAGACATCAATGTTGGTGTTAAACCCTGTATATAGATAGCTTTTAACTATATACAGGCTTAAGAACAGTTATTTTTTGCATACAGTTATAAATGTATGATTCTATTTCAACCTGTAATATCGAGATGATCTGGAGGTTTCTGATTAGTTTACCATGTTTGAATCTGTAGAAACTGCTGTCTGTGAGAGCTTAACGCGGCTACAAATCTTATTTGTAAAAAGAATGAAGACAATCGTAAAGTATCTGCTTTTCTGATGTTTGCGTGTTTCTGAAAGCATATGAAACACTGAGCCATACTAGTCAGTACAGTATTTTGTAAAGATTTTTAAGCAGATAGTTTTCTAAAAGTACACCAAAATTTTTCCGAGGCCTAAGAATTGAAATCTAAAAGAGATGTTTGATTTTGATCACCGACTGTACCGTCGAGTTTGTGTATAACTATAGTCGCTTAGTTGGCGTGATGGCCTACTTGGAAAAAGTTTGAACTGTATGAATCGACGTTTAGTTTTTTTTGGGTTGGTTATGAAAACGTGTTTAGTTTGCCTCCACATCTGAAGCATGTAGGCTGAAGTTTGCATTAACCAAATGCTGTCTCATGAAATGATGGTATAAAACTCCTCTGTTGGAAAACAGGAAGGGTTATATCGAGGTATGAGAGGGACATTATAGGTTTACTTGTTGGTTTCTTCACGCTTACTATTACCCTTACCTGTTTATTATGGTTCATCTATAGGAGTGCCCCACAATTAATTGTGCCGTTAACTACATTTCTAAATTAGTTAAAAAATAATTTAATTATTTTTCAAAAACACAACCTTTTTAGTTCTTACTTTTTGGTTTAATACCTCCATTAACTAAACAAAACCTTATACATATACATTTTCTTTTGAATAATGTACCAACATTTGAAAATCGAAGGACTTATTTTTCTTTTTCTTTTATAATTTTTATGTTATGTTTTCGCTAGGTTAAGTTAAATCCATTCGTTGTCATAAAACTTTATAAGAAATAAAACAGTAAAAAAGGAAAGGATAAAACTTCGTAAATATTTCTATATAGATGGATAAAAATGGGAGACATTTATTCTACATATCGGTTTGAATTTATTTCGTTAGTTTTGGCGATGATGACAAATAGTAGAAGAAGGAAATATATTTACGACTTTTACCAACTTTTTTATTAGAAAAAGACAACTTTATATATGCATTTGAATACTAAAAGTAATCGTATGCATATTTGTCCCCAAATTTACTGAAATAAGTTCTAATTTCAATCTAAATGAATGCCAACAACGATATGAAATTTTATTTTTGTATATCGATAAATTTATTTTATCCTCTGTCTTCTGCCCTCCGTTTTATAATATGTCTTATTAAATAAGTTTCTTCTTCGTTTTGAATAATTTTTTTTTTCTGTTTTTGTTTTATTAATGATTTTCTCAATTACGAATACCTTCTCTTTTTAAAACACAAATAAAAAAATTAATTTCAAAATAAAAATAATATAATCAAAAATGGATTAAAAACGATGAGATTCTTTGATTTTAATGTTTTACAAAAAATATTAATATGTAATAAACTTGTAAGTATTTCAACTGCTCGTATAAAGAAAATTGTTTGTTGAACTAAATTTCATTTCTGTTTATATATTTTTTTAATAAAGTGTAGTAGGAGTTACAATATGTGTTATAACAACATAAAAACATTTTTATATCCCACAACAACGAATGTCTGAGGTGTTGATGGATGCAAATTTTTCTTTTTTTGTTTTTTTTTATATTTCTTTTAAAGAATGGATAACTAAACAATAAATCGTATCACATTTAAAAAAATATGATATAGGCCGATATTTCAGATAGAATAAAACAAAATTTATTTAACAAATTTGCAGAAATGAAACTAAAATGGGGTTGCCATTAGCCCAGCTAGTTTATTGGCATATTCCCTGATCACGTGACGCAGTGTCTTGCTCAGTAGTGCCAACAGCAAGCCGACACATAGAATTATATGATGGCTCAAGATGAACGGTTGTACGCCCTAGAAGCACTCGGAACCCAATTCCGACCAAGGACCATCACAACAATTTCGATGCAAGGTGCAAATCTGTCGCTCCATTTTTTGCTAAAGAAGCAGCTGTCACTAGTCTCACTGCATCCAACACTCCTCGTCACCGCTGGTATTGAAGAAATCCTGGACGGACTAAAACATGGCATTTTACAATATGTAAAAACATCTTAAGGACAAACACAACATCTATCCAGTGTAACACCTGTAAGGAATGGTGCCGCCTCAATAACTGCTCAGGTTTTGTCACACATAAGCAATGGACGAAGAACTACACAGCGCCATGTTGTCAAGCGTCCAGTCTAAATATCAACACGAGCATGCAGCAAAACACAATGCGAATAAACACGCAAGCGAAAACCCCGAGTGATGTAAAAATTATGCAACAAAACTGCAACGGTCACGACAATATAATAAACCATTTGTGCAATAATAATATTCTAGTACGGTTCTTCAAGAAACCAAATTAAATGTTAGATCTAAGATTAGTGATAGTATCTGTGATTATAAAGTTATAATCGCCCGATAGAGGGAAGAACAAAGGTGGTGGTGTTTCCTTAATCATTCACGAAAGCGTTATTTACCATTCAACCACACCACCTGCAGTACCGGAAACTGACAAACACCTAGAACAACAAGTTATCATAATAAAATCCGGAAATACGGAAATAACTCTTTACTCTAGTCAATATTTATATTCCACCAGTAAGCAGCTGTAATACAGGTTATAAACCGTCCATAGGACATATTTATTTTATACCAAAGACTGTCTTATTCTCGGAAATGGAATGCGCACCATGATCTATGGTGCACACACCTGAACACGAGGCGAAAGCATTGCTGATCAAATTGACGGCTCCAATTTTGGAGTCTCCAACGAACCATAACCAACAAGGGTAACGAATAAATCATGCTCTTATCTAGATGTCTCCCTTGCCAACATGTCACTAATGCCAATTGCAGAATGAAGAACAGAAATTGCACTGGGATCAGATCACGTGGCGATCATAATCACCTTAAGCCGTTCCATAAACCAACTAAATTCCGAGAAAAATACATATTAATTTTAACAAAGCGGGCTGCGAAAACGTTATAAATATGTCTGAAACTGAATTCAGTTAGCAACTTTTACTACTTGACGCCCTCTCTGGGGAAACACAGTTCAGAGAAATTTTTAATAAAGCTAGAGCTCGTTGCATTCCGGCTGACAGAATTCAAAAGATAAAACCAAACTTTCGACAGGAAGCGTGTGCGCTTGCCACACAAAATATGACATCCGTGGACCGTGAAGCGGATCCAACCGAGTCCAGAATGCCTGACCTGAATAAGCGAATTAATAAGTTAGATCATAAAAGAAATAAATGTAGCAAATTAGTGAGTAAATCAAGCCTTGTAACAAGTAAACGTATTTGGAAGGTCATTAAGGGCCTAACTCATCCTCGAAAACCACAAAACAATTTCATGATCTCCTTCAATGATATCCCAACTGAAACCCATAGGAAATGGGCAAACAAATTTAACACTCAGTTTACAGAAAAGGAATAACCATCACGTCATACGCTGATGACTGTACTGTGCTTGCAACACGGACTAACCTGCAACAACTCACAAATATCCTAAATACCTCTCTTAATAATCTGAATGATTGGTTTGAAAAGCAGAAAAATAATACTTTCTACTGAAAACTCCACTTCTACACGTTTCGCCATTGAAAGCACTAGCGGGTAGTTCATAGGCCAAGGATAAAAATACCATAGTAACAACTTACAAAGCAATAGAAAGAAGCATTATAAACTATGCTGCAACCATATGGACACCCCAAGTTGCCGACACTCACTGGAATAAGCTACAAACAACACAAAACCATGCCTTCCGAACCGCAACTGGATATCATTTGATGGCCCATTGAGATCACTTGACGAGGAATGTAACATATTACCGGTCCGTGAACATAATGCCATGCTAATCAAACTATATCTATTGGCCTGTCACAAAGAGCAACATCTTTGCAATGACACCTTATCAACAATTAATCCACCTAGAGACATAAGGAGGACGGAAAGATGCTTTCTGCATGATGTCAGAGATAGCCAAGTTGCTGGTAACATTGAAGAGTCTACATATAGAACTGGTTTTTCGTCTAATATGTTTAAATGAAACAGAAAACGTATTCGCAAAATCAATCAAAAAAATCAATGAATTGTTAAATGTCTAAAACTTCAATCAATTAATTTAAATTAAATGAATTCCTAAATGATAAATTCGATGGCTAAACTTCATTTAGTTACTTTATATAAATCAATGAATATTTAGATGGTTTTCTGAATATTTTTTTTCTGCAACATCAGCAACATCACAATTAAATAACATCAGTGATTATTCCATACATAAGATTGGGTGTGCTACCATTGACTAAATAGAGTTTATCCGCCGGCACCCTTAAAATATCAACTTGGATAGTGATATTTCACTGCTATTGCCAGTGATGTGTGATATCTCACGTTCTCATATGTCAATAAGTATGACTGGCGTACGCAGGCTTATCACACCCGTAGATCAAATCAACAAATTTCCCTGCAAACATATTGAAAAAGCTTAATCGAACATTTAGCCTCCTTTCTGCGAACTGAACATCTAATGTGCTGATTTTTATTAATGTAAGTTACTCTTTGCTAGGACGTTTAAGATAGGTAATTCGCTCAGTGCGAGTTACGTGTTGTAGAAAAGACAACTAAAATTAGGGAAAATTAAAGAAATAATAGATTTAATTTTTTTAGGAGATAATTAATTTCTTAACCTCACTATTTGTGAATTTCGAAGGTTTAGGAGTAATATTTTTATCCCAATACAATCCTAAGTCGCTTGTGTAGTTATTATTTACTATTTCCAATTAATTGATATCAATTTTACGACATATAGAAGTCAAAGTTTATTTGTGAATCAGATGAATTTTTTAATTCGAAATAAGTTTTTGGGGTTTTTATGAATAAACCTTACAGTTATTTTTTTAATGAAAACAACTTTTATCTCTAAACGTGTTACGGTTGGGATTCGAACTCATAAGTCGGAAGACGAAATAAATCTATATAACAAATTAACTTTAGTTGCTAGTGAAGTATGACAAAAAAGTTTTTCACAAAGAAAAAAGAGATGCAATATCGCAATTAAAATATTTCTAGCCATCGACGCCGGGAGGCAGTTGATAGCGTGTCTACTGTCTACCAAAGGATTTGAACTTAGTTGGTATTGATAAGGTTATGAGTTCGGATCCCAACCGAAACACGTTTAGAGATAAAAGTTGTTTTTATTAAAAAATAACTGTAAGGTTTATTCGTTTAAAATCCAAAAAACTGATTTCGAGCTTAAAAGGTCATATGATTCACAAATAAACTTTGACTTCCATATGTCGTAAAATTGATTTCAATTGATTGGAAACAGTCAATCATAACTACACAAGTGACTAGGGATTGTATTGTGATAAAAATATTCCTACTAAACCTTCGAAATTCACAAATAGTGATGTTAAGAAATTAATTGTCTCCTCAAAAAAAAAATAAATCTCAGATTTGGCCTGTAAAAAATACTTTACAAAACAAGAAATCGGAAGACGAAATAAATCTATATAACAAAATAAATTTAATATAGAAATAATAATGGATTCAAATTTAACATGAATGTCTAAAGTAAACTCATCAGGAAAAACGACGATGGTATTGGATGCCACAAGTTTAAAAATAATTAGTCTGGAAGATTTACAACAGAAAATTCGGACAAGAACAAATAAACTAAGAGCCCGCGACGGCCAGACCTTCGTTATTTTATAAAAGCTGAAAGTTTCTCTGCGCATACCTCCTACTCAGATAGGAAGGATTAGTGACATATGAAGTTTGGATCATGGTGGCTTTGGCCGGGAGCAGGTAACAAAGGGGCCTCGAAAGTTTCGTGAAAGTATAAAAGGTAATTTTTTTATACATTCTTCGGGATAGTATTAGAAGTCACGTCACCCATTGCCAGACCCTTACTATCGTGGCAACCAATTTGTTAAACTTTAAGTCTGTCTGGCGGGGGCTACCACGATAGTAAGTGTCTGGCAATGGGTGACGTGACTTCTAATACTATCCCGAAGAATATATAAAAAATTTACCTTTTATACTTTCACGAAACTGTGGAGGTCCCTTTGTTAGCTGTTCCCTGCCAAAGCCACCATGATCCAAACTTCATATGTCGCTAATCGTTCCTACCTGAGTAGAGGGTATGCGCAGAAAAACGTTCAGATTTTATAAAATAATGAAGGTCTGGCCGTCGCGGGCTCTTGTTCTAAAATATAAGAGAACGTACCTTAGATTTATAAATACGAATCTTTATATAATTTATCTTTATAATAAATTGACAACTCAGCAATATTTTTTCACATTCTCATTCTCATTCAGCTGTAGCTTTAGCTGTCATGCCAACCATGTTTTGGATATTGTAGTTTTCATAAAATACTGAATGGAAATCAAACCCTAGTCCTGCGAGTTTTGACCTGTTGAGCAATTCCACGTCACCGCAACATCGATGTTCCGACCCCCTCTGATTTCGATGAAATTTCATACACAGATAGCCAATGACAAAATAAAATACTGTTTCTTTCGAAAAATGAAATTTCGCTCTGGGGATGACACAGGGTGGCGGCAAAGTTTTACGGGTTGGCGAAACATTAGTATCTTTGGCTGACGATTGCTAACGATTGACTAAACCGATTTAAGTCATTTATAGCTCATTAGAAAGGTAATTGATAGACCTTATAAAAATTTATTTTTTAAATTTTTTAGTAATCTTTTAAAACTGTGTTAAACTTAAATAATATTTTCAAAGATGGCGCTGTTGAGGGTACCCTCACTTTTACCACATTTTTTTTCCAGAAAAAAATGTTTAATTAGTTCGTAATCTAAAACGAAAGTTTCCTAATGGCATGATTTCTCGTTTTGAAAATCATATTCTTACAAAATTTTAATTTCTGTTTTTTCAATTTTTGGTTTTTTAAAAAATGCATTTTATTTAACTAAAACCGCCTGAATTCTTGTTTTATAGAAATTTAATTATTTTGAGGATACAAGTTAAGCATTTTAGGGTGTGGATGCTTTTTAAATAATTGACTTTTTCTCCCATTTCTACCTGTCCGAAATTAATTATAAATGAATGTACCTGAAATATATTAAAACTGATTCTGAGAAGAAAATAGTGAGAAAAATTATGTGAAATAAAATGCATGTTGTATAGAATTCATATAATAATTAACTTCTTAGTTTTATTCTAAGACACAAAATTATTATTCTGAAATGAAGTCACGGCTAGAAGCAGGATACAGAGACTGTAACTATAAAAGGTATACAATCATTTCATCCGTTCAAACCCAAAGATGAAAAAACATTGCTCATAAAAATATATTTTAATTCAGCTAAAACCAGGATTTTTCAGATAAGCCGTTAATATGCAATGCAAATTTATTTTATATTTTTAATTTCTTTTATATTATTTTATATTATTAATAAATGTATATTGTTTTTAGGTACAAGTTCGTTATATGGTATCCGCCCCCTGGGTGGGTTCGTTGGAAAGCTAAGGTGGTGGGGGTTAAATATATGTAGGTACCTTAGGCCGGAGGGGTGGGGTTGAGGAGTTATGGGGTGGGCTAGGTTCTCCATAGACTTAACAAAGAAAATTACCAGAATTGTTCTAAAATGGGGGGGTGGGGGGTGTGAATGTTATTGATCGAAGGTCTGCAGGGTCGCAGAAGCGAGAGAAAAATAACAGAATGTATCATAAAATATAATATTTATTATATTAAATATTTCATTTCAAATAACCTAAACCCCACCCCTCGGGCCTAAGATACCTATATATATATAATCCCCACCACCTAAGCTTTCCATCGAACCCACCCCCAGGGGGCGGGTACCATATATCGAACCGTAGCCCGAAATTTCATTTTTCGAAAGAAATGGTATTTTTATTTTGTCATTGGTTATCTCATATCTGTGTATGAAATTTCATCGAAATCGGAGGGGGTCAAACCGGATGCTAGAACAAATGCTGTTGCGGTGACGTGGAATTGCTCTGTTTCGTTAACTAGCACTCTACTCAACTACCAAAACTGATTAGTTGTTTTTTAATAAAATGTAATGATAGTTTTTTTTTATAGATTTATTTATTTATTTTCCAAGAAAAAATTGACAATTTTTTGTACAGGAAAAAATCTTAATATATATTTTTAATTGTTTGCTTTAATAAAAAGTGTTGTTTAGTAGGAATTACAAAATCTGTCACAACAACACATAGATACCTTTTAAGAACTAGGTCCCACAACAACATGCGTCTTGAGGTGCCGGTGGAAGCTTTTTTTAAATCTTTGTGGATTGAAGGCACTCGAGACTATTGATTCGGGCAAAGCATTCCATTAGTACGATGTTCGCACAAAGAAATCCCTTTGCATTTTATTACTATGACAGTGAGTAATCTCGACAGTCCGACTGCCTGCACAAACCGATTGACGAGTCAAACGGGGAAAAACATAGTGTAACGAATCCTTCTAATTTGAAAATACTTTGTTTTTTTTTTTGATTATTATTGTGACGACCATAAGAGCCGACCCTAGTATTTTTTTTTTTGTTGTTTTCAAATCTGGTTGCTTATTTCTTTGTATTGGCTACATACCAAGTAACAATAAATTAGATTGTGATTTTTTTTTATATTTTTGAAAACCGATAAAAATGGATATGAAAAGAGGATTTGGGACAGTCGATTTTTAGAAGCAGTTTGGCTTAAGTAAAGTTTTAAAAAAAAAAATGAAAAAGTATATAAAATATATGCACATAGAAATAGATATAAAAAATATAATTTTGGTTTAATTAAAAATTTTAAAAAATAAAAATAAAAGTAAAATTAAATTTTTGAAAAAAACTACAAAAATATTAGTTTGGTTGAATCGAATTTCAAAAGAAAAAGAAGTAAAATTTAAAAGAATTGATTTTTTTTTCTTGTAAAAATAAAAATGAATATTAGTTTGGTTAAGTAATTAGAAAAAAAAAAAACAAAACAATTTACTATAGAAAAACTTAAATAATGATTAATATAATATAATTTAATCTTAAAAATAAGTTATAAACGATTATAAATTTAAAAATCTTTGAGATCATTAAAAGTTTGTGTATAAAAAAAAAAACATAAAATTCAAAACAAAGGTTTTTTTTTCAATGGTTTGGAAGAGAGAAAATAAAAATTCTTAAAATCATTATCACTGTGGGTGATCGTTATATCATAAAATTTACAAAAAAAAAAATAAAATTGATGATAATGCCATTGCGCCAAGGATAAGCAGTCCAATTCTATTAGAGGCAATACACAGCAGCCAAACAGTAATAATTTGGATAATTTATAAGAGGAGAGAAGAGAAAAAAAAAACCAGACGACCAAGCAACTTTCAAGGAAAATCCAGCTACATGTTTTTTTTAGATAAGGTATATTTTTATTATTTCATTTATTTGTTGTTTTTTTTCTAGTTGTTTTTCTTCCTTTATAAAAATGCATTTGTATTTCACTTCTAAGTCATGAAATAGTTAATTTAATTTTTTTTTAGATATACCAGGGTGACGTTAGAAGTTAAATGTTTAAAATTTAAATGTTCGCTAATAATCAGTGTTGTACTATCCTGCGGTTAAAACTGGTTTGTGCATATTCAATTCCCACGACCTCCACTGAAGACTAGCGGGTAATAACCGCATTATGAGTCTCTGCACAAATCGAATTAAATCTAAATTTCCACCCTATTCCCATAAGGGGGGGTTTTAGTTGGCGCCCAAATAAAAATAGCTTTGATAGTTCTCAAAATAATAATAGTTTTGATAAAAAATCATATTGTAATTATCAGGTTGCATTAAAAGTTTTGTTTTCATTATTTCGCAAAATTTGTGTTGAATATGAATACAAACTTTTCGTCAACCAAACATGGGTTTCCGTTGTTTTTTAGTTCTGATTTCGTTATATTTAATAATGTTCAACTTCAATTTCATGACCAATAACGGAAATTTTATACATGAAAATAATTAAGTTATGAATAATTTGTTTTAAACATTTATATTTCTAAGAAATTATAAATACCTTGTTTGATTT
This sequence comes from Diogma glabrata, assembly GCA_963693315.1. NCBI lineage: Eukaryota > Metazoa > Arthropoda > Insecta > Diptera > Cylindrotomidae > Diogma > Diogma glabrata. The sequence goes on from OY856186.1 coordinate 302,718,774, forward strand.
AATGTCAATGGTGTTTAAAATCAGTTCATAATAGGTTTTAGTCCGTTACAATTTTTGTCTTCCTAATCTAACCTCTATTTCCGTATTTCGTGATGATTTTAGATGGATTGATTTAGTTTGCGAAGCCTATTTTAAGGATTACTGTTAGTCTTGATAGTATTTTCTCTGTTAAATGAGAGTTTGATTTTACGCAAAGGACAGTCATCCTTATATAATCGGACATAATATTTTTCATGTTTTTTTTTGCTATTCTTTGTATTCCTAAATCCTATTCCTTATCCTATCCCATTCCTAAAATACTGATTATTTGCATTGTCGATAGACACATTATATCTCATCTTAACAATTTGTTAACAACTTTTGACTTCACTCTGGTATAATCTCAAGTCTCATTATATAAAAAAAAACTTAATTGCATAAAGTTTGATTTTTTTTTATTGAATTTACATGATTTGTATTTTTTTTTATTGTAATTCATACATACAATTTATATTTTTTTTTTTTTTGATTTTTAGTCATACATACATAATTTTTAAAACTGTTTGTTATATAGAATTATTATTAATTTTGTGTTCGTCGAACATATGATTTGAGATAGGTATATGTACAAGATATTGTACTATTGAAATATTTCGTTTTGATTATATTGATAAGTTATTCCTGTTATTACTAACATTTAATTAGTTACAAATTTGGCTTGGATTGAAATCGACTGTCCGTTTTCTTTGGGATTTACGAAAACAAAAATATAAAAAAAAAGAAATCACAGATTAATATTTTTTCTTTTTACTTATTTATGTGATTCAAATATGTGAAAATATATTTGGGTTTTTTCTACAAAACATTTTAGATTTTATTAAAAGTGAAGTGCAATTATATTCTTTAGTTATTGCAATAATAATAAATATAATTTTTTCTTCTTTTTCATTCAAAGAATTTTAGAAGTTATAAATTTTGGATTCAAATATTAGTATATTTAGTATAATATTTTTTTTTTTTTTAGTGACCTTGAATACAAAAAGGAAATAAAATAAAATACAAGGTAATTTCTAGCAAATTTTGAGATTAATTTTTTTTTGTCTGTCACAATAATATACGAAAGTAGGAAGAATTAACATTTATTAACCTCAATCAACAATTTAACAAAGCTTATCAAAAAGCTTTCTATCTATAATTTCTTTTGTATTTTCCTTTCGTTTGATTCTAATAATCATTCCATACGGTGAGTTTTGAATTCGTTTACATACTTGTTTTTGGGTTTTAATATTTTTTTTTGTTGTTGAATTCTGATTAAATATTACCATGGACGCTTTCCTTTTGAAACGGGATGAATGGGAGATTGAATGCGAGCTGCGGGGTATTTCGATAAATGACCCTATCGCAGTCGAAATTCTACAAAATCGCGTAGTGTTAGAAGATGCTGGTAAAAATATAAAACCAACGAAAATGCACCAGCAGGCAGCAAAACGGCCTAAGGCAGAAATTGAGCTGTGTCAGGACAAATTAAAAGAACTTCAAACTTTTATCAACCAACTTTCTGAATTAGATTCAAGTGAGCAGGACTCATCTGCACACTCAATTGAATCACGTTTGATTCACATTGTAAACCGATTGCATCGTGCTGCTACATCCCCAACTTATGGTGCCGAAGCTCGAACTGTACTTAAACATTGTGAGGACCTGGCGGATAATCTTCAGGTGTATTTAAAAGATATCAGTAGACTCAATGTCTCTATCGAAGCGGCGAAAGCAGTAGAAACAGAAACTGATTTTGATAATATTCCACAAAAAGAATCAACATCGCCTCTGGTAGAACTACCTGGTCATCAATTAGGCTCATCTACTAAATACCAAAGCCCAGAAATGTCTTCCAAGCCCGGTACCTCTAAAGAAGCTAATCTTATTGAGTCAAATCATATCCTTAGGGAAATGATGAAACATGTTCAGAAGCTGAGTGAACAGGTTGCAGATTTGACTATAAGATGTAATGATTTTCAATCAAAGCCAACCCCAATTATGAATTTGCCAAAAGAGCAATTAAACGATGAATTTCTAATTCCTCACTCGTCGTCTCATCTACAGTCTCTGAGAACTTCAGTTAAACCACCTTCCTCTGAACCGAATGTCTCATTTCCCACTCATCTGCCTATACCTGGTGAAGTGGGAGCAGTTACTCATATGCATCCAATATCCCAACCAACTTATTCCCAACCTTATAAATCTTCATTTTCTCATCTTCCTTCAAACAATTATCAAAATATTCCTAGCTATGCTCCGCCTAAATTACCAGACATAAGGTATATTCCTGAACATCGTGGTTTATCTAGAAGTGGCTTATCTTTTGATGGGTCACCTACTGGCATTTCTATTAATCTATTTCTTTTTCAACTAGAAACCTTAGCCTTATCGATGAATATTCCACCACCCACATTATTGACTGAAGTTAGTTTCGTATTAAAAGGTATGGCGTGGCATTGGTATTGGACCTTTCGACAACAAAATCCAAACACTAACTGGTTCGAACTTAAACAGAATATGTTGGAACGGTTCAAAATTAGAAGGCCAGACTCAGAAATTGAAAATAAAATTGAGTCCCGGAAGCAATCTCCAAACGAAACATTTTTAGAATTCTACCAAAACGTGTTCAGCTTAACTCTGCAGCTAACTAATCCTTACACAGACAAGCAACTCATTAAAATTTTAAGGAAAAACATGCGACCAGGACTTCAATATCAATTAACTGAGCGACACTTCGAAAATCTGGGTGATTTAATCAATAGCTGTACAAGTTGGGAAACCACTTGGACGAACTTAAAAGTAGATCCAGACTGCTTTTTGCCTCATCGGCGTACAACTAACCATCTTGACAATGACCGATATATTGCATCAAGACGTGTAAATTCCATAGATGGTGGTGAAGTTCTAAGTGTATTGCCTACCTCCGATCAGTCCCCAGCTCCCGCGGTTCCATATCCTGCTCCTCAGATTTCAGCAATTACTCAGTCCAAAATGTATGCTAGACCCCCAGTGACTAGAAATCCGGGTTACAGTAATCAACCTACAAACGTTGTATGTTTTAATTGTGATGGTTTGGGTCACGTTTTCACAGAGTGTATGTTGGCATCAACTCGATTGTTTTGTTATGTCTGTGGATTAAAAGATATGGTAACCCCCAGATGCCCACGTTGTTCGGAAAACCGAACCCGGGGGCAGTGGAAGCCTGGGAACCACAGCCCCTCGAAAATAAATCAGCCCATTCCAGTTCATTCAGATGCAATGATGAACAACTTACCGACAACGAACAATTCGAAGTAGTATCAAACTCGTCCACCAACTCTTTCTTTTCTACTGAATCGTCACCATATGAATGTCCCGCAATCACCACTTTCAAATCTGCGTTAGTTCAACAAACAAGACCACGATCTTATAATTACAATCACAGGGAAAGAACGCGTTTGTATTTTAAAGAGAGAAAACTCATGAAATCAAAGATAGTCTCATCTATTATCAATGCTGACTGGCAAGATACACGACCGTACGCCGATGTTGTGATCAATGGAGATAAAATCACAGGACTTTTGGACAGTGGGGCGAATATTAGCGTCTTAGGAGTTGGTTCCAAATCACATTTACAGAAAAATTCAGTAAAATTTCACAGTTTTCCGTCTCATATACTTACAGCTAGTGGCCAACGTCAAAGAGTTTTAGGATTTATTCATACAGACGTCGAGTTTAATGGGGAAAAACGCTTAATGAAATTATATATAGTTCCCTCTCTAGAACAGAAGCTGTTCCTGGGGATAGACTTCTGGAATTTATTCGGTATAACTCCAATGTTATCTTCAATATCCTTGTCAAAATGCGAAACTGAGTCTCAAGCACATCATGACCATTCACCAGAAGATAATAAGTTGCTTGACCAAATAAAGGAAAATTTTCCCTCTTTCACAAAAATAGGGCTAGGGAGAACCAGTATGATAGCCCATGTAATCGATGTAGGCACCGCAAAACCTGTTAAGCAGCGATTCTACGCAGTGTCACCTGCCATTCAAAAAACAATGTACGAGGAACTGGATAGAATGATATCGTTAGGAGTAATCGAAGAGAGCCAAAGTTCTTGGTGCTCTCCGGTCACTTTGGTACGAAAAACTAACGGGAAAGTTCGTCTGTGTTTGGATGCTCGTGAACTTAATCACGTGACCGTTAAAGATGCTTATCCTTTGCCTTTGATCGATGGCTTGCTGGGACGTCTGGACCAGACCAAGTTCATTTCCACCATCGACCTTAAAGACGCATTCTGGCAGATTCCTCTGGACTTACAGTCTAGGGATAAAACTGCATTCACGGTCCCCGGGCGTCCACTTTATCAGTTCACAGTTATGCCATTCGGACTGTGTAACGCACCGCAGACTATGTGCCGTCTTATGCATCGCGTTATACCTTACCAGCTTCATGATCGCATTTTCGTATATCTGGATGATCTATTGATAACTTCAGCAACTAAGGACGAGCATTTTGCGCTGCTAAAAAAAGTTGCCAGTTTTTTACAACAAGCCGGGTTAACCATTAATGTAGAGAAGAGTAAATTCTTCTTAAAAGAGGTTAAATATTTAGGTTATTTGGTAGGACATGGTTGCCTGCGCACGGATCCTGATAAGATTGAAGCTATCCGAAGATACCCGATTCCTAAGACAACCAAACAAGTCCGCAGATTTTTGGGTATGTGTGGCTGGTATCGGCGATTTATCTCAAATTTTTCTTCAATTTCAGCACCTTTGACTGATTTAACTAAGAAAGGGCGGAAAATAGAATGGACCAATGTTGTTGACAGTGCTTTCAATACTTTAAAACAGGCTTTGATAACAGCCCCCGTATTAACAAATCCCAATTTTTCAAAACCTTTTTTCATTCAATGTGATGCTAGTTCCACTGGAGTTGGTGGTGTCTTGTACCAAATTAACGACCAAGGAGACGAATGTCCCATAGCATTTGTTTCCCAGAAACTTAACTCTGCACAACAAAATTATTCCATTACTGAGTTAGAGTGTTTTGCTGCTGTACTTAGTATAAAGAAGTTTAGAGCTTATGTGGAAGGTTATCCATTTACCATCTACACTGATCACGCCAGCTTACGTTGGTTAATGTCCCAGAAAGATTTGTCTGGCCGTTTGGCAAGGTGGAGCTTAAAACTTCAAGCATTCAACTTTCAAATCGGGTACAAAAAAGGTTCTGTTAATGTAGTGCCAGATGCATTATCTCGGGTTTACGGTGAGGAACTTTCGCTGTCTACACTGGTTGATAAACAGACTAAACTACCTAATCTTAAATCATCATGTTCTATAGAGCCTCTACACGTAGATTTAGAATCGTCTCACTTCAACGATCCTGCGTATAGGAGTCAAATCACAAAAATTCAAGAACTGGGTTCAGCCTACCCTAACTTCTCCGTACGAGATAATAAGCTCCTATATTTACCGGACGTTGGAACAACATATATCGAAACTGATATTCCTTCATGGAAGTTATGCATCCCAACCACACTTACTAATTCTTTAATCGAGCAAGCACATGTTCCACCGTCTTCTGCACATTTAGGAATCGCTAAAACTCTGGAAAGACTCCGTCGACAATTTTACTGGCCACAGATGGTTGTTGGTGTAAAAAAATTCGTATCTGAATGTTCCATCTGTAAAATAAATAAACCCGTGAATTACTGCCTGAAACCGCCAATGGGTAACCAATACGAGTCTGATCGACCATTCCAAAGATTGTATATAGATTTCTTGGGACCGTATCCTAGATCTAAAAGTGGAAATTCATACATACTAATTATATTAGATCACTATTCGAAATTTGTTATTCTTAAGCCTCTTCGTGAAGCATCTGCAGCCCTGGTTTGTAGTTTTCTGGAAAAAGAGGTATTCATGATGTTTTCTGTGCCTGAGTCGATACTCAGTGATAATGGCAAACAATTTGTCTCAAAACCTGCTGTGTAAATACGGAGTAAAGCACATACGAACACCAGTTTACTCCCCTCAGAGTAACGCATCAGAACGAGTCACTCGAACAATACTTTCCGCTGTTCGCTCGTATATTGATGATTCACGTCATACAGATTGGGATGTGCATATTTATGAAATTTCTGCAGCTCTCCGTAATGTTGTTCATGGGTCTACCAAACGATCTCCACACTATCTGGTATTTGGCCAACACATGACTTTGCATGGGTCTGAGTACGAATTGCGGAGGCTGTTATGTGAAACTGAAATGATATCGCGATTTTGTCAAAGTCGGACCGCCTTAGTTTAATTCAGACGCAAATTAAAGAAAACCTAAAAAAAGCACATGAGAAATCCGCAAAACACTATAACCTACGTTCTCGAAATCGTACCTTTACTGTAGGTCAGTCTGTATTTGTAAGGTCATTTGTCCAAAGTAATGCTGGTAACAAGTTTGCAGCAAAATTATCTCCTAAACTCATTCCTGGCATTATCCACGCTAGGGTTGGAAATGTAGCTTACGTGGTAGGAAATTTAAACGGTAAATTATTGGGAACTTTCCATACCAAGGATATTCGTTGCTGAACTTAGCGTATACGAAATTTATTGAAATTAGGTGAACTAAATTAAACCAAAGGCCCAACAAGCTCAATCGGTAGAACAATTTGAGACACCTTTTGCCTCTTTGGGTGTGGGTCTTCCTCACGATGTAACGAATCCTTCTAATTTGAAAATACTTTGTTTTTTTTTTTGATTATTATTGTGACGACCATAAGAGCCGACCCTAGTATTTTTTTTTTGTTGTTTTCAAATCTGGTTGCTTATTTCTTTGTATTGGCTACATACCAAGTAACAATAAATTAGATTGTGATTTTTTTTTATATTTTTGAAAACCGATAAAAATGGATATGAAAAGAGGATTTGGGACAGTCGATTTTTAGAAGCAGTTTGGCTTAAGTAAAGTTTTAAAAAAAAAAATGAAAAAGTATATAAAATATATGCACATAGAAATAGATATAAAAAATATAATTTTGGTTTATAAAAATATAAATTTTAAAAAATAAAAATAAAAGTAAAATTAAATTTTTGAAAAAAACTACAAAAATATTAGTTTGGTTGAATCGAATTTCAAAAGAAAAAGAAGTAAAATTTAAAAGAATTGATTTTTTTTTCTTGTAAAAATAAAAATGAATATTAGTTTGGTTAAGTAATTAGAAAAAAAAAAACAAAACAATTTACTATAGAAAAACTTAAATAATGATTAATATAATATAATTTAATCTTAAAAATAAGTTATAAACGATTATAAATTTAAAAATCTTTGAGATCATTAAAAGTTTGTGTATAAAAAAAAAACATAAAATTCAAAACAAAGGTTTTTTTTTCAATGGTTTGGAAGAGAGAAAATAAAAATTCTTAAAATCATTATCACTGTGGGTGATCGTTATATCATAAAATTTACAAAAAAAAAAATAAAATTGATGATAATGCCATTGCGCCAAGGATAAGCAGTCCAATTCTATTAGAGGCAATACACAGCAGCCAAACAGTAATAATTTGGATAATTTATAAGAGGAGAGAAGAGAAAAAAAAACCAGACGACCAAGCAACTTTCAAGGAAAATCCAGCTACATGTTTTTTTTAGATAAGGTATATTTTTATTATTTCATTTATTTGTTTTTTTTTCTAGTTGTTTTTCTTCCTTTATAAAAATGCATTTGTATTTCACTTCTAAGTCATGAAATAGTTAATTTAATTTTTTTTTAGATATACCAGGGTGACGTTAGAAGTTAAATGTTTAAAATTTAAATGTTCGCTAATAATCAGTGTTGTACTATCCTGCGGTTAAAACTGGTTTGTGCATATTCAATTCCCACGACCTCCACTGAAGACTAGCGGGTAATAACCGCATTATGAGTCTCTGCACAAATCGAATTAAATCTAAATTTCCACCCTATTCCCATAGGGGGGGGTTTTAATAGGTCTGTGAGGCATTATGGACCTGATTTCATCCGAGCACTGCTGGTGACGATATTTATAAAAACAACGAGATCAGCAACAGTGCGACGATTTTGTAGGGAATCAATATTTAATGTTAAATTTCGATCATCAACAATTCGTATAGCACGCTTTTGAATAGAGTCCAAAAGAGCTAGGATAGTAACAGATGCAGTGCCCCAATCTTGACAACAATACTCCATACAGGAACGAATAAAGAACTTATAAATGTGGAATAATTGATGCGAAGTAAAATATTTTTTACATCTATTGAGGAGGCCGAGTTGTCTTGACGCGCTCTTTGCCATGGCCATTATATGATCGTTCCAGAGTAAGTCATTGGAAATTGTGACTCTCAATAAACGAATGCTTTCACATTCGTCTATTTGGTCGTCACACATATTAATTGAAATATCGTTGGGAAACTCGGTCTTTGATCTGGAAACAATCAATAGCTCTGTTTTGGTGGAATTAAAATTGACCAAATTTTTGTCACTCCAACCGGCGACTTTTTGTAGGTCCTCGTTTATATATATGGCAGCGTCTCTCCGGGCGGGATTTATTCGTTCATGCATTTTACCCTTTGAAGATAGGGGGACGAATGACTTGTGCAGTGTACTATCATCTGCAAAACTATTTATTGGGTTACTGGTGATTTGCAACAGTTCGTTGATATAAATTAAAAATAAAGTTTGAGCGGTTACACTAGCGGTTATTAATTTAGACTCAGAAGAAAAGCTATCTATAGATACCGAGATGTATCGGTTAAATTTTGAATCAACTTCACGACTGCGGGATGAAAACCGTACGCAACGAGCTTGTTGATCAAGTTGGCATGCCAGATTCGATCAAATGCTCTTGAGATGTCTAGTCTAGGTGTTATATATCTAGATGTTATATATTGTTATATATAGTTTTATAGAAATGTTAATGTAAAAGTTAGATCTAAAACAGAAAATAATAAAAATAATATCAGTTCATATTACTAGAAGTATTGAGTGCTTATTTTTGCTATTTAACATTGATATTCATATTATTTAAAGTTAGGAGTAATTGCTATTGATATTCAACAACAAACATCTTCAATCTATATAATATAATGATTGCAATGCATTTTTCATAAATGTGATTGATTTTAGGTATGATTTAGATTGTATTCCACTAAGAAATCTTGAAACAATTTTCTTTTTACTTCTTGTTTAAATGTATTAATCTGAGATGTTTTCCATTTTTCCGGTAAACTATTGAAAAATTCCAATCCTCTATATAACAGGTCGTTCAATAAGTCCGTAGGATAAGTAAGAAAAAAACAACATTTTGACAAAACTCGATTTTTTTATTCAACATAGTTGCCTTCGAGGGCGATACAACGAGTATAGCGATTTTCCAACTTTTCTATACCACTTTTATAGTACGATTTCTCTTTCTCGTCAAAATAGGCCTCAGTTTCAGCGATTACTTCATCATTGGACTTAAATTTCTTTCCAGCAAGCATTCTCTTGAGATCTGAAAACAGGAAAAAGTCGCTGGGGGCTAAATCTGGAGAATATGGTGGGTGGGTAAGCAATTCAAAGCCCAATTCATTCAATTTTGCCATCGTTTTCATCGATCTGTGACACGGTGCATTATCTCGGTGAAACAACACTTTTTTCTTTTGCAAATGTGGCCGTTTCCTTGCGATTTCAGCCTTCAATCGATCCAAAAGTTCACAGTAATACTCGCTGTTGATGGTGGTTCCTTTTTGGAGATAGTCGATGAATATTATTCCGTTCGTATCCCAAAATACAGACGCCATCACCTTACCGGCCGACTGTTGCGTCTTTGCTCGCTTTGGATGCGGTTCGTCGACTGCTGTTCACTCAGCTGACTGTCTTTTGGATTCTGGTGTGTAATTGTGAAGCCATGTCTCATCCATTGTCACATATCTACGATAGAATTCCCTTTTATTGCGGTTTAACAGTGCCAAGGACTCCTCCGAAGCATCGATTCGTTGTTGTTTTTGGTCGACTGTGAGCTCACGCGGCACCCAATTTGCACAGAGCTTTCGCATACCCAAATGTTCATGTAAAATGGTAAAAACACTACCATCTGCTACCTTTACAATGTCAGCTATTTCGTGCACCTTCAATTTGCGATCGTTCATAACCAATTTGTGGATTTTTTTTATGTTTTCTGGAATAACAGCCTCATTTGGGCGTCCACTGCGCTCTGCATCTTTTGTGCTGGTACGACCACATTTAAATTCAGCCATCCACTTCTCTACCATTTGTCTCGATGGAGCAGAGTTTGGATAATGTTTATCAAGCCATTGTTTGGTTTCCACTGTATTTTTTTTCATCAAAAAGCAATGCTTTATTAAAATTCGAAATTCACTTTTTTCCATTTTTTTTCAAAAACAAAAGTTGCTTCACACAAAATGCTATAACTCACGAATAAATAGTCAGATTGCTGTCAAATTTATACACGTATCGTTTGAAGGTTAGTACTAAATAAAAATCATATGGAAAAAATTCTAGTAACGCCATCTATGTGTCATCCTACGGACTTATTGAATGACCTAGTAAGACGCTGTTTTGTGGTGTTTTGAAAGAGTATTTGGGCAGTCTATATAAGTTAGCACTTCTACTGGCTCTCTCTATCACGCTTAAATTTGTTATAAGATTATTGTTAAATTTTATTATATTATGTTTCATTTTATATATGGTTAACATGTACTCGAAATCAATAAGTTTAGTGATTGGAAGGATATTTTCTGAATAAATTTTGTTAGTTGGAGTCAACCTGTTAAGCTGCCGAAGTGCTTTGATTGCTTTATTTCGGAGGATTTGTAGTCTTGCAATCTTGTATTACCCACAGCTCACATATAATAATAAGATATATTAAGTGTGAGTGTATGTAGGAGTAATAAAGATTAATAGCAACTTCTTTGGTTAAGAAACTGCCCACTCTTTTAAGGACACCGACCATTGGAGAAATTTTCGATTTTATGCTTTCAACATGTGTAAACCAGTTAAGCTGGGAATTAATATGCAGACCTAAGTAACAATAGCTATCTACTCTTTTTATTATATTATTTCTTACTTTCAATTCACTAAAGGGATTAGTTAAGTTTTTTTGCATTTGAAATACTATGAAATTTGTTTTGTCATAATTCATTGGCATTTTAATACTTTCTAACCAATTATTAATAAGCAAAATATCATTTTCCATGTCTAATTTTAACTGATTTTGATCTGATGAGCCTACATAAGCACTGCATCATCTGCGAAAAGTTGGAGAGTACCGGTTAGAGGTAGATTAAAAATATCATTAATGTAGATTAGAAATAGTATTGGACCTAGTATAGAACCCGTGGAACCCCTCACTTTAGTTCTATTTCATTTGAACAAATGTTTCCCAATTTAACAAAATGTTTCCTATTTTTCAGATAATTTTGACTCTGTATGGAAATATTATAGTATAGTCCATACTTCCTCAAGTCAATGAAAAAACCAGCTGTAGTTTTTTTAAGTTCAATGTTGTTGTCGAAACCATCGACGAGATTTAATGTGGCAGATACAGTACTTTTCTTTTTCAGAAATCCAAACTGATTTTTATTATTTACCTTGTTTGTGTCTAGATGTTCAGTTAACCGAGTTTGTACTACTTTTTCATATATTTTAGAAAGAATCACATTAAAACCTATTGAGGCATCGGTTCCACAACAACATGCGTTCTAAGGTGGTGAAGGACGGATATTTAATAAAAAAAATTATTTATAGAACTCTTGTGGCTTTGCTTACTGTCTTCATATGATTTAGTCTACTAAACTGAAGCAGGATGTACCATAGTGTTCTTGTCTCGCTATAAGAACTATGTCATCCACGTATCTAAGACATTTCAATTTTAATGGGTTGTTTACATGGTTGGGTCGCTTCCCGCATGGAGGACTTAATTTTTTTATTTGTAATTTTTTTATTTTTGATCTACGGGTGTGACAACCCCGCGTACTCCAGTCCCTGTTATTGACATACGAGCTAACGTGAGATATCACATACCACTGACAATAGCAGTGAGATATTGCTAGCCAATGTGATGTCTTAGTGGTGCTGGTGAATAAAGTCTATTCAATCAACGGTAGCATCCTCAATCTTAGCTATGATGATGCCACGTTATTGCTTACTCGAAGAATCGGCCTTTACATAACTCGGCCTTTATATAACCTTTATTAAAGCCTATAAATCGTTGAGGAAGGAAGTGCATCGCATGATCAAGGAATATGCCACCAGCTGGATTATTGGCAACCACATTTTAGTTTTGTTCCTGCAAATTGTTAATACAAATTTCCTGTTTACCTTTAATTTTATTTTTATTTTTCCTATCCTATCATGAAATATTGGCTATGTCGTATTTTATATATGATAGGACTTATTGTTTAGTTATTCTTTCTATAAAAAAATATAAAAGAATCCAAAAAAAAAATTGCGTCCATCAACACCTTAGAACGCATGTTGTTGTGGGACTTTGGTCTTAAAATGTTTTTATGTGTTGTAAATATTGTAATTCCTACTACACAACACATTATATAACAAAAATGCTGAAATTTTTCCTACCACAAAGTCACACAGTAAGAATAATATCGACTAACCTCGTGTGAGCGTATCCAACGTATTTCCACGAAAACGTAACTAATGGTCGATCGCCTTACCATAGTTTTAGCATTGGTGTTAAGCTCTTCCATATGTTAGTTTCAGTTGAAATTTTTTTGGCTATTTATCTTGTCAACTTTTGAGATAAATATATAGTAGTACTCTATGGCAATGATTCAATGATTTTAACCAGTTGATTTAAATCACTGATTTAACTCTTTAATCAACAATTTTTTTTAATGATTTAAATCGATAGCAAAAGTTGCCAAAAGTTGTGTTACACGTATATAGTAACACTCCGAAATTCTTCATGTAATGAATTGAAACTTTAAAAAATTTCCACAGCAATATACAACCACTGTAGTGAGCTAAAACGGGTAGCGAAATCCGAAATTCGACGTCCACGCCGCCGCGCTGCCTGGGTAATGCTGACAGAATTAGGTTGGTGTATTGGAGCCGAGTCGAGTAAAAACTGCTTAGTCAATGACGCTACATCACGGCGAATTGGTGCCTTAAAACCAATGCGATTCAAGCGTCTGTTCTCCATGTCAGGGGCGGCTTGTAGCGGGCGTCCGTCTTGAATCAAGCGGCTCGCTATATAAACGTGTAAAAAGGTTGTTTCTGGTAACCTTAAGATGCAGAACGAACCCATTCACGACAGTTTGGGTTGGGCCTTAGGTTAACACCCTAACCCCGGGAAAAAACGACTTTGGCTCTTGATGACTTTAATGGGCAGGTTGAAAGAGATATCTTTTATGGAAATATGGTGGGTCCCTATCTAAAATGGCTATCTAAAATGTCTACAAGGACGCAACACCAGGTCCACGAAGAACTATTAACAGGAACGACAAGCCGTTACAAAGCTATGTAGACGAACGAAGAGAGAATGGTGGAAGAGAAAGTGTGAGGAGATTGAAAGCTTCAATAAGGAACATCAATCGCGTAACTTCTTCCAATAGGTTAAAACCTTAAAGAAGGGACCTCAAACTAGATCAACAGCTTTTCAAAGCGAAGATGGGGAGCTACAAGTAGACCTAAAAAATATTTTATATACTTGGGCCGCTTATTTTGACAAACTTCTCAACTTAAGTGAGCAGCAACAAGTCGGACGACGAGCAAAGCTTATTCGTGCGTCAAAGTTACATGTAGACGAACCAACAAAAGAGGAATTCGAAGCGGCGCTGTCAAAATTAAAATGCAATAAAGCACCTGGTATCGACGATATAACATCCGAAATGATTGTACATGGTGGTGAAACTCTTAAGATTGTTTGAACTTGTTCAAATAATTTGGCGGACTGAGCATGCCATGCTGCCATGCTGAAACCAAGGTAATCGCTTACAATTACAGAGGAATCGCTCTACTCTACACAGCATATAAGATCTTTTCATACATTTTGCAAGCCAAAATCAATCCTTTTACTGAACAACTGTGTGGAGAATATCAGTGTGGCTTCCGGCAAAGCCGAGGTACCACCGATGCACTTTTCTCGGTAAAGATGATTTTGGAAAATGTCGAGAGTTCAACATACCTGTGTACCAAGTCTTCATTGATTTCAGGCAGACCTATGACTCTCTCGAACGAGAGACTCTATGGTCTTCTTTTGTTTTAATAGAATCCCTGGTAAACTGGTTTCACTATGCAAAATGACAGTACAGAACTCTCAATGCTGCACAGTTAAAAAAAGATTGATTATGTAATGCAAATTGCTGCACAAATAGGTCCTACGGAAGTCTACATTATAAAACATTGCAAAGCTTGCTTTAAAGTTAAATTTAATGCTCTTTGCATTAATCTTTAATACAGTACTTGTAATCAAATTTATGGTTGTTTTCATTAAAACATAAAACTGTATTAAAAATTTCTATTACATATTTGCATTAAACAATATCGCAAGGTGCAACATTTGTTGTTGTATGAGATTTAAATGCAAATTGCATGAACATTTCGAGTTACTTTATTTATTACGCACCTGTATTAAACACAAAAATTATTTGCTGCAATTAGTTATCCATAGTGATAAAAATGAAACCAGAATTTTATCTTGTATTTTAAATTTATTTAATTCATATTTTAAATGTAAGCAAAATATTTATACTAGCTTATAACTAATACATACAAAATACGTTAACTGTAAATAATAACTTAGTAATAAGATTAAATAAAATTTATATCACTTCACTCTTTTGTTTTTCATAAATCAATAACATCAATAAAACTTAAATGTTATTGGAAAAATCACTTCAACTATAATTGTGTGCTGTATTTTTAGAAGTTACACAAAACATACTATTTAATTTATTTAATTTTATTTTTTTTGCACATGGTTTAACCAATAATTTTAATTAACACTGAATCAATTTAAAAAGAACTTAAATGTTACATCACTTTGAAATTTCAAAACTTAATCTAATTTCATTTCATCTCTTGACGTTTGTTAAAAAAAAATGCACCACAGATTTACGCATAATACATTTTGACAATTATAGGTTATATTGTAAATTATAGGTTCGATTTGACTGAAACAACTGAAAAAACAACAATAATTGCATTCAATTTTTCAGTTGTATCAGTTGCTTCAGTCAAATCGAACACGGCTTATGTATTTCAAAATTAAGAAAAACTATAACTACAATGAATATAATTTTCATGATAATGGCACAAAATTTTTTCTGTTTATGTTTATGTGGATTTGCAACAAAGAATGAAATCTATTAAATCCACTAGCATTTGTGCACCTAACGAAAACAAAAATACGAAAACTTATTTAGATTTGGTGCAAATTGCATTCAAACTTCTGGCATTTCTATAAAGATCAATTATGATGCAAAAGTTGTATAAAAATTTATAGTTTTGCATTAAAATTTAATGCAGCATATGCTTTACAAATATATGATTTTTTGTAGTTACACTAACACCAAAAATAATTCACTAAATAATGGCAACTTGGAAAATATGGCAACTTGGCTCCTAAAAGAATTGAACCAGATTCCACCACCAAAAGGATTTAGTGTAATGAATTCCACAGAATTTGTGGAAAAAATTAAGGACATAAGAATTTTACAAGATGAAGTAATGGTATCATTCGATGTTACTGCTTCGTTCCCAAGCAAACCAATACCACCAACAATAGAATATTTAGAACATCTGTTGAAAAACAAAGTTTCACCGGCAAAAATTAAGGCATATACACAGATCGCTACCATATGTATGGAACAAAGTTATTTTGAATTTAGAGGGAAGTTTTACAAACAAACTTCCAGAACATCGATGGGCAGCAAATTGGCACCAAATCTCAGCAACGTTTTCATGAGCCATTTTGAGGAAAATGTAAAATACAAATGTTCCAGTTTCCCTAGAATCTATTAGACGATCTAAGTAGACGATATTTTCGCTGTCACAAAAAAAGATAACTTCCCTACCGGCAAAATCATAGTACGAATTTGAGGACGATTCAATTATATTGGGGACTCAAAATCCAATTAACTTTGGGACAAAAATCCAATAATGGATTGGATTGTCCTTAGATTTGTTCAATGAGTTTGGTCCAAAATCGTCCACGCGTCGGATGTCCAGACAAATATCCATACCATCCTTAAAACTGTCCAATACAAATATTGAAGTAAAAAGTTATGGACGAAATCAAGGAGTATCCAAAAATTAATACCAATATATTGAATTATTTACAAAAACTTTTATTGATAAATATTTAGATATTTTAGGGTAAATTTACATACTTTCCTAAAAAATATCCTATATTATATCCTTAATAAAAAAAATGACAGCAAAAGTATGGACAAATTCAAGGAATATACATAAATAAATACAAATATATTGAATGCATTTATAAAAATTTTATTCTATATATATATGAAAAAAGATTTAAGAATAAAGTTAAATTACATTATCTTAAAAATTATATTATATGTACATAGTATCTTCCTATATCTAAATATATATATTACAATGCGTATATGGGCCATTATTTTTCAACTCGGCTACCGGATTTGGCCAAAAATCCTGTTTTTGATCCTGTTTAACATCTGTTTTCGTTATTTTATTTTGAGATCCTGTTTAACATCTGTTTTTATTCCATGTTTCACTGGCTTCAAACTCGCATCTACATTCTGAAAATATTTAAGTTGGTACATTATAATCATAATTTTTTGTGTGGTGTTTATGACTAGGAGGTAGATTTTATACAATCTAACG
The DNA here is from genome assembly GCA_963693315.1 of Diogma glabrata. NCBI lineage: Eukaryota > Metazoa > Arthropoda > Insecta > Diptera > Cylindrotomidae > Diogma > Diogma glabrata. The sequence continues at coordinate 302,735,611 of OY856186.1, forward strand.
GAACTTTCAATAAGCATTGCTCAACCTGTACTCATTTTAACAATTTAAAAAATTTTATGATAAAATTCCAGTTATAAACTTTTCGAACTGATGAGTTTTTCCGAAGGTGATCGATTCTCTTAAATTATGAAACTTTCAGGACAATATTCTTAAAGTTTTATGTATGCATTTGCACCATGAAAAATTGGTGGATAAGCATGTCTTAGACCAAAAGCCAACGTCTACATTCATTGACGGCCAGAAGTATCGTTTTGTGACCATTTTTCGCGATGCTCTTGTTCCAGGATGGGAAAGATTGTGTAGCGAATCGAAAATAGATCGTCTGAGGGGCTCAGGAATATAAGGACGTAAAACGTTAGTCGTATAAGCTATCGTTTAAAATTAAATTTTGTATAGAAAATTATTTACATAAAAATGATTTTTACCTTGCACACAACTTAATGTTAACAATAAAGCAAAAGCTTTGTACTTTGTTGTACAACACAATCATAGAACCATATATAAAAACAGTGAACCACATAGCTATAAGAGAAACGCTATATATAAAAAAAAGACACAAAAAGAAACTCAACAACTGATTCATAACAAAATTAATATCAACACATTTATTTCACCCAAGATTAATCAACAAAACCAGCATCAAATTCACAAAAGCTGAAACAACAATATTAAATAAAGTTTTAAAATATGTACAACGCACTTTGACGGAAAAATTTAAAAAACTACTGCAAAAACGAAATATTCAACAGAACTTTAATCAACCTAAAAATCAACTAAGTTATCAACTAAGAAAACAACCATTATACCAAACTAAAATCAAAATACCAACAAGAAAACATAACAAAAAATGCCATGCACGAAAAATTGCAGACAACCATGCCGTACTACTAAACGCAGGTAAAAGTAACACCATATCAGTAACAAAACAAACGAAATAATGAATAGTAATAATTACCGATAGTTACAATAAAATAATAAATATCTCACTAAACAAATGGACACACCTTATAAACAAAACGCAAAACAGAAAATTAAAACAATTTAACCTCGTAATCCCAGTATTAACAGGACTACCCTTAAAAAACAAACCCAACAAACCAATAAGACCACTACACAACAGCACCCGCATACAAAGTATTAAAATTGCTAGGTGAGTTTATAAAATGGTTTTTTTTGACATCATCAATATGTACATTGTACACTCAACTCAGTAGTAATAAAACTAACCATACAACGATTAAAAGACTACTACACAGTAGAGCTAAACCAAATAAATGAGCTTAACCAAACACTTACAACAATAATGAAAGAAAGATACTGCCGATTCTACACGGAATACTTTATTCAAGAAATAGACTGCCCATACTAAAGCAGACACATATTTAAACGATTGTGAAACAAATACATCCCTGGTGGCAACACAATAAATTAGCTCTAAAACTAGTTTTCTACTGCAGATATGTAGACGACACATTTATTTTCTTTAATGGCACTAACAGACAAATAGATAGTTTAAAAAATCACTTAAAGAAACAGGTTATAAATATTCAGTTGACCCACGAAAAAGAAATAGACAATAAACTCAACTGTCTGGATCTTACAATAAAAAAGAACAAGATATACCGAAGATCTACCACAAGTAAAGTAACAATTCATGTATTTTCTCATCACCCACACCTACACAAAATGACCGCTGACAACTCTTTCATCAATAGACACCTAAACACACTTCTAAATGTAAATGACTACAACGAAGAATTCAACACTATTAAATATACTGCAAAACAAAGAGGAAATGATTTAAAAATTAATTACAAAACACAAAGCACACATCAACAACAAAAACAACACTAATCCTAACCCAAAAGATGTCACTAGCAGTCTAAACCATGTCCATTACACAACAACATAGATAACAGCGATGGAAGGAAGTATATTGTTACGATTGCAGAAAAATCTAGACGATTACAGAAAAATCTAGACGATTACGGTCACTTCTAGGAAAATCAAATCAACAAAATACTACAACAGATTAATGAAATGAACATTGTTGTTGTTGTACATATTCTTAGAATTAAGGTCTATTTGTTTTATGATTTTATGAATCAAATCAACGTAACGTAAAATAATCGAATATTCTAATATTTTCTCAAGGTTTCTAAAAAGTGACCGCGAAATTTCTAGAGATTAAGAAAAGGTATATAAGGAAATTGTTTCTTGTAGTTTTTAATTAGTTTATTTTAAACCTGCGATTGTGAAGTTAAAAATTATAAAAGTGATCTTTAAATTAGTTTTTGTGTAAAGTTTTTGTAAATAAAGTTATAAGTGTTATTAAATAGAAATATTTTGTGTATTATTTTGAACGTTGTGAATTGGAAATTTTTACAATAAACCGTTGGAGTTTCGAAGCTGTTGGAAGAATATTCTAGTTAAGAATATTGTTTGCTGCATTGTTTTCCCGTTGTTGTGAAACAATTAAGGTGTTGAATACTTAATAAAACCTGGTGTGTTTGCTTACTAATCAGTGATCGAACTCTGTAGAGATTTGGGAATTACGTTTATCGAATTGAGAGTAAGGCCAATTCAAAGGAAGGTTAGAAAAAACGTAACATTGGTGACATCGGCGGATTAGTTAGCTGTTAATAATGGTTTTATTAAGTGATTTGAAGGTTCTTGAGTTAAAGAAAGAACTAGAACAACGTGGATTGTCAACAAGTGGAAACAAAACTGAATTAATGCTACGGCTTCGACAAGGTATGGAAAGCAATGGAATGGACGTGGAAAGTTACCAGTTTGGAGTGATTAGTACAAATGCTGATTCAATAGCAGCTGATGAGGAGAAAAGTTTTGTTGCGGAAACAACATCTTCATTGCCACCTGCAAATTGTGATTTTACGCAGTTAATGGCTATGATGCAACAAATGAGTTTGAACATCAGTCAACAGATAAATTTGAATTTGAATCAAAAACTGGATGTTGTAAACGCTAATATGGTTGCCAATAAAGACGACATCAATCAACAAATGGCTGCTACTAAGGAAGAAATTAGCTGTAACATCAATCAACAAATGGCTGCAACTAAGGAAGAAATCAGTAACATCAATCAACAATTGGCTGCTAACAAAGAAGAAATTAGTGAAACAATCAGCCAGCAATTAGCTTTAAATCGCGATGAAGTAAAGCAAATTATGGATGAGAAACTTCTCCAAATCTCGACGGCATTTGATGGAAAGGTCGAGAAGATTCAAAGTGAAATTCAAGATTTTGAGCATAAGGTTTTATCGAAAGTTGATGATTTCGAAAAACGGTTGCAGGATGTTGAAACAGCTAAAGTTACTTCACAGGTGGTACAACAGATAGCAAATATTAAATTAAAACCACCGTCATACGATGGAACAACATCGTTCGGCATCTTCAAGTTCCAGTTCGAGACTGCAGCAGATCAAAATGTTTGGAACGCCGAAAATCGTCTTGCTGCATTGATAGTTGCACTTAAAGGGGAAGCAGCTGAAGCATTACAGGCAGTACTAGAAAACGATCGCAAAAGTTATGCTGAAGTGATGAATGCGTTGGAACGAAAATATGGCAGCGACCACAAAAAGGAGCTATACCGGATCGAGTTAAAGGGTCGCTTGCAACGGAATGGAGAAAGCATTCAGGACTATTCTTCGGCAGTAGAACGCCTTGTACATTTGGCACACTCGAATACTCCACCGAATTTTATGGAGAAAATGAAGATCGAGGCGTTTACTGATGGTATTCGTGATCCAGAAACACGAAAGGCAGTAATGCTGTCGCCAAAAGCAACATTCGCAGAAACTATTGCTTATGCCTTAACAAATGAAACTGCACAAGCAATTATAAAACCATCAATCAAAATACGCCGAGTGGAGTTGGCTGATGACAACGGTTATAAACCAAGACTACGAGAGAGTGTCAGAGGTGATAGAATCCGATGCTGGTTATGTGGCAAGTTGGGTCATATTTCGAGGGAATGCAGAGATGTGAGAAGGAAACGAGCAAGATCAGCATCACCTATGCAGCGACGTCAAGCAGAAGAACGGGTGCAGCAAGCTAGGGAAGACGATAGAGCAGCACCGCATCAGTTAAACTACAACGAGTCAGCCTAAAGGGGCGTAAGCTGGCTCCCACAACCGATTGCCCCATAACCTTCATCCATGTTTCGAGATTAACAAGGGGAGGTGACAGCCTGACTGTTAGGGCTAATATTGATGGAAAAAGTTGTGTCATCACGTTAGATACGGGAGCAACAAATACAATTGTCCGCACTGATATTGTGAAAGGGAAATTAAAACCAGCAGGGAGATACCGGATGCAGACAGCTACTGGCGAAAGTGCAAGTATTAAAGGAAAGAAAGTGGTCAACTTTGAAATAGGGAATACTCACTTTCAACATGAAGTGGTGGTAGCTGACATTGTGGATGAAGTCATCCTGGGCATGGACTTCATGAGGCCAAATGGATTCGTTATTGATGCTGGCAAAGGAGTACTCACGTACGGAAATGTTGAGTTGCCACTCCAATTTAATGGTGAAGATTCAAATTGTGTTCGTCGAATAATATTAGATCACAGGGAAAAGCTGCCACCCCAATCAGAAACAATCATTTGGGGAAAATTGGAAGGAGGTTCTGGGTCACCCAGGTTGTGGGTTGTAGAAGTCAACAAAGAACATCAAAATTTTAAAGAAGTCGTTATAGGGAAAACTTTAGTTAGATCGGATGCTGATTACAAAATACCAGTAAGAGTTTTAAATCTGTCAGATACGCAGAAAACAATAAAAAAAGGATCAATCATAGGACAATGTGAAGAGGTAGCTAAAATAATAAAGTGCGAGCAGAAAAACATCAATTGCACGGTCAACACAAAACAACAAAAGGCAGAAATGGAGCAACTTGTGCAGAAATGGACAGAAGGGCTTTCAGAAGAACAGAAGAAAGCAGCACGTCAATTGTTGGAGCGGCACAAGTCTGTATTCTGTAGTACACCTGAAGGGAATGGCAGAACCAATATGGTAAAACATCGTATTGACACCGGAGCAGAAAAGCCGATACGCCAGGCACCAAGGCGATTACCATTAGCTAAAAGAGAGGAAGCTGATAAAATGGTGAGAGATATGAAAGAAGCTGGTGTGATTGAGCTTTCAGACAGTCCCTGGAGCTCACCTGTGGTGTTAGTTGGCAAGAAAGATGGGAGCTTGAGATTTTGTGTTGACTACAGGAAACTAAACATAGTTACGAAGAAGGATAGCTACCCATTGCCTAGGATTGATGATACACTGGATACATTATCGGGCTCAAAATTGTTTTCAACATTGGATCTGCAGAGTGGTTACTGGCAGGTTGAAGTTGCGGATGAAGATCGGGAGAAAACAGCGTTCAGTGTAGGGAATGGACTATGGCAATTTAATGTCATGCCATTTGGGTTATGCAACGCGCCCGCAACTTTCGAGAGATTAATGGAACGGGTACTAAAAGGCTTGCACTGGAAAACATGCCTTGTATATTTGGATGACATCATCGTTATGGGCAAAGACTTTGATGACCACTTGAGGAACTTGGCGGAGGTACTGGAAAGGTTGCAAGCAGCCGGTTTAAAGTTAAGTCCCAAAAAGTGTTCACTTTTCAAGGAAGAAGTAAAATATTTGGGACACAAGGTTACGGCAATGGGAATTCATACAGATTCTGACAAGATTGCAGCAGTTATGAACTGGCCAAGACCGAAAAACCTACATGAACTACGAAGCTTCCTTGGATTGTGCACATATTACAGACGGTTTGTGCCAGGATTCGCCAACGTTGCCAAAAGTCTGCATGAGTTAACAAGAAAAGATAAGGCATTTGAATGGAATGAACCTCAGGAACAAGCATTTGTGGAGCTCCGAAGGAGATTGTGTACGGCTCCAATTCTATCCTATCCTATACCAAATGTTCAGTTTATTTTGGATACTGATGCCAGTAATGAAGGTATAGGAGGAGTATTGTCACAGAAGATGGTCAGGAAAAGGTGATAGCTTATTTCTCCAAAATGTTATCAAAGCCGGAGCGAAATTATTGTGTTACCCGGAAGGAATTATTGGCCGTTATGGAATGCGTCAAACATTTTCATAACTACTTGTATGGGCAGAAATTTCATCTCAGAACTGACCATGGTGCGTTAAGATGGTTACTCCAGTTCAAAAATCCAGAGGGACAAGTAGCACGTTGGATCGAACGGTTGCAGGCGTACGATTTGGACATTGAACATCGAAAGGGTACTGCACATGGGAACGCTGATGCATTATCGAGACGACCCTGTCAAGTTGAATGCAAGCATTGCAGTCGTCAAGAAAATAAGGAGAACATCATCGATGTACGATTACTACAAGTGCTACCTGACGATGAATGGACTGCTGAAGCCATAAGAAAAGATCAATTAGAAGATCCGGATCTTGCACCCATCATCGAGTTCAAGGAAAAGGGCTGCAAACCAGTATGGGAAGAAATTTCTGATAAAACTCCAACTTTGAAGGCGTACTGGGCGCAATGGGACAGTCTCCAGTTAGAGGATGGATGTTTAAAGAGAGTATGGGAAAGCTCAGATGGCAAGATAAAGCAATCCCTTACAGTGGTACCAAAAAGGAAAATAGAAGCAGTACTAAGGGAGTATCACGAAGGAACGAGTGGAGGTCATCTTGGGATCAATAAAACTCTTGCAAAAATACGACAACGGTTTTACTGGGCGGGGACTCGGCAATCAATTGTGGAGTGGTGTCAAAAATGCGATAAATGTGCGGCGGTGAAAGGACCCGCACGAAGAAGTCATGGAAAAATGAAGCAATACAATGTAGGTGCTCCATTTGAAAGGATCGCAATGGATGTAGCGGGACCATTTCCAACAACTGATAATCAGAATAAATATGTGCTTGTGATCATGGACTACTTCAGTAAGTGGCCGGAAGTGTGTGCGATTCCCAACCAGGAAGCAACCACAATCGCTGAAGCTGTAATAAATAATTGGATCAGCCGCTATGGAGTTCCTATGGAGATCCACACCGATCAGGGACGGAACTTCGAGTCAGCTGTATTCCAGGAAATTTGTCAAATGCTGGGGATTAACAAAACCAGGACGACAGCTTCACACCCACAGTCAGATGGGATGGTTGAGAGATTCAATGCTACTTTGGAGGAATTTCTAGCTAAAGTGGTCAGTAAGAATCAACGTAACTGGGATCAACACATTCCTTTATTTTTGATGGCATACAGATCAGCAGTTCATGACACCACGACCATGACACCAGCTCAAACTATTTTTGGAAGTGATTTAAGACTTCCTGGAGACCTCAAATTTGGAGCGGTACCATCAACATCATTGTCTGCGCAAGAATACGTCAACCGAATCCGGGAGAACCTTGAGGATATTCACAAGCTTGTTCGGCAGAAGATACAACTGACTAGTGATAGAATGAAAGCCCGATATGATATACGATCTAATAATAAAGGTTTTGAAGAAGGACAATTAGTATGGCTACACAACCCACAACGAAAACGAGGGTTATCACCAAAACTGCAACCTGCATGGGAAGGACCTTACAACATTATAACGAAGTTAAATGACGTGGTTTATAGAATTAAGAAAGGCCATCGAGGCAAAGCGAAAGTAGTACATTTGGAAAGGTTGGCCTTATACAAAGGAGAGCTAGATCCTGTCCGGGACGAACAGGCTTAAGTGGAGGGTATTGTTACGATTGCAGAAAAATCTAGACGATTACAGAAAAATCTAGACGATTACGGTCACTTCTAGGAAAATCAAATCAACAAAATACTACAACAGATTAATGAAATGAACATTGTTGTTGTTGTACATATTCTTAGAATTAAGGTCTATTTGTTTTATGATTTTATGAATCAAATCAACGTAACGTAAAATAATCGAATATTCTAATATTTTCTCAAGGTTTCTAAAAATTGACCGCGAAATTTCTAGAGATTAAGAAAAGGTATATAAGGAAATTGTTTCTTGTAGTTTTTAATTAGTTTATTTTAAACCTGCGATTGTGAAGTTAAAAATTATAAAAGTGATCTTTAAATTAGTTTTTGTGTAAAGTTTTTGTAAATAAAGTTATAAGTGTTATTAAATAGAAATATTTTGTGTATTATTTTGAACGTTGTGAATTGGAAATTTCTACAATAAACCGTTGGAGTTTCGAAGCTGTTGGAAGAATATTCTAGTTAAGAATATTGTTTGCTGCATTGTTTTCCTGTTGTTGTGAAACAATAAAGGTGTTGAATACTTAATAAAACCTGGTGTGTTTGCTTACTAATCAGTGATCGAACTCTGTAGAGATTTGGGAATTACGTTTATCGAATTGAGAGTAAGGCCAATTCGAAGGAAGGTTAGAAAAACGTAACAATATATAAAAACATCGTAGAAAAATATGATTATAACATTTCATGCAAAACTAACGAGAACTTACAAACAAAGTTTAGAAACATCAATAAAACAAAAACCTTTCCATACAACTAAACCGACATACACAAAATAAAATGCAATACATGCAACGCATACTATATAGGTCAAACAGGTAGATCAAACCTGCACGAAACATGCTAGAGTGCAAATCAAACTATGCAATGCGCATACGTGAAGAAAACCACTTACACCTCAGAATAGAGATTTCATATCACAACACCACTGCAAAAATGAACATTGGAGGAGTTCGAAATATGCAAAGCATCAAAAACCAATAATGAAAACGTACTCAACTACAAACTAACTTACAAAATTAATCTCCTGCTGGAAACCATATAAAAAATGCAATAATCCGCACGAAAATAACAAAATATAACAATAATGTAATTTCACCCAGCCATAAGCACCACATTCCCTTCATCCACATTAAAGAAAGCAAATTTAAGTTAAATAAATAAAATCAAACTGTAACACGTACTCAACGTATATTAGATTTTTTTTACCAGCGAATAATAAAATTGGTTGTTCTGCGCATATTCATATGCGCATGTGCGAATATTCAGTGTCTCAGATTAAAATATTAAAAAAACTGTTGGGGTCCCATTGAAATGGACAAAAAAACGGATAAAATTAATAAATTACTATTGAAATTCAAGCAATTATAATAGAAAACCAAACACTAGTAAAAAAATTAATGATTTTGAAGGTATTACCTATTACCTAACAAAATTTTGATAATTAAAAATAATTATAATAAAAATAACGACACCTATGCAAACAAATATCACAACAAACAAATGGTACGAACTAGGAGTAGAAATTTAACTACTATAATTGTTTTGAAAACAAATTTACCCCAAAATAAGTAATACATCTCTGTTTTACTTTTTGTCTCATCTTTTATCTCTTGCTGCGTCCTATCTGTCAAAAATTCACTACTGAAAAAATTCTACTATTTATTATTACTATTCTACTTACTATTCTACTATGTAATTTTAATTTGTTAAGTTATCTTAAAATTAAAAAAAAATTTATAATAGTTATCAAAATTGTTTAATGTTTTTTTAAAATTTAGTAGCACGGCGGAAAAGGTTTGAAAATAAAAAGACTTAAGATACTTCAGCCGTGTTCGATTTGACTGAAGCAACTGATACAACTGAAAAATTGAATGCAATTGTTGTTGTTGTTTCAGTCAAATCGAACACGCAAATGCATTCATTAAACTTATAGCGAAAGCAATTTAAACATTTTTGTTTTTGCCTGCACTCAGTACGGTCTAAAAAATATAAGAATATAAGCTTCACCGAACTATTTCAACAGAAATTTTAATGTTCTAAATCATTTGTGTGAAATAATATTCTAGATAATAGATATTATAAAATAAGGTAATTACATTTTATTCTGATTACTGCTGAATTGACAAATTTATATATATGTATATCATTACATATATTATAAATTACACACACAATTAATCACTTTACTAAAACTTTACAAAAATTGTATTAAAAACTATAAAACGAATGATGTTAACCATCATTTGTTTTTTATATTTAGCTTTTACGTGATAATAAATATTTGACACAAGCGTAACCAACGAAAGAATTTCAAATGGAAAAATATCAATGAGAAACAAAATGAAGTTTATTGATTTTTGGTTTATTCTTTATTCTTCTTATTAAATGACAAAAATCCAACTAATCCTAGATTTTGTCCAAAGAGTCCAATCCATCCTTATGTTCGTCATATTGGACCGATGTCCGAGATCCAAGATTAAATTCACACGTTAGACAAAAATCCAATGAAGTACAGAATTTATCCGATGTGTCCAATGTATCCTAATGATCGTTATATTAAAGTGATGTTTTTGATCTGAGATTAAATCCCCACAATGGACAAAAATCCAATGAATCCATAATTTTGTCCAATAAGTCCAATGCATCCGAATTTTTGTCCTATATATTTAACACATTTCGTCCGATGCGGTTGCCCGTAGGGTTACAGTAGTTTTTCCAAACAATCAACGAAGAACATCCATCAATAAAATTCACGTTGAAAATAGAAGAAAATCAAACATTAAATTTTTTAGACGTTAAAATTATAAGAACGGAAGAGCAAAAGTTGAAATTTGGAATATACAGAAAGTCAAAAAACACCAACAGGTTCATTCCTTCAGAATCCTTCCACCATATGTCACACAAAAAAGCAGCTTTTCATTCTATGGCGCACAACCTGTTCAATATTTCAATGGACAAAAAAGAATTTGACAAAGAAGTTAATTATATCAAAGATGCAGCAGTTTGCAACGGTTATACAAATGAGTTTGCGGAACAAATAATTAAAAAACACCAGAAAAAAGCATAATTTAAAAGAAGTCGTAAAACTAACACAAATAAAAGAAAAACACAACAACAGACGAATCAGCCTGCCATATTTTCCGAAAATAACAAATAAATTACAAAAAATATTTCAAAAACATAACATTGATCTAGTTACACGTCCTATAAACACTCTTAAAAATAACCTGAACAACTACAAGGATATAGAACCAAGTTCATCAAAAGCCGGCATTTACAAAATAACATGTGCCAATTGTGAAGATGTATATGTAGGCCAAACTTGCAGGGACTTCAACACAAGGGTAAATGAACCCATCAAAGCAACAACAAACAACCACAATCAAAAATCAAGCGTAGCAGAACATATGAACGCAAACAATCACCAAATAGACGTCAATAACTCCAAAATAATAAAAACCGTTAGACAAAAATGGAAGTTAGATGCCAACGAGTCATACCACATTTCAAGGAATTTGAACCTTATGAATTCAGATGAAGCAACAATCATTTCACCATTGTTTAAACTATAATCAATTAAACCTTATAGTTCCACCCTCTTGTAGATTATAAAGATCAACCCTTTCTTTTTTATTTTGCCAATATTAACATTGCTCTTATTTAGTTACAAAATATTACCTGTCGATGATCTGCATCAGATTGAAACGCGTAGTAAAATAAAAATTAGATAAAAATTAAAAATCAAATCAATTTTGTTTTATTTTTTTTTTATTTTTAAAGTGAATTATTTTTGGTGTTAGTGTAACTACAAAAAATCATATATTAAAATGGATAATCCAGGTTATGAGTGAGACTTTCAAGTCGCTTGAGAGTGGTGCTTGAAAAACTTGTCGGCAAATCAACTACGATAAAACCAAATATATGAATGTTTTAAAAGAGGCTGAGAAGAAAGATTTGATGTGCGGCGATGAAGGAATTGAGGGAGTTGAATCTTTTAAATATTTGGGATCAATGCTTGACTCAAACAACAGCATACTTACAGATATAACAGTTCGAATCGCTGCAGGTAATCGAAATTTCTACTCAATTAAACCTCTTCTTGGATCACCGTATGTACCCACTAACACCAAACTCAAGTTATACAAGACGTTGATTAAACCGGTGGTGATGTTTGGATCACAAACGTGGGCCCTTACACAAACTGACGAATCACATATATCTATATTTGAGCATAAAATCCTACGCTACATTTTTGGTCCACTAAAGACAGACGATATGGAGAGTACAGAACCCGATATTACTTTGAGATCAGAGATCTTTTTGAGGGTCCAGATATAATAGGTTAATTTTTACTATAAGTAAAAGATTTTATTTTTTTTAGGGATAATTTGACAAATAAAGTGACAACAACACACAAAAAAAGTGAAAAGTATAAAAAACCATATTAATACTTATTACAATAGGTTGTATTCGTTCCAACAGGATTGCTTGGTTTGGGCATGTTCTACGAGCCGATTCACAGTCTGTAATTATTAAAAAAATCTATGTTAGTACCCCAGGAAGTGGGCGGCCACGAGGTAGACCGCGACTGCAATGGGAGACGGACGTAATAAACGACCTTAAAAAAATCGGCTGCCATGGTAATAATGTCGCTGTAGCGAATGACCGTGGTGAATATTCGAAGCAGATTAGCTTGGCAACGCTCCTATATGGAGCATGAACGCCACAAAAAACAAAAGAAGTAGTGAGCTTAAGGATACGGTCTAGCGATTAAAGAACCACTGTCGAAATTATTTGAAATCAAACAATATCATCCTGTCTGCCCGCCAAGATAGATGCAATTCTTGGAAAAACTTTACAGGTACAATCAGTATTGTCCGTATGGAGGAGTCAGTTTTTGTTGGTTTGTAAGTTTTTCTTTCATTTTAGGGGTGCTGGTGGTTAAAATCTATTCAGTCAACGTTAGCACCCGCAATATTGGCTACGGAATATTCCTTAATGATGACGTGCAAATTATTACTTCGAAGGAATTAGCATTCATATAACTCTATGTGTGGGTTTTAATCATTAAGGAAGACAGTACACCACATGATCATGGAATATACCATTTGCTGAACTATGGGTAACCCCATCTTGGTTTCGATCCTGAAAAATTTTAAAAACAAATTTGCTTTTTATCTCTTATGTTATTTTTATTTTCTCTATCTTATCATAAAATATAAAAAACAAAAAATTTATCAACGCCCTAGAACACATGTTGTTGCGAGACCTAGGTCTTTAAGAGTTGTTATGTGTCATTGTCACACATAATATTGTCCTACTACAAAGCACATTTTATTTTTAAAAAAATCTTGCAGTTTTGGAAAAGGAAATTGTGTGTTAAACACAATATGTTTTGTGATGGGCGGTCGGTGCAGTATCAGTAATACTTCTATCATATGTACCTGTGTAAAGGTTAAGGAAAATGGATTTATTACTCTAATTCATGCTCTCTACAAACTTTTAAAACAATAAACAAAAATAAGATATGCATGTTAAATACGAAGCCTCGCAACAGATAATAATAATGAGAAAAATTATTGAGCATATAAGTGAAATAACATTATTTGCTGGGATTTTAAGCTCATATTGTCAATCTGCTGGTGAACGACTTAAGAGATCGTCATTTGATTAAATCTTAGTACGATAAGACATGAGTTAGGTCTCAGGTCTGCTTCGTTTTGTCTGCAGTAGGTTTTTTTCTATAATAATGCAACTGTGTAACGTGCACCGCAATAACATTGATATGATTATAAACAAGCTATTGAGCAAGAGCCCGCGACGGCCAGACCTTCGTTATTTTATAAAAGCTGAACGTTTTTCTGCGCATACCTCCTACTCAGGTAGGAACGATTAGCGACATATGAAGTTTGGATCATGGTGGCTTTGGTAGGGAGCAGGTAATAAAGGGGCCTCCAAAGTTTCGTGAAAGGTAATTTATAAAAGATAATTTTTTTTATATATTCTTCGGGATAGTATTAGAAGTCACGTCACCCATTGCCAGACACTTAATATCGTGGTAACCACCTGCCAGACACCCTTAAAGTTTAACAAATTGATAAAGTTTAAGGGTGTCTGGCAGGGGGTTGCCACGATAGTAAGTGTCGGGCAATGGGTGACGTGACTTCTAATACTATCCCGAAGAATATATTAAAAAATTACCTCTTAAACTTTGGAGGCCCCTTTGTTACCTGCTCCCTGGCAAAGCCATCATGATCCAAACTTCATATGTCGCTAATCGCTCCTTCCTGAGTAGGGGGTATGCGCAGAGAAACTTTCAGCTTTTATAAAATAATGAAGGTCTGGCCGTCGCGGGCTCTTAGTCTGCTAGTTCAAAACTTAAATTTAGAAACAGATAAAGAAAATGTTAACCTATTACCTTAGCATTCGATAGAATACAAAGTGACCCTACCAAAATTCCTGACAGTGTGTTGTATTGAAAACTTTGTATTTGGAATTTCGTTAAATTTTATTGAAAGAACTCCCTATATCATTTCTTTCAATTTTTTAAAATTCCAAGGCAAAGTTGGACTCTTTACCGGCACAATTATGAGAAAAGAAGTTGTAAAATCTTTGGCTGATTTTGATTGAAGGAAATCGTTTGTAACGATAAATCTCGATGTGGTCTCCGAAGCTGGCGGAGGAAAAATATTTCAATATTTGTTTATTTTAAAATAAGAAAGTTTTTAATTTAAGATTGGTTTGCTAATAGTCCAGCTAGTTGCATATTCCTTGATCTTGGGACGCACTCCGTTCCTCGATAATTAAAGCGGACAAATAGAGTTGCATAGAGTGTATGCGATCAGTGGTATGCAATCTTAATTACACGTTAAGTCGTATGTCTATAGCCGGAACTGGAGTACACAGGGTTTTCGTTCAAGTTGTTTAAAAATTGTCAGTTAAAAAATCAATCATAAATAAGAATTTGATAAAACCCGGTAACACAAAAAAATTTATATTTAAGTCCACATAAGTGAACCCTAGTCAAATTTATCTATATCAGTTCACATTCCATTTGTGTTGATGAGAACATTCTGATCTTATGTAGTATTTCTTAAAATACTATGTAGTGATAGTAATTCACTTCGATCCTGGTTATAGGAGGTAATTCACTTCGATCCTAGTTGATTCCAGTTCAAGTTGTTTATAATCTCTGATTGAAACAATCTTAAGATATATTTTTGATTCCATTTGTTTATTCTAACACTATTTCAATGCTTTTTGTGGGATTAGATTAGAGTTGGATGGAATAGATATAAGAAACAAGTTTATTATCGTAAAACACCTGATAGTCTTTGTCCCATTAAAATTACATATAAACGAACGATAATTGTTTGCCTAATAATAATCATCAAAACCTTTGAACACGTACCCAAAATTAAATCTCGATTTAAATCGCTTATATTATATGTTATTTAATATGTGGCTGCCTCTTAAAACACTTTCTTTTTATATCTCAAGATCTTCTTTTTCGGTTATATTTAAAAAACACTAACTGACAAATAAAAACAAAACAAAAATATGAGAAATACATACATCATTGTCATCATTCAATCTAACAAAAGTAAATTCGTATCGTGTTTTTTATTCTTTTCTTTTCATTTATTTTTATGTCAGTGTAGTAAAGTCGGTGCTGGTAGAAAGACCAAATAATTTTCGAGATATTTTGTTTTGTTTTCTCTCTTTCATTATTATTAGTATATTTATTTGTTTTTTTTAATATATATAAATTGTTTTCTGCCGACACAGAGAAATAAAACAAACGCGCGGATTGTGAATATAATTTTAGTGTTTTTGGAGTGTGTAGTTTGGTTTTTGAAGAAGTGTGTGTTTACATACGAGTGTATTTGTATATAAAAATACATATTTTTTGGATAATATTTGTGATTTTTTTTAAGAATAAAAAAAAATAAAGGTTGGTGTTTTTTTTTTTAAATTTTTTTATATATTTTTATTACTACTGTTTTTTTTCTCGAAGCCATCTTGTCCATTTTTTTATTTCTTCCTTAAATATTTTGGATAAAACGATTGATTTAAGTTTTTAAAAACTAACAAAAAGATTAATTAAAAGTTTTTAAGTTTTTTTTTTGTGTAATCAAGTTATAGATATGGCAACACCGGTTCTTTAATTGATTAATGTGTATTTAAAATTATTTAAAAAAAAAAGTGATTTAATTATCATTCAGTAGTTACTTAATTTTGTTGAGTTAATTATTATAAGAAGGTGATAAAAATAGTTAGGTTCTTAAGTTTATCTATTTCTAAGAAAAAGTTACTATATTTCTTTTTTTTTCTTAAATATCGATTAAATGTAGAATACAAAAGGAAAAAAAATGTTTCAATTTATTCGAGACTAAAAAAATTAAATAAAAAAAAACGAGGCAAAACGATGCATTTTAATATGTATCTTTATATGTTTTGTCTTATTCTTTTTTTTTATTTTCTCGTTTTCCTTTAGTGGTTTTTTTTTTCACACGCCTCAGTCAGCCATTTTGATACTTTTTTTCTTTATTTTTTATGTTCTATAGAATCCTGTGGATGGACAATAAATAATTAATTGCAAAATTGTGGATTAGGCTTTAATTAAAATATGTTGATTAATTTATTGTAACTGTGGAATAATGAATGAAATACTAATTTTTTATTAAGTGTCTGCAGCATGTGTTTTTTACTATTTAGTATATGTGTTGGTTTAATAATTTTTGTATAAACAAAACTCAGCTGTGATCTTTTTAATGTATATATATACTATATGTGTACATATTGTGGATGTGTCCGTTTGTTTTCTATTGTGATTAACCAATTAATCAAATTACTTCGGTTCTCTTATATATAAAAAGAAATGAATGTATTTTTTACCGTAAGGAAATTGTTAAATTTTGTTCAATGGAAATTATTAATAAAATTTTTTTTTATTACTAATATAAGTTCAACTTCGATTCGATAGAATATTTTTATTCTTGCCGCTTGTATTAAATATATATTTGAAAGTAATTTATAATTTTAGAGAAAACGGAGAAGTAAAATAATAAAATTATCTTACTTAAAAAAACAGTAACAGTCTGAGTCATAAGTTACACAAATTTGGATGAAAGCGTAATGATTTTAATTTCTATTGCTCGTACTTAGAAATATATTTATTTTCAAAGTGCTGGGGTCTTCTTGAATATATAGTATTTAGTAAAATTATACAACAAATTATTTTGAATAATTAATACTATCAAACTAAGTATGTATGTATAACATTTTAATAGTAAATAAAATCTCATTCATAAAAAACACAATATATATACATTTTATATCATGTCGCAAAAAAATCATTATCTTTTACAAAAAGTAGAATAATGATGAATCACGCAAAAAATTGTTATTATTTATATTTTTATAACAAACCTGTTTATCAAAATAATTGTTTAAAAATTCTTATCGGAAGCTATTTGTGATTAATGTAATTCACTGAATCCAATTTGTGAAAGAGCAGTTTGAGATTATTGGTGTGGAGAGGAATAACTTAACTTTTAAGTGGAGTATTAATTGAGTTGAGCAAACTTTGCTAACCTATGTCCAGACTCGTATTTCACATATACTCACCGTCGGCATAGAGATGGGATATCTTGGTTGACTGTTTCATTTAATTACTTCTTCAGTCTTGCAGTTAGTCTCCAGTCAGCTGTAGAAAAGTAGCTTTTAGGTATTTTAATAGATATATCGGGTGGATTCTGTAATCTTTGAATTACAAGCGTCATGAATAACCTTAATTTAATGTCTGTAGTTTGCTGAATAAATACTTTTTTTTATGAAACAATTCAACATGTTTAGAATTGAATCCGACCACTTAATAGCTTTGAATATCCTCGTTTTCTTTTACTATACATTTAGAATGATTAATTAACGACTAGGTCTGAAAGCTCAAATCTCGGTAAATACAGAAAAAGTAACCTCTGTGGTAAACTGACCAGAGCCAAATCGCTAAAATGTGGGACAAAATGGAAAAATTCTTCAAAATACTAACTAATTAGAAATTCTATTGCGAGAACGTGGGACGGTCAAAACGATCTGGCTGGATTGCGCATATATTTACTATTTAATTACTATTTAATGCTTTCCTTTACTTTTTGTTTACTATTTAATTCTTCAAAAAATTCTTTTATTTTAATTGGACATTTCTCAACCGTTAGGAAATATCTATTAAGGTGTTTGTACATTCAAAATTCTTTCTAGTGCAGGCATTAATGCCAGCCAGCGAGTTCCATTGTATATGAAATTTGCTTGTTTGTTATATTCGACATTACTTTTGTCGCAGAAGTCCTCCAACGTCTCCCCCGTACAGTAAAATAACGATACATTTTTTTAATCCTGCCATTTGCATCAATTAGTATTAAATCAGCAGTAGTTTTTATTGCACTATTCAACCTTTTCAATAGTCCAGAGAAACCAACCAACCTGACGAAGGAAGATCTGTGCTACCGCCCAAGGGCAGTAGCAGAGTTCCTGAATCTGGACTTGGAGCCGAAAGAATAGCACCACATTTCGTCGCTACAACAACAACATTGCATAATTTAAAATATGGACTGCGAATCCAATAGCCAATACATTCTGGTTCAAATTCGAGTTTAGCTTGCTTTAAACATTTTTCACACCTTGACGTGACACACCACTAAAACACGAATACCAATTGTTATCAGCGCAAACTACAACTTTTTGTCAATATTAAATTTTTTCAAATTTTTCAAGAAGGTATTCTGATGTTTGTTCGAATGCTCAGGTAAAGAAGAAAATTCCAAAATATCGAAATAGAATCGAAAATATTTCTATTTCCTTATGATTCGATGCATCAGCATAAACCGTGACAAAATTTGCAATAGACAAATCTAGTTTTAGTTGGTCCAGAACATGATCCATTGAACATTTTTTGATTATGGCTTTTGATTTTGTTGTGGCACATATAAATTTGTCTTCGAATAACGATTGAATTAGTTTAAATTGCGCAATCCATCGATCGAAAGCTTTGGTTGTGGTAAATCGGAAGGAGAAAACGGCTTATGCAAGAGTAATATTTCCTTCAGTTTTTCCCATTTCTAATTTTATAGTAGCACAAAACTTTTCTTTAACACGTAAAGACTGCAAAACAGCTGAAACAATTTATTTTAATTTTACTAAATAATATCCTTTCTGTATTCTGTATTACTACCTCTTGTTCTGTCTTTTACAAATCTTACTATTTATCAAGTTTTTATGCTGCTTACTTTGTTTGTTTTTTATTGAAAAAAAAATTATAACAATTAGAAAATTATAATTTTACTTTTCAGCTACCTAGTTAAAGTGGGTTTTAAACAGAGTTTAGAACGCTCCTTATATCACTCCTTTACTATGTTCTTTCAGAGCGTGTAAAAAAATATAACACTACCAAATACTGCAGGAGTGAAAATAATAAAATATCATTCTTGCTCCTAAATTGAAATAAATATTTCTTTTCTTTCAAATACTCAAACCTTTTATTTTTGCTTCAAATTTAATGCTTTCAAACGTAAAACATATATAATTCTTGTGAATGATTTGTTCAATTATGCATGTATTGCTAGAAAAATGAATATAAAGGATGACGAAAAGGTACTATTTTTCTCCAAAGGAGTGAAATCGAAAAAACAGAAATTTTACTCTTATGAGTAAGAACGATATTTAAATTATAAATATTTTAATTTATAAATATTATTTTAAAGGGTTGAAGTGGGGGCTCGAATAAAATAAAATTGTTAATTATTTTTATGTTATAAAAATTTAAATGTTAATGAATTTATAAAGAGAAATCAGTCTTTTTAAGTAAAATATTTTGTATTTTATTTTTCCTAATATACTTTCGATCTTTCGTACATACTCAGGGAAGATATTTCTATAAATAAAGAAACTTCTTCGTGGAGAGATCTCTTAGAGATCGAAAGATATTTGCAAAATAAAATGCAAATTATTGAAGTGAAAAAGACTGAGTTAAGTATTTCTATGAAAATTATAGTTAAAACACTATTTCAGTACAAAAAATATTGCACTGGTTTGTTCTCTTAATAGTTAAATTAACGTTAATAACGTTAAAAAACATTATACAAACTGCAAGAAAAAACTATGAAGCCATAGCTTTGATTGAGATATTGCGAAAACTTTACGTAGATATAAGGTGTTTTTGATTATTTCGATAATGCAGGCAAATGTAGTGGAAATATTTGTTTCGTGGGACGCTGCATGCGACAGATTTCTCCGTGGGACAACGCAATGAAATGTGAGACATTTCCACGCAGCGTGGGACGTCTGGTCAGTTTACTCTGTGGGGAATGAAACCCGACGCTCTTAAGGCTACCGTTTTACTAACTGAGCTAGAAAGGTGACAAAATGAAGGAGAATAAAAAATAATGAATAATCTACGTTCACTAAAGAAAATCATTACGAATGGTGCCCAACCAGGGACTGTTTTTGGTTTACCGACTTGGAATATAAATCAATGAGTAATTGGCGAACGGATTCTCTAAAATTGCGTATACTGAAAATTTCCTATTTGGTTTTCTAAATTTTTAATTTCTTTCTAAGGAAAAGAAAAAATTAGATCAAGGTATAAAACATACAATAACCCTGGTGTCTCGAGCTTGTGCTCCATATTGAAGTCTAAGATTAAAAAAGAGATCAAAAACTGTTTTGAGGCTTATACCGAATCAATAGAAAAATCTTTGTCTCAGAATCCTAAGAGTTTTTGGACGTATAATAAAGCTTTAAAAGCTAAATCGGACTATCCATCTGTAATGTTTCTGGGAAATAGGCAATCTAACCAACCAAAAGATATTTGTGAATTATTTGCGGAGAATTTTAAATCTATTTTTACTGATGGTTTGGTCTCTTTAGAAAAGTCTACATTCAACTTTCAAAGTGATATCGCTAGCATAATAACAGAAGGTGAAGCAGTATTAATGATATCCAAGCTTGAAAATGAATAAGGACCTGGTCCAGACCTGATAACAAACTTATTTATTAAAAACCTCAAAAGTTTTTTAGCCCCCCCGTTAATAATTCTATATAACTTATCTTTACAACAGTCTGTTTTCCCTACACAGTGGAAAGAACCGTTCTTGAACCCAATTTTCAAATCTGGCGATCCAGCTGATGTAACTAATCATTGAATCATTTCACATTGATTTTATTTCTCATCATTTTACACATACATACAGTGGAGTGTGTTGAAACAGAAGTTGATCAGGCAGGTGTAAAGCCAATGTAAATCACACGCGCTCCACAATTTAGTAATAGCTTTATTATGGTAAAATGCATATTGCATGTATATATGTTTGTAGTATATGGTATATAATTTTTATGTAAATATATTTGTATAACATATTTTGCACACCTCCTTCACACATTGAACGCACTCTTTTAGTTCTAGTGTTACAATATGTGTATGATTTGAAATGCGTAGTACACGTTATAAATTTTGACATATGCCAAAACAATGACGAAAATCGATTTTTAAATTCTTTTTAGGGTTCCGTACTTAAAAAATTAAAAACGGTAACCTATTGGTGAGACTTCGGTGTCCGTCCGAATTTCTACATAATTAATTTACTCACAAACTATAAGTGCCATCAAGATGAATTTTTCTAGTTTTTAAATGTGTTTTCTCACGCCTACTGATAACCAAAAAAATTCAAATATTTGTGTTTATCTATATGCTATTTTTCGACTACTTATTTTTTTTGAAATTGCCAAAACGAGTGTTTTTTTCCTGTTGGTATACCGATCTCCCCAATGTTTAGTAGACAAATCAATCGACTGTGTTAACAGACGACACTTTTTCCTCCAACTATTGTGATAGGTGAGTTTAATGTTGGTTTCAATAAAAATCCCTAAAACCGGCTCTCATACTATTTCCTACAAAAAAATTTACACAAAAAAATTCATGAACCAACAACAATTGAAAATAATATATATTTTTCAATATAAATAATTTATAAGCTGACGTTATTGAAGCTTTCTTTAGCCACCATCAACAGCTTTTGGTAAGATGCAACCCAACGTGAAACTATGCTAACAAAAACTGTTGTTTTCTCAAATATTATATACACGGAAAATATTATAAAGTAGAACTTCTAACCAATAAAAAAGTTTTGATTTAAAGGGTTTAGAATTTAGGTTTACGGATTTGCAAGCGATAATGAGAAAAACGGAAACAATGCAAGTTATAGTATACTGCCACAACTGCGAAAAATCTTCAGCGATACACTGACACTAATTCGAAAAATAATCAAATTGTTTATTGTTTATATTTAAAACTCTCGAGAAAGAACACTCATATTGCTAAGGAAATGTTAACCGCTCTAAACACCGTATTATTTATTCAGCGTCGAAAAAATGACAAAATTTCTGTAATGAAGTTTCTGCAAAACCCACAATCAGTAAATAAAAAAAATTGTGATTTTTAAAAATGGAATCAAAGCTAAATATCTCAAAAATGATAAAATTGTATTTAAAGTTGCTTTCAACAACGAATTCTTCGTCAATAGTTTCAGATCCTGAGTCTATTGTTGAATTGTTCACAGTGACTGATACAGATAAGACAACGGTACCCGAAAAGTGAGATCTATCAGCAATTCTTAACAGTAGCATAGAAAAGTGTTTGAAACCAATGGAAATTCGGGAACCATTAGATGGAGCAGCGCTTGCAAATAAAATAAACGCATATACAGAGTGGGCCAAAATTTAATAACTTTTTCGTTTATATATTTTTTTTTTTAGATTATAAGATATACAAAATGGAAATTTTTTACACTAAGTATGGAAAATAATGTCGCTTAAATGACCCCCGTTTTCAGCTTCGCAATGATGAGCTCGTTTTAGAGCATTTTCCATCATCTTTCAAAATTTGTGACTAGGCCTCGAATTCGAGTTCAAGGATTGTGTCGAGCTTGTTCTCATATACTCGCTCCTCCAAATAACCCCGAAGAAAATAGTCGGTGCTGACAAATCTAGCGAACACGCTGACCACTTAATTTCCGAATTTTCGCTACTTAATTTTATCTCTGGCAGTGTGGGCAGTTATCTCCGTCCTGCTGAAACCACATCTTAGTTCTGTTTTTAAGTGCAGGACGAAAAAAATATTCCACCATAAACCGAAACCGCTCTCCATTTAGATTTACGGTTACAGCACTGCCATCTTCATTTTCGAAGAAATAAGGCCCAATGATATTTTCAGATGTAATGCCACACCATACTGTACACCTGATGGGGTGCAATTGGTGTTGATGAATGGCTCTTGGATTTTCAGAATCCTAGAACCTACAGTTCTGCTTATTAACCAAGCCATTCAAACGAAAATGAGTTTCATCACTCATAATCAGATTTTCAATAAATTTTATTTCATTTCTGGGCAACTGTTGAAATTTAACTGCACGTACGAGCCATGTCTATCTAAGCAGAACGCCTTCTGGTAGATGTTTCTGGTATTTCGTTAATACTTTGTTCTACTTGTTCAATATTTTCCGCAGTGCGAATTAAACGTGGTCTACCGGTTCGAGGCAATTCTTTCCGTGCCATGTTGGTGGTGACGATGAACTAAGCAACGAATCATTACTTCAGAGGGCGAAATTCTGACGTTAAAATGTCGACGATATGCTCTTTGCGTTAAAATAATTGATCGCTGATTTAAATAATAAAATTTTATTATTCTGGTTCGACTTTGTTCAGTTGTGAATATCTCCATTATTTATTCTCATGTTATTTATATAATCTAGAAAAACAAAAAATAAAGAAATATATAAACGAAAAAGTTATTAAATTTTTAAACCCTATGGTGACTTTTGGCCCATCCTGTAGAATGTCAGGAGTTATTTCTGACGATTTAAGAGGAATGCATCAGATTGTTGAAAGACAATACAACCGACCTCAACCGAAAGTGATCGCATTTTATCTATGGCTGGTAACGTGGTTTGTCTTAAAAGAAATCAAAAAGTTCGCGGACTCGAGCCGAAGGTTTTGGATAACACTAAAAGAAAAAAATTCAAAAGGTATAAACACGTTAAATTAAAACAATAAAGTGTTAAGGATTTGTGTTAATACTGGTATGGTTTATGATTGTTTCAAACCCCCGATCTTCATAGCCCAATTGATTTTCGCCATATGCAAAAAACAATGAACCTTGTCATATGCAAAAAAATGGATCAGCGTTTTCAATTAAATTTTTTTATATGTAGTTTTATATTTCAAGATCCCGTTTTAAAATTTTTTTTTTAATTTCACAATGGCGCTAAGGATTCACGATTTTTTCTGTGCTAAAATCAAGCAGGCTTACAATATGTGTTTTGATTGTGTATAAATTAACCTGTGTATAAAGAATTTAACTAACTTTCTTATATCTATTTGTGTTTGTCCTTCTAAAAAAATATTACGGTCAAGTCGGAAAAAAAGTTAGGTCTGGTCAAATTATAAAGAATTACCAAGGATCCGAATAAAACAGGAGCACAAGCTAGATGCAAAAATATCAAAATGAACTACAGGGTACAGTTGCTACTAAGATAAAGCACAAGTCAAATTTGTTTGACAAAATACAATGCAACCAGCGATGATGAATCGTTCATATTTCGCGTGCTACTACTTCGTCTACGGCCACAAATGATTCAAATGGCAAATCATTACAGAAACAAAGTACAGCTTCAATTGATAAATATGTGGGAAAAAACAACCAAAAATGACAATATGTTTGAATGCGAAAATATTTTTTTCAGACAAAATAACTAATTTAATCAATTTTGCATTATGGTCCAACCGGGATATAAACCGATATAAAACTGAGAGAACGATTTATCCGAAAAAATTATTAGTTTTAGTATATGAGAAAAAGCAAATTAATGACCCCCGTTTTCAGCTTCGCAATGATAAGCTCGTTTTAGAGCATTTTCCATCATCTTTCAAAATTTGTGACTAGGCCTCGAATTCGAGTTCAAGGATTGTGTCGAGCTTGTTCTCATATACTCGCTCCTCCAAATAACCCCGAATAAAATAGTCGGTGCTGACAAATCTAGCGAACACGCTGACCACTTAATTTCCGAATTTCGCTACTTAATTTCATCTCTTGCAGTGTGGGCAGTTATCTCCGTCCTGCTGAAACCACATCTTAGTTCTGTTTTTAAGTGCAGGACGAAAAAAATATTCCACCATAAACCGAAACCGCTCTACATATACGGTTACAGCACTGCTATCTTCATTTTCGAAGAAATAAGGCCCCATACTGTACACCTGATGGGGTGCAATTGGTGTTGATGAATGGCTCTTGGATTTTCAGAATCTTAGAACCTACAGTTCTGCTTATTAACCAAGCCATTCAAACGAAAATGAGTTTCATCACTCATAATCAGATTTTCAATAAATTTTATTTCATTTCTGGGCAACTGTTGAAATTTAACTGCACGTACGAGCCATGCCTAGCTAAGCAGAACGCCTTCTGGTAGATGTTTCTGGTATTTCGTTAATACTTTGTTCTACTTGTTCAATATTTTCCGCAGTGCGAATTAAACGTGGTCTACCGGTTCGAGGCAAATCTTACCGTGCCATGTTGGTGGTGACGATGAACTAAGCAACGAATCATTGCTTCAGAGGGCGAAATTCTGACGTTAAAATGTCGACGATATGCTCTTTGCGTTAAAATAATTGATCGCTGATTTAAATAATAAAATTTTATTATTCTGGTTCTACTTTGTTCAGTTGTGAATATCTCCATTATTTATTCTCATGTTATTTATATAATCTAGAAAAACAAAAAATAAGGAAATATATAAACGAAAAGTTATTAAATTTTTAAACCCCATGGTGACTTTTGGCCCATCCTGTAGAATGTCAGGGGTTATTTCTAACGATTTGAGAAGAATGCATCAGATTGTTGAAAGACAATACAATCGACCTCAACCGAAAGTGATCGCATTTTATCTATGGCTGGTAACGTGGTTTGTCGTAAAAGAAATTAAAAAGTTCGCGGACTCGAGCCGAAGGTTTTGGATAACACTAAAAGAAAAAAATTCAAAAGGTATAAACACGTTAAATTAAAACAATAAAGTGTTAAGGATTGGTGTTAATACTGGTATGGTTTATGATTGTTTCAAACCCCCGATCTTCATAGCCCAATTGATTTTCGCCATATGCAAAAAACAATGAACCTTGTCATATGCAAAAAAATGGATCAGCGTTTTCAATTAAATTTTTTTATATGTAGTTTTATATTTCAAGATCCCGTTTTAAAATTTTTTTTTTAATTTCACAATCGCGCTAAGGATTCACGATTTTTTCTGTGCTAAAATCAAGCAGGCTTACAATATGTGTTTTGATTGTGTATAAATTAACCTGTGTATAAAGAATTTAACTAACTTTCTTATATCTATTTGTGTTTGTCCTTCTAAAAAAATATTACGGTCAAGTCGGAAAAAAAGTTAGGTCTGGTCAAATTATAAAGAATTACCAAGGATCCGAATAAAACAGGAGCACAAGCTAGATGCAAAAATATCAAAATGAACTACAGGGTACAGTTGCTACTAAGATAAAGCACAAGTCAAATTTGTTTGACAAAATACAATGCAACCAGCGATGATGAATCGTTCATATTTCGCGTGCTACTACTTCGTCTACGGCCACAAATGATTCAAATGGCAAATCATTACAGAAACAAAGTACAGCTTCAATTGATAAATATGTGGGAAAAAACAACCAAAAATGACAATATGTTTGAATGCGAAAATATTTTTTTCAGACAAAATAACTAATTTAATCAATTTTGCATTATGGTCCAACCGGGATATAAACCGATATAAAACTGAGAGAACGATTTATCCGGAAAAATTATTAGTTTTAGTATATGAGAAAAAGCAAATTAATTCTGTCGTCTGCTTGAACAATCACTCATCTGAGGTTTTGATTATTATTTTTACAAGCATTTAATTTATCCTAATGTAAAATAATTTAAATTTAAAATAAACTTCTTCATAACGACCGCTATTAGTAATTAGCATAATATTTTAATGTGAATATAATTATTAACAAATTATGCAAAATTAACAAAATTGTTTTGTTTTTCGTTTCAGGATTTATCATCATCATCAATCTTTAACCTAAAGTTCTTATATAAAAAAAAATAAAATTCTTTAAGTAAAATATCTTCTTACAAAAACAGTGTGATGTAGTCTTACTATAAAATTTTAAAATATATAAATTAAAAAAAAATAGTGCTTGTGTAATTTTATCTATTTCTGTGTTTGATGTGAAAAAATTAAAATGTAATACTAAATAATAATAATAATATTATTACTTAAATTTTTATCAATTTAATTAATAAATTTGGTACTCCCAACAATTGCTATATATTATTTAAATTAAAAATTAAATTAAAAAAATAATTAGTAAAAGAAAATAAATGGAAATGGAGAATTTAAAAAAATTGTCATTTACAATACTATACATATTAACTTACTGCTACGTGTAACTTATCATATTTTTTAGTAAAGTGATAACTATCAGTGTTTCTGTGATTATATTATAAAAAATATAGCTAAAAAAGTTAATTCTCTCATTCTATATGTATGTGTGTAATTAATTCATAGTAAATATATTTAAGTGATTTTAAATATATAAAAAAAATATTTGAAATGAAAAAAATGGATAAAGAAAATGGGGATAACCAAAGTGGGGGAGAATCAAAACATAATATTTCCTCTGGCTCTGGTGGTGGATTATTATCATCAAGTAGAGATGGAAGTGGGAATAGTGGACAACCGGATCCTAATGCTTTACTTGATGCTGCTTCTCTTTTTGGTAAGTTAAATTTTATTGATTTTTTTTTACGTATAAATATAATTTGGATATATAAGTTTGAACAAAGAACGAAATAATACATTTATTACCAGAACTAAAGTTGGTTGTTTTGCCGTATTTTAGTTTTTTTTGCGCAGAATTTTCATTTTTATTAAAGCTATCTACCTGGCTAAAACTGGTATAAACTGATAAGAGTTTACCCAAAAACCATTTCTATAGACTAAAGACTTCTCGGGGTCTGTGGTTTTAATCCCTTTTCTTTCGTTATTTATTCCCTAATCTTTCGTTATTCAATTCATGGGTCACATAAGGAAAAACTAAACATTTTTGATTTCAATAATTTTACAAAAGCAGAGGGATCATTAATTAACTACACCAGAAGTAGAGGTAAAAAAAATACCAAGACAGGAATTTATATTTTTCTGGCATAAAATGAAAAAAAACATTTAACTTAAACATAACTAAAACGGAATGTAAGTCGAACTGTGTCGCATTCCGTACGCAATTATAAAAACAAATGAATGAAGAACTTTGATGTATCTGTTTTATTAAAGAAACAATTACGAACATTGCAAAACAAAAGGCTGAATATTTTAATCATTAAACACGTTTAAGTATAAGATGTTCCTAGATATTATTATACTGCTATATAATGAAGATAAATAATTGCAGGTAACTGAAAACAGAGTAATAAAGATCAGTTGTGTAAATCGGAATCAGCTAAAAACAAAATTTCAAAATAATAATAAATAGTGTAAAGGGGTCCATACACGGTCAGTTTTGAAGGACAACGTGATTGGTTTTCATGACTGACTTTGTCAGAGTAGAAAATTGCAGTCACTATTTTACTAACAATTTGCTACAGCTATTTATTAAGGGCTGGGCCCCATACACTGGATTGGACTGTCACTCATTATCGGATTTGGACTGTTACTCATTATCAGTCATACACGATAATGAGTGACAGTCCAATCCAGTGTATAAGGCCCAGCCCTTAATAAATAGCTGTAGCAAATTGTTAGTAAAATAGTGACTGCAATTTTCTACACTAAATTAAATGACTATCCAACAAAATAAACTTAAAAATGCTTAATCATTGGTTGGCTTTTGATTGTACGGGTAGCTTTTGAGATATGGCCTATGCGTTTTTGGCCTATGCCTATGCGTCTTTTGAGATATGGCCTATGCGTTTACTCCGCATGTAATAATTGTATAAGTCAAAAAAAACATAATGAAGTGATTTGATATTGAAAAACAGGTGTTTCATCACATTAGGGTTTCTTTCCCCAGATTTCCTAGGCAATCCACAAAAATCGAGTTTTGATCAAAAATTTTGCTTAACTTTAGACGACAAACACCCGTAATCGTAGATATGTGAATATCAATGTTATGCGCAATGGAGGAATATTCGAACATTTGTGGAGCTGTAAAAAACGTTACATATCGTTAATGAGCGGTTAAACAAATTTAATTTGAATTTATCTACAAATATTATTGCAATCATAACTGATGGAGTAGCCGTTATGGGCAAGTTTAGAAAGTTAGATTCTGCCATTCATTTACAATATTTTGCACATGGCTGTTTTAGATACCCTTTTTTGGTTCTGTAAGACAGAATGTTGGGAACAAATCTGAAGCACTAAATAGACCAATTAGCTTTCAAACTCTATCAAAGCGTATGTGCATTCATGAGAGTGTTGCATATACACGCTTTCCAAATTTTGAATTACACGGTGATCACGGCTTCAGTACAATTGTTTTAAAGATTTGTCTTCCAGAAATTACTTTTTTTACAATATACCGGTCCCCCAACAAACGTAACCCAAACTTTTTTAATTTACTGGCAATTAATTAAAATTAAAAATAATATATACAAATTCAATAAGAAATACATAAATTTTTCTTCAATATTTCATCAAAATATAGCAAATAAATAAAAAATGTACAAAAAATTGAAAACATTAAAAAAATGAAAAAAAAATGAAAACATAAAATTAAAAATTTAATCAAACAAAAGGTCTAAAATATTAAGAGAGAAAAACTACTTACAAAAAAAAATTGTAGACGAGATTGGAGCAAATTTATGTCAAACGAAAAGTCTGAAATTGACAGAGCGAAAGCTTTAAAACTTACGTCTATGTCTATTTCTGACTAGAGTTTCTACAGTGCCATTAATTCTTTAAATTCTGGTACAAAATCTTGAAATCTTCTATTCCCCCTATTATTGATGATGATTCAATCGTCAATGATCCCGCATGAAAAGCTTACTTGTTCGCTTTGCTCTGAACTCCACTGTTTTGGAAATTCCTAAAGAAATACCTTAAATCCAGACTTCAGGAGTTAATATGAATGAACTCCACTTCAAACCCAAAATAGTCGCTAAACTTTTAAAAGTGTTAAACATCAACAAGGCGTCAGGAATGGACAACCTCCACCCATTATTTTAAAAACCTTTTCCAAAGAACTTCCATCAACTTTGACTAAAATATTCTACCAATCCTACAAATCTGGTATATTTCCCTCGTGCTGGCAGTTGGCAAATGTCCAGCCCGTCCTCAAAAAGGGACCAAAATCCGATATCTCAAATTATAGGCCAATAGCTTTACTATCGGTCCTATCCGAAATCTACGAGCATTATATTAATACACACATTTCAAAATTTCTGGAAGTAAATCATTTAATAGCCGACAGCCAACACGGTTTTCGAAACAAAAGATCAACTACCGAACTATTAAACTATGTAGCGCATTGTTGGAACAGCAAACTTGATAAAAGTGGTGACCTACGTTATCGCTTTAGACATCTCCAGACAAGGCATTCGATCGAGTCTGGCATGCCAACTTAATCAACAAGCTCGTTGCGTATCGTTTTCATCCCAATGTTGTGATGCTGATTCAAAATTTTCTATCCAACCGATACATTTCGGTCTCCTTAGACGGATTTTCATCTGTGTTTAAACTAATTAACGCTGGTGTACCTCAAGGCTCAGTATTGTCTCCAACCCTATTTTTGATTTTTATCAACCAATTGTTGAAAATCACCAGCAACCAAATAAATAGTTTTCAGATGATAGTACTCTGCACAAGTCGTTCGAGCCCGTTCCTTCAAAAGGTAAAATGCACGAACGAATTAATCCCGCCCGGAGAGACGCTGCCATAAACGTGAATAATGACCTAAAAAAGTCGCCGATTGGGGTGACCAAAACCTGATCAATTTCAACTCTACCAAAACACAGCTGTTGATTGTTTCCAGATCAAAACCCGAGTTCCCTAAAGATATTTTATTCAGTATGTGTGATAAACCAATGGGTGAATGTAAAAACATTCGTTTTTTGGGTGTCACAACTCACAGTTTCAAATGACCTACTCTGGAACGATCATGTAATGGTGATGGCAGAAAGCGCGTCTATAAAACTCGGCCTCCTAAATAGATGCAAAAAAAATTTCACTCCATACCAATTGCTTCATGTTTATAAGTCCTATATTCGTCCCTGTATGGAGTACTGTTGTCAAGTTTGGGGTGCCGTTTGTGTTTCCATCTTGACCCTCTTTTACTCTGTTCCAAAGCGGGCTATACGAATTGCGGGTCATCGAGATTTGACATCAAAACTTGATTCCCCACAACATCGTTGTACTGTTGCTGACCTCGTTGTTTTTTTTTACAAATATCACCATTAACAGTGCTCAGATTAAATCAGCAGCATCATGCCTCAAACTTTTTCTTACCCCCGTTTCACTCGGCAATCGGCTAGCGCAAGCAGTCAAACGGTCGAGATCCCGCGCTGTCATACTGGCAGATGGCAGAAAGACTTCTTTATCCGAACTGCATACAAATGGAATAGTTTGCCGGAATTCATAGTCTCAGGTGGTTTCAATCCGCAGAGGTTTTAAAAAAACGTTCATCAACACCCTAGAGCGCAAGTTGTTGTGGGACGTAGCTCATAAAAGGTATTTATGTGTTGTTGTGACACATATCGTAAACCCTATAAGTTATAACAATACTTTTTGTTTAAAAAAATATGAAATTAATGCTACACAATACACATCTACTTGAAAGCGAAGATCAGCTGTACCAAATAGTACGAGAGCATTAATTGCTTGTTTACGTATCTGTGGGTGGGTGACAAAAATGCATGGCATTTGGATGACACCCATGTTCACTTGAATTGAAAATGGACGATCTGGATTAATTTCAAAATTCTACAAAATGGCAGAGGTCTTCCGATTACCTGTAAGTTTGAATCTTCAATAACTTCTAATCCTGGCTTTCAATCTCATTGAGACTTGGTATATAAGGTTTTAGTACTGTTTCCAATATTTCTGCGTACCAACTTCCGCTTAAAAATATTTTTTTTTAGTTTTTGTTTTCAGGTGTTATCCCTACTGTAGTCTACAGTTTCAAATCGATTTTCATGAAACGTTCTTAAGAGGTTTGAAATATGTACTGTATTTTATGTTTGTTTGGAGCATGCATACAACATTCGTTCGTGAATTATCAATTAATTCTAGTTTTTGAGCGGTATTGAACAAAGTGGTGATCGTAGAAGGTCCCCCGAGCACCTTTTTTTTAAAGGTCAATAACACCTGTATCTGATAAACGAATGGGATGAAACTTGGTACATAAGCATTTAGTACGGTTCACCACAGTTCCTCATTCGGTTTGTCACTTCTGGTTAATACTTTTTTTTTGTATTTTTCAGTGTTCTTATGTTGTGTGGCAGTCTACAATAATGAAGTGACTATACTGAGACTTATGAAAAAGGTTTCAATTAGTGTGAGAAGATAATGATTAGTTTTTGGGCCACATCGGTCAAAGTGGCAGGGGTCCGCTATACTACTGCTGACTTTTCTCACTTTCTTTTTAACGTTTGTTGGGGGCATACAGACTTTGTTCATCAATTAATTTTGATACACTGTTTCAAGAGATGTTGATGTAAATGACAAAGTACATGATTGCTCTTGCATAAGTGGGGGAAGTGAACCTCCTGAGCTTCTGTTTATTTGAAACTTCAATAACATCAGCTGCTGATAATTGATTTTGATTAAACCTGGTTAAATATGCTGATTTGTAACAGTTCTGCATCCCAACTTCCTGTTGGTCTCTTTCGGAAATTTTTTTTAACTTTTTATATTCATACAACACAATTTATACCTGTTGAGTGTTGGGATACTACTTCTTTCTTTAATTAAACAATTTTTATGAAATTTTAACAAAAGATGGAGAGTTATATTAGAAGGAGCTGATAAGCTTTTGAGCGATAATGGGCAAGGTGGCTACGGCATCTGGAGCACCTGTTTTTATAATTAGAACTAGGCGAGATCTATACCATTAGATAACCATTAGTAGAAATATTTGATGGATATCAGCTTATTATATATCCAGAACATTTTGTTTTCAGAGCTGTGGTGGAGTCAGCCTATGCATCAGCGTCGCTAATATTTTATTTAAATAAAATGTGTTGAGTATTTGGAATTATAGTTTGTATCACAACACATAGATCCTTTTGAGATAGGTTCCACACGCAACAACCATACGTTCTGAGGTGCTGATAATCGCAAATTTTGTTTGCTTGTTTTTATGTTTTTTTTCCAAACGGAGAATAAATCAGATAATAAAATATGACATAGACCAATATGTATTTCATGATAAGATAAGATGAAGGTAATAAATTATGAGCTAAAAACCTAAAAGCAAATTTTTTAAAAAATTTGCTGGAACAAAACTAAAACTAAGTGTCTCATCTAGAAAATATTGGCAAGTGTCAGTATCAGGGTTGCACCGATAAGTGAAAAGGCCGATTACCTATTAATCGGCTTACTTAATCGGCCAATACCGATTAATCGGCTGTTGACCACCTAAAGGTGAGAAATCCATTAATTTTAAATTCATTCGCATTATCTCTTTTTTGAACAAATATATTAATTGAAGTGACATAACATATAATATAATGTTCAGTTACTTATCCGAAACCAAATTTGCATATCAGCACATTAGAGCATACCACAAATACAATTCAATGCAAATTTTCGAAACAGCAATTCCGTGGATATGACTATTTTTTTGGTAATTGCTTATGTAATCGGCTACAACAATGGCATATGAAAATAAAGTATTATTATGAGAGTAATATAATTACGAACATAAAAATATTTTGTGCATATAAAAATAATTAAATTTAAAAAACACATCTACGGAATATTAATAAATAACTAACAAAATCCAAAATATACTCATACTATTAAAAGATAGTCACAAAGTCAATATGTCAAGATATGATAATATGTGTAACGAAATATATTTACATTCTTAAAATGGAAAGTGATATCGATTTTTTCATTCATTTCCATTTCAAAATATTTATTCTACATGCTTAATTACGAAACAATTTAAGACTTTATTGAAAGCAAAAGTGTATTCGTCTAGATAAAAATTGTTAACTCTATTAATATAATAATTGAGACTTATTTATAATTTAAGAAAATTTTGGTCTGCCTTGAGATTTTTAGTATCTGGCAGACCTAATTAAATGGATGAAAAATTGATGCCATAGTTACTCCACATGTAACCTCGCTGAAATTTCTTGACATAATTGAAACTTTTGTATAGTTACAGAAAACTTTGGTTGGCCTTGATATTTTTGTTTTGAAATGCCTGGCAGACCTAATTGAATGGATGAAAAATTGATGCCATAGTTACCCCATATGTAACCTCGTTGAAACTTTTTGACATAATTGAAACTTTTGTATAGTGACAGAAAACTTTGGTCGGCCTTGAAATTTTTGTTTTGAAATGCCTGGCAGACCTAATTGAATGGATGAAAAATTGATGCCATAGTTACTCCACGTTTGGCTTCTCGAAGGTCAAAAATTAAAACCACTTTGGTACAAAGGTTCATCACTTCCTCGACGCGTAGAAGATGTTCTTCTACAGGAGGGAGGTTAAATTCTATGAGGAAAATGATGACGATGATGATATTGATCGGACAGAATTGAATTGTTTTGATGATATCGACGGATGACTGATTTCTTAATGTAAATATAAAAAGACTTAAAAATCTTTTAGTTTTCTTTTATTATTTACTAACAAAATATGATAAAAATTATAAAATTAAATATGAAATACTAAAATATTATTTTAAAAATATTGAATTATAAATTTTATTGTTAAAATTATTTGTAATAAAAAAATCTATTATATTTATTTCTTTTGTGTAACTTTTTATGCATGTATGGCAATATAGTCAGAATGTTCCAGATTATTATAATAACTATGAAAATTGTTTAGCATTAAATTATCAATATCATCGAAATTATTATCAATAAAATGTCAAAAACCTAATGATTGAAAATTGTTACCAAACCATTTTAAAATTCAAACTGCTGGTATAATGCATTATTCTCGCGCGCGAGAATAATGTCTGACATATTTATTACTGTTTTTTGCGATGCCGACACGTGTTTTCATTAGACAAGACGTACTCTTTTATATACAAAAATCTGATAAGGTTACATGGAGGTAAATAAGTTTATAATTTTTCATCAATTTAATTAGGTCTGCCAGGCACTTAAAAACAAAAATTTCAAGGCCGACCAAAGTTTTCTGTAACTGCACAAAAGTCTCAATTATGTCAAGAAATTTTAGCGAGGTTACATGTGGAGTAACTATGGCATCAATTTTTCATCCATTCAATTAGGTCTGCCAGGCATTTCAAAACAAAAATCTCAAGGCCTACCAAAGTTTTTTGTAACTCTACAAAAGTCTTAATTATGTCAAGAAATTTCAGCGAGGTTACATGTGGGGTAACTATGGCATCAATTGTTTATCCATTCAATTAGGTCTGCCAGGCATTTCAAAACAAAAATCTCAAGGCAGACCCAAGTTTTCAGTAAATGCACAAAAGTCTCAATTATGTCAAGAAATTTTAGCAAGGTTACATGTAGG
This sequence comes from Diogma glabrata, assembly GCA_963693315.1. Taxonomy (NCBI): domain Eukaryota; kingdom Metazoa; phylum Arthropoda; class Insecta; order Diptera; family Cylindrotomidae; genus Diogma; species Diogma glabrata. Next base: position 302,771,181 of record OY856186.1, read on the forward strand.
GTAACTATGGCATCAATTTTTCATCCATTTAATTAGGTGTGGCCAGGTACCTAAAAACAAAAATCTCAAGGCAGACCAAAACTTTCGTAATTTATAAATAAGTCTCAATTATATCAAGAAATTTCAGCGAGGTTACATTTCAAATAAGTAGGCTTTCGAAATTAGTGATTAGAAAAATTAATTAAAAATATTAATTAACGTAAATAAGAAAGTCGGCCACTGGATAGTTATTTTCTGATATAGGTTCTATAAGTTAAACCAAATTTCAGAGGTTACATGTGAGGTAGACTAAAGTGTCGTGGGAGCTTGGTCTAATTTTACCGTTTCTTTTTAGCAAAGATTATTTGTAATCAATATTTTTTAAAAATTTTTTTATATATTATTCTTTTTCAAATAAAGACAATTAATTTACTCATTGTTTAATCGAAACCTTTGACTAGTCAAGCGATTTTGTTACAACTTTTATGATCTTATAAAAAACTTAAATCAAAGCAATTCTAAAACACCCTATTTGTCATTTTGTAATTACTGTCAATTATATACCGCATTTTAAATAAAATATATATTTAATTTTAATGATTATAATGCGCAAAATCCATTCAATTTTAATTATAACCAAAAATAAAATAAAACAAATAAATAAAAGGTTATATACAACAAAGAAAAAAATTTAAGATTTTGTGTTAATTGATTTCTTTCTTTATTTCCGCTATTTTATTTTATTTTAAAATGTAAAAGACACAATTAATAAAAGAAATAATTTTTTTTAAGGTTAGCACGTTTGCCTTTGTTTTTTTGTTTGGAGTTCAATGAAATGTTTGTTTGAGTTTTGACGTGGTTGTTTTAGGCAAATGAAAACAACGCTAAAAATAGACTAACTAGCTGTGAAAACAAATTCTTTAAAACTATTTACGTTGCCGTTATGCAACATCGCAATAATTCGATGCTTGAACATATAGGATACTCAAGTGTTAACTAAAATCATCGGAATTATTTCCTGCCACTAAGTACACCTCCTCTTTGGTGACCTCCGTTAACTGGAATTTATTACAGGTTAAGTATTGAGAGTGGTGTTCCGAAAATTTTGGGCATGAGAATGAGACTTATGAATAAGACAACCATTGATTGAAAAACATTGTCTGAATAGCCACTTTTCATTCTACTGATCATACGTCGTGAATAGAATTTAAAAAAAAATCATTGATTTAAATCATTGATTCAAATTTATCAAGCTCTTCGATTCCACAAGTCCGAGAATACGCTCGTCGCTCACTTTGTCTTGTTTATTTGGCCAAGTTGCATTATCAATACCCATACAAGTTTGTACAACTACTCCAGTAATGGTCCATTACCGGCGACCAGTAATGCAGCAATGGTCGAGTACTGGCAAGTGGCAACCATAACTGGACCATTAACATAATGTTACTGGATGATAATTTCGAACAAAAAATGACTGCTGTTCAACGGCCAGAGGAAAAAGCCAGCAATGGTCCATACAAGGCTATACATCTGGTCCAGTAATGGTCAATTACTGGCGACCAGTAACTCTACAATGGCTCGATACTGGCAACCATGACTCATAGTACTGGTAACTATGACTCGCCTACTAACAAAATTTTATTTGTTGATAACTTCGGACAATAAATGACTGCCTTTTATTTTCCAGAGAAAAAAACAATAATGAGCCATACAAGATTGTACTGTACACTGTACAGCTGACCCAGTAACGGACAAATAATGATGACAAGTATTGCAGCAATGGCCGAGTACTGGCAACCATGACTGGGCCATAATAAAATATCATACGTTTCAATTTAACTAAATTAAATACAAAATAATTAAAATAAAATAAAAATGTCTTAAGAAAAAAATTCAAAACTTATACCAACCTGGACAAATATAGGTGAAATTTTTCAAAACATATATTTTTAAAATAGATATTAATTTACTCTAGTGAATTTTAGCCAAATGACAAAGATCGGCCAATTCATGGTTCTGTACTGGTTCAATAACAATAGCCAATTACTGTTTACCATTCATGGGTCAGTGCTTGGCCATTCAAAGTTAACTAACTACTGGCTATTTTATGTGGCTGTGGTTCTAGTACTGGCACAACAATAAAAGTCAAGTACTGTTAACCATTAATGGACAAGTGTTTGGCCGTATTTCAAATTCTGGAAAACCCTGTTTCGGCAGTAATTCCATTTTACCACACCATTGGTGGTGTTTCTAAATTGAGATTGAAATACATATTTTGAAAATGGTGTAGATTCAGCTAAAAGCGCCATTAGAAATGGAATGAAGTCTGAAATTATATTTAAGTAAGGAAGTATATGCTTCTTCTCTTTGGTGGTTATTCAAACGTTTACCTAAAAATCAATGGTCAAGCATACATTAGCTAGGTGATAAGGTGCATCTAAAGACATGTCTTTCAAAGAAATGTCTCCTTCGATAAAAAAGTTTCTTAACTTCTACAGGTTGCTCTAGGTTAAGATCGACTTGCAGTTTATGCCAAATTTCAACTACAACGGCAATAGTCGTTTTATATTTTGGAGTTCTGTCTAAAGCGACGGCTATGGTCTTTAGATAACAAAACATATGTTTAGCATGCATTACAATATTTATGTCATAAGCTTAGTTATGTCAGGATTCAACACATAAGGCGAGCTATAGTAGAATTTTTTTACCAGCGAACACGAAATTTGTTTGTTATGCGCATACTGATATGCACATTCGCGAATATTCAGTGTCTCGATTAAAATATTAAAAAAAACTGTTGAGGTCCCATTGAAATGGACAAAAAAAACGCATAAAATTAATAAACTACTATTGAAATTCAAACAATTTTTTTTTTTTTTTTTAATAAAATGTGTTGTGTAATGTGTCACAACAGTAGTATGTGTCACAACAACATGTATGTATGTAGTATGTAGTATGTGCGTACGTATGTAGTATGTGTCACAACAACACATAAATACCTTTTAAGACCTAGGTCTAGACCTGGGTCCCACAACAACTGGCGTTCCAAGGTGTATATTAACGCTTTTTTTTAAACATCTGTGGGTTGAAGCCACCTGAGACTAAGTGTTCCGGCAAACTATTCCATTTGTACGCAGTTCGGACAAAGAAGTCTCTCTGTGATCTACCAGTATGACAGCGCGGGATCTTTACCGTTTCACCGGTTGCGGCAGCCGATTGCCGAGTGGAACGGGGGTAAGAATAAGTTTGAGGCATGATGCCGCTGATTTCATCTGAGCACTGCTGATGACGATATTTGTAAAAAACAACGAGGTCAGCAACAGTGCGACGATGTTGTAGGGAATCAAGTTTTGATTTCAAAGTTCGATCACCTACAATTCGTATAGCTCGCTTTTGAACAGAGTCCAAGAGGGCCAAGATGGAAACAGGCAGCACCCCAAACTTGACAGCAGTACTCCATACAGGGACGAATATAGGACTTATAAACATGGAGCAATTGGTATGGCTTTATTGGATTGGTATGAATTATAATAGAAAACTAAAAACTAGTAAAAATATTAATGATTTTTGTAGGTAATATAACAAAATTTTGATAATTAAAACTAATTATAATAAAAATAACGACGCCTATGTAAACAAATATCACAACAAACAAATGGTACGAACTACTAGCAGTAAAAATTTAACTAATATAATTGTTTTGATAACAAATTTATCCCAAAATAATACATCTCTGTTTTACATTTTGTCTTATCTTTTATCTCTTCCTGCGTCCTATCTCAAAAATTCGCTGGTAAAAAAATTCTACTATACTTGAATGTGCGAGTAGGACAGAAACTGGCGGGAGAGTTACTACAACATATTTTGTTTTTACTTGCCACTCGCCTTCCCTCTCCACATTGAAAAACTTAATCGTATTGTATTCGGTTGATTTCGACAAAAAATTATTTGATTTTTACATAATAAATGTTAAAAGACACCGAATATTAGCTGACTTTGGTTATTTATCTGTCAATTTTTTTTAAAAAGGAAAACAACGAAAAATCAACTCGCATACAACTGGCAAGTAACTGCCATCGTGTGAAGTGTGAACAGTACAGACGAGAACAGCTACTGTCCAATTTTTTTTAGAAGAGTGAACAGGCTGTCTACTGGCACACCAGTAGCTCGCATCGTATAAACTGGGCTTTAGATTGATTTGCATTTTAATTTAAAAAGTTCTAAACTGTAACAAGGCCTGTATCCTGGGAAGCTAGAAAGTTACAAAGAAATTAATATGTCTGGCTCAAATTTTCCCATAGGTAGAGTGTACTTTGTCGAACAAAGAATAACCAAGTTATTCTTTTTTTTTCGAGAGAGTGGAGAGGAGAATGTAAACATGTGAGGTAGATATCTAAATCCAACATAACTGTAATTTGAAGTAATAAACAACAGGTTATATTTTAATGACTAACTTCTCGTGATCATAGCAATATCATATTTGCGAAGAAAAAAATGTCAGAAACTGTCATGACACTTGATAAGGTATTTTTAAATCGCTCCATCTTCTAATTTTAATTCTAATCTATGTAATTAAATTTATCTTTTTCTACGTCTCTGATATAAGTCTCACTAAAAATTTAAACTTATATAGCAATTAATAATCTAGAAATAAATTTTTTGAATTTATAAATCGTAATAGCTAAACTAACAAGTTTTTAGATTAGAATCATATGTACATCGGTTATTAGAAAATATGACAACCACTACACAACTCTCTTTTTTCACAATAATTTGAGAAATAATTTTGTTGCAATTTGAGTAAAATTCAATTTATTGTTTGTAAGTTACTTTTGTTAAAAAATAAAAACTGTAAATTTCTTACTAATGTATGCAATTTTAATATAATTTATACTGCGTTTACAACGCTATAGCAAATAAGTCGATTGTAAATTATTTCACACCTTGTAAAATTTAGTACTGTAATGTGGCGATCATTAGACCTTTACCAAACTTGGAACCGGGTGTATTAATAGCTGCTCCTGTGTGAAAATTTAAAGACAGTAAAAACGGGTTTTCTATCGATTGAAAATATTATGGTGTGTTCGAAATGTGTTTGAGTTTATAATATTTATCACTTCATTTGTGATTTGTAGTAATTAACCAATCAAGTTATTAGATTAGATTAGATTAGAAAGTGGTAGACAAATTGCGCGAGACGGAACTTGTCCTGGCACGCAGACTCTACGGTCCATAGCACCGTGTCCAAGTGTTGATTCATAACAACTATTCCACAAACTTTTCTGTCTGGTTAATGAAATCCAAGACCGACTGTATAGGCGACAGTTTTATGGTGCTGGCCTCTACAGTGTCAGCCAAAAATCCTGTGCAAAACCTACCTATCTGGTATGCATGCTAATTGATACTTAGTGGAAACTGTATTAAGGCGGTGGCGGTGTCCCTTATATAACGGTCAACCAGTCTTTCCAGAGTTTTGAGGACAAAGGAGTTGAGACTTATTGGTCGGAGTGACTTGGCTACACTGTAGTTGGTTTTACCTGGTTTAAGTATGAAAACAACATTAGCTTCTGAAAGACTCGCCACGCTTCTGGGACATAGCCATATGCCAGACATGCTTTATAAATATTATGCAATGATTCAATGAGGCCATCAACATTATTTTGCAGCATGCATGGATAGATTCCATCAGGACCCGGTGATTTGAACGGGTTGAAGGAATCTATGGCCCATATCAGAGATCTGATGTTCACCACATTCCCAGCCAAGATCCAGCTATCTTTATTTGGAGTAACTGTTAGTTGTTCCCTCATTCTAACAGTGGAACTGCTGCCAGAAAAATGTGTACAAAGCAGATGTTGCGCCGTTTCTTCCACAGATTCCGTATACCGCCCAGTTGGCATAAGCAGTAATTGGGTTCCTTTGAGAGTGCTCTATGAAGCCTTACTGCCACAGGATAGCTCTCAATTGACTCACAGAACTTCTTCCAAGCAATCTCTCTAGCATCCTGGATACCGTTTTTATATTCCCTCCGACTAGTAAGATAAGCGATCCAGTTATCGGTATTATTTGTTCGCTTGGCTTTATTTGAAAGTTTCCTGACTGATCTCAGTTTTTTCAGTTTTCTGTTCCACCAGGGGAGTTTACTTCATAATTGAACGCCCCGAGTGGACGAAGAATCTTCGAAAGCCTTAACCATACACTCTTTAATCCGGTACGTAACATTATCAATGTCTTGTATTCAGTGATCGATGGATCCACGTCTAGAAACATTTGGCTAAGAAGTGATCTGTACATATCCCAATCAGTTGATATGGGATTCCTAAAACTTTCTTTTAAGAATGTGTCGACCATAAATTCAAAATTTATGCACTTGTGGTCTGAAGTGAGAAATTTCTGAACTGCGCCAAATTCCATTATGCGCATTTGCATCGCACCCCAGGATCAAAGGCAGGTGCTTGTTGCTGCGAATTCCACCACTTTAACGAGATCTTGGGTTTGAATGGAATTGGAATCCTACGGTAAATACAAGGAAGCGACGACTGGGTCGTAATTAACACCCTCGATCTTTACCGTAATTTTAACAGCAACGGCATCTTTGCCACTGCATTGGGGTATAAGGATACCGAAAATGTCGTTCGACATGTAAACGCACGAACAAGGGTTCTCCGTAACTGTTCCGACGCACACCCTGCCTTGTTTACAATTCAGGCCAAGTATATGATTTTTTTTACCCATGATTTCTGAATCAGAGCTATATTTGTATGCTGCATAACAATTGCTTGACACAATTCAGCGGAAGCAGATTTGTTATGCTGCAAGTTTATTTGTCGAGCTATACTGCTATCTAGCTATACTAACTAGACTTTTTTATTTTAATGACAGAATCATCAAACGTCATTATATTTATAATTGTATGTCGCAAGAATTGATTTTATAATTATGATCTTATATGTATCGCAATAATAAAAATTGTTTAAAAGTAAAAAATCGTCAATATGTACACTTATAGCGTTTTGTTTACAATTAATTTCATTTAACATAATCAAAATCGACTTACCAATTACCTTTAGCAGTCTAATTTAATTTAACTGTACATCTTCGCAGTCTAAAATAAAACTAATTCAATTTTACAAAAGGAATGCCTTACAATTTTTATAAATTTTCCCAAATATTCCAGAGAAGTAGATTCTTTACAAAGAAAGCTCAAGAAATTCTGATGGAATTTATTGCATGTACATATTGTTTTAGTTATTACATATTTTATTTTTTGCTTTGTTCCTTTTTCTTGTGACCTTGATTTTAGATTTTAAATCTTATATAGGGGAAATTGAGTTTAAACAAAATTTTTGTTGGATTTCATTGCGATTTGCGATTATGTCGAATCGTAGCAATACGATAAATTTTAGCAATTTCAGCTTAATAGACCCGGGTAGGGGGTAGTAAGATCGGCACTTTACGGTATGAGTTTACTGCACAGATTTTAGATTATAACACAGTTTAGTTCAATTTATTATCTGTCGTTGCTCAAATGAAATAGAAAAATATATTTAGAATTACGCCATTCTTCAAATTATTTGTTTCAAACCAAGCGAATAAATTCATATGGAAAGCAATAATGTAAACTGTAATCTTTGTATTGTATATATAATATTAAATTAGTGTCAAACCATTAGTGGTTTAAATAGTGTTAGATTACAGAATTAAATTCCCTCTACACTTTGATATGCCGCTGTGTACGCGGTATTATTTTTTCTAGTTTTCAATTTCTAGGATTTTCATCAAAATTTAAACTAGAAAAACAGAATTCAACAAAAAACCACAGTTACAAATTACAAATTAATTATGGACTAGTGAATTAGATACATTTTGTTTTACAAATATTTAAACGGATTTTGCAAAATTATTGATGCTTACAATATAATGATGTAATTTTAAAATTATATAAAACGGTTTTGGTTATGAATAAAACAAATAGATAAATCATTCATTATTTATTATAAAAAAATAGATTTTTATATACTACTGCACCAAATAATGTTATTAGATTAGGCTAGGATCGACCCAGATTTCTCACGCTAGGGCATTTATTTTCTTTCTGAAGCAATTGTTTGCATGTAGTAAAATAGTATTTTGAAATCAAGCATGCTTGTTGAAGGGCAAGAGATGCCTTCTTAAGAAGCCCATTGCCTCTCATGTTCCTCATAATATTTCTTCGCATAATATCTTTACTTGCGATTATAATAAAATTTTGTTTCTAAACTTCGATTTTTATCGCAGAAATACTGTTGTTTCATATACAAATTATACTAATGCAAAATAGTTTGATTTTATAAAAACTGATAAAGAGTGTGGTGCTGTGTAATCTTAGCACCACACTCTTATCAGTTTTTATAAAATCAAACTATTTTGCTAACTATTAGTATTATATAAATATTGTGATATGTAAAATCAAATTGCTAAGACATTGTAATTAAATAATTAAGATAAAAATTGTTGAATAAATAAATCATAAGATTGCTTAAAATTGTAATAATATTTAATTCATTTTTCTTTTTTAGCGTATTGGGGTCGTGGTGATCAAGCCGCAGCGGCAGCAGCAGCAGCTGCTGCTTCTAATCCTCTTTTTGGTTCTCCATTTGGTGCAGCGGGATTGGGATTACTACAGGGTTCTGGCGGTGGTTCTAGTTCCGGAAACGATAGATATTCACTTTCATCCCATCAACAACATCATAATACAATGGCAGTTGCAGCATCACAAGCGGCCAGTCTTGCGGGCCTGCATCCAGCTAGTGAGTTAGAAACGGTTTTTATTTATTTCTATAAATTTACTATTAATAATTTTACACAAAAAAAATATTACTTACCATTATCAACGTTTTAATTTGTTGTTTTGTTATTACAAAACAATCAGCTCAGTTTTGTTTTATTTATTTACTAATTTCAATAACAACTTAATAAAATAGCTTACGAAAAATAGTTCGGCTTACAATACATTAGAATTATTCTGTGGAACGACTTTTGTAGTAAATGTTTGTCTTGTTTTTTTAAGTTTTATTTCTTATTTTATTACATTTCAAGCATTAAAGCATTTTAAACGATCACGCCTTTTTTATATAAATACATATCGAAGTAATTTTATTTAAATTATATTTTTCTTTAAATTTAATATTCATAGAATGAGAAATGATTAATTGGTTTTTTATATTTAACTCTAAAAATAAAAGATTATACAGTGGTTTATACTTTCCACTATTTTTGTATTAGGAAAGCATTATGGGACTATTGGATTAAAGTTAATACGAGGTGAAATGAATAAGACGAAAACAGCTTAACAAGAAGTTAAGCAACAAAATTAATGTTAAATATCAATATAAATATTTATTTTAATGTCGATATATCCAAATAAATCGATTACCTAAATCAATTAGATTGTTTTGCTATATATTGTGCTTCTGTGAAATAGAAGATATCAGGAGCAACACCGGAATTTACACCAAAATTTTCAAACGGTTTGTTCCAGACACGAGTGACATAATCTTCAGACTTTGAGTGTGTACCACATATTCGTATCAAGCGCTCCCAGTGAGGAAGTTGGTATAGTAACTTCTAGGGTAGGCATACAAATCGTTTTTTTAAATTAAAATACGTCTTCAACCACACATATAAATTCTTTGAAGAACTGGGTCTCACGGCGTTATGACGTGGTAATTAAAATCTAATTTTGTCGGTTGATGAAGAATATGTACTTAAATGATTTCATTTATATTCAGATTCACTTAAGCGGGTTATTAGTATCAAAGTGTGGAATGTAAACAGTTCAGTTGTTGTCGCTATCAGATTGTCGATTAAAACGAGATGCAATGCAACGAGTTTTAGTCAGGTGACGATATATCGATATCGATATCGTCAAACACATGTGCTTATACATGGATATTGACAACGCTGTCCCCATCAAACAAAGACACTATCCGATAACACAAGCAATAGAGAAAATGATGGGAGATGAGTTGGATCGTGTGCCGGCGCTTGATGTCATCGAGAACACTGCCAGTCCTTGGAGCTCGCTAGTGGTTCTGGTACGCGAACATGGCAAAACCTCGCCAGTGTTTAGACTCCAATTCCCCATTTAAGGTCCTGTGTCTTCGTATATATAGTTGATTTTTTGATCGTTACTGACACATATTAGAAGATTGTTTGCCATGGCTTGTTACTACCGTCGGTTTATTTCTGCATTCGTCTCATTGACCGTACCAATATAGGATTTGTAAAAAAAAATCTATTAACAAATAAGTGTGAATCTCCAAAGCTGATGTGGCCTTTAACTCGTTAAAGAAAGCATTGACTTCAGCACCTCCCTATCGCATATATGTCCAAGAAACTGAACTTAGCTCAACGTAATTACTCAGTTAGTAAAAGGGAATGCCTTGCTGCCATCCTAAGTATTAAGAAATTCCGTGCCTACATAGAGCGTCACCCTTTTAAGATCATTACATATCACGCTTCTCTTAAGTGGTTGATGCAGCAGAAAATATGTCAGATCGTCTGGCACGATGGAGCATGAAGCTGTTAGGATGCATTTTTGACTTTGAACTTCGACGTGGTAAGCTAAACGTGGTGCCCGATGCTCCATCATGAATGTTTTCGGTTGATTCTGTTACTGATAATGAAACATGTTATTTGAATTCCCCTGCTTACAAAAGTGACAATTATCTTAAATTAGTGAAGATAATCGACACGATCCCTCCTCGATTAACGCACGTCCGGTGAACTTCTGTATAATTCTCCCAGAGCGATGTTACGCCGTAAATTGAAATTGGAAAATTGTTTGATCACTTCCCTAAAATCGAAAAGAATGGATCAACTATTGTACATTGATGTAATGGGTCCTTACCCCCGAACTAAGTCTGGTCATATAGTAATTTCGATTGCCTTAGACCATCTCGCTAAGTTTCTTTTTCCTTTACGAAAAATTACCGCCGAGCCTACCTGTCAACTGGTAGAAACCAATGTGTATGTTTTTGGTTGTCCCGAAACAATTGTCTCGGACATTGGACGGCAGTTTAGATCCAAATTGTTTGAAACCTTCCTTTCAAGGTATGGGGTTCACCAAACCTTTACAGCTCTATACTCTACCTAAGCTAACGCGTCCGAGCAGGTGAAAAGAAGTGTCATTCCTGGATTACGTACGTACCTGACAGAAGACCATACTCGGTGTGACGTGCATCTTAGCGAAATAGCTTTGCTATTCGATGTTCTATACATCAAACTTTAGGTCGGTCTTCCTTATTATCCCTTCTTTGGAGTACCAACGATCACTCATGGTACGTCCTTCTCTTTACTTCTTAAATTGTCTGGAAGAGGGAGAAAATCTTGAACGTCCACATTAATTATCCATGATTCGTCCCCGAATTAAAGAGCTGAACGCTGAAACATTTGTGCAAAATGGAGCTTGCTACAATTCGCGTGCCCGGAAACGCCTTTTTGTCCCCGGTGGGCGGTGACATCATCTTCCGTCAAAACCTCGTTTTGAGAGACGCTGGAAAGCAGTTAAGGGTTAAATTGGCTTCAAAATTTGTGAAAACCAAAGTTATCAGGTTATTTGGTAACGCGTAATACTAACTGGAGGATGTTATTTCCCGACGACGTAAAATACACCATTAGACGTGCGTCAATAGACATATGCTGCCCTCTATTTCTCATTTCCTATTGTCCGGTGAGTCCTTTCTTATATATTTATTTTTTCTTATTTTCTTTTCCTCTAGTTCTCATTTTATTTCCTATTGTCCGATGAGTCCCTTCCCTTTTTCTTATATACTGGATCTCCCATACCTTTATTCGGTCGGTCCTCTGCTTTAATTTTTTTTGTCTAGCCCGGCTGGCTCAGTCCGTAGAGCCTGAGAGTTTTTATCTCGGGGTTTTGGTTCGAATATGGCTCCCATTTCACTTCTTGGTTTTTTATGATTCTCAGGACGAATGTAGTCAACCATATTTCCTCCTTTCGTCCTGTCCTGTAATGGGCAAGATATTCGATGTCAGTCGTACTTCCATTTCCCGTTCTCTTTACTTACAGTAATATATTATAGCGTTATTCGAAAATGTATGTATAACATTTCCAATAAATTTTCAACCCAGATGTTTTTAAAGACTTAATTATTTAAAATATTTCGAAGTACATCTGACCCTTCTGTGAAGCCCATATTGAATTCTTTTTCTATTTTCTAATAATTGAAAACTAAAAGGATTTCAAAAAATGCGAAATAACCAATTTGATAATACAATTTATGCTGACGATATTTTTTTTGGATTGTGCCATTGGAATTTATTTTGTTCGTTTTTTTGTTTGGAAAACGACAGTTGGTTTTTGGATATTGAATTGGCGAGGTTGGTTGAGTTTTTGCGAATCCCTCTGCACTTCTGTCACACCACTGGATAAAGTGAAAGTGTATGGTCCCTATGTGATATTCGGGATCTACCATGAAATATATCTTATTCTTGGCAAACAGTAATATCAGAACATTAAGTTAACCATTAGTTGTCCTAGATAAAACTATAGAAAACTGATATGAACGCTCAACCAATAGATAGATATAACAAAAACTAACAAAAAATCAGCACACAGAAAAAAAAATCGAATAGAATATCGGTGACGAATTTATAAAAACAACGAAACACAGCCACATTTATACGATGTTGTAGAGAATCAAGTTTCCATGTCAAATTTCGACCCCTCACAATTTGAATAGTACGCTTTTGAGCAAAAAGGTGCAAATGATACTAATGCAGCACTATAAATTTAGTTTATAAATATAGTAATTGATATGATATCAAATATTTCTCTTATACATTAGACGACTAGCATTACGTAAGTGTTCAGGCTTGGGTCGGATACGGCTTTCCCTACCACTGATAGGGATCTATTAGGCACCCTTAACAGATCATGATCAGTAATATTAATGTAACATCTCAAACAATCCGGATCCGGATCAGCTCTACTAGAACCGTAAAAACAATAACTAGTCATTCTTTTGGTCTTCGCAGTCCGGACCGAAACAGGACCAATAAGACGTGCCCTATTAATGAAATCAGGAATGGTTTCTGATAGGACCCTGGTGCAAATATCCTATTAGACTTACCTTATTAAACCCTGATCCGGCCCGGATTATAATTAGACATCACCGAACAAAATGCTTGTCGAGATGGTCGTTTTGAGGTAAATAATTAACAATTGCAACTCCCCTGAACTTTCACATACTCCCATTTGTTCACGACACGATATTTATTGACATATCATGGCGAAACTCTATCTTTGATCTGAAGACAATCAATTGCTGTGTTTTGGTTAATTTAAAATGTAAAAGATTTTGGTTATACACGTCACAAATTTTAGGTTACTCTCTTTTATTTATGTCTCCGGACGGAAATTAATTGTGCAAGCGTTTTACCATTTAAGAACAAAATATCTATATTGTTGTTAAAAAGCAACACACAAAAAATCGTCTATAGAAACCGAAATGAATCAGTTGTTCAGAAAATTTTGAATAAGTCATCGCTCCTTAACATAATTCCCCGTCACAGATATCGCCCATACAAGGTTGTACAACTGGTCCAGTAATGGTCCATTACTGGCCGCCAGTAATGCAGCAATGGGCGAGTACTGGCAACCACGACTGGGCCATTAACATAATTTTACTGGATGATAACTTCGGACAATAAATGGTTGCCATTCTTGGGCCAAATACTGGCAACCATGACTGGACCGTTAAAAAAAATATACATTATTATCATATGTAAATTTAAATAACTTAAATACAAACTAATTTAAAATAAAATAAAAATGACGGAAAAAATTCAAAACTCCCCATACAACTGGTTCAGTTGCAAGAATGGCTGAGTAATGGCAAACACCGCCCTGACTCCGCCAGTACTCCGCCATAAAAAAAAATATAAAATAATATTTTTTATACATAAATTTAAATAAATTATTTACAAAATAATTAAAATAAAATAGAAATGAAAAATAAATTAAAACATATACCAACCTTTTCTTTATTACCATAGTCTTTCAACCGACAAGGCGATAACTAAACTATATGTGAAAATTTTCAAACTATGTATTTCTAAAAGGGATAATACTCTAGTGAAATTTAAAAAAAATGACAGATCGGTAAATTCATGGCTACAGTACTGGACCAATAAAAATAGCCAAGTAATATTTACCATTCATGGGCCATTGCTTGGCCATTCAAAGGTAACAATATACTGGCTATTTTCTGTAAACCATAGATCGGCCGATGCTTGGTTCTAGTATTGGCCCAATAACAATAGCCAAGTACTGTTAACCATTAATGAACCAGTGCTTGGCCGTATGTCAATGTCTGGCAAAACCTACTTGGGCGACGAACATTATAACAGGTCGTTCAATAAGTCCGTAGGATAAGTAAGAAAAAAACAACATTTTGACAAAACTCGATTTTTTTATTCAACATAGTTGCCTTCGAGGGCGATACAACGAGTATAGCGATTTTCCAACTTTTCTATACCACTTTTATAGTACGATTTCTCTTTCTCGTCAAAATAGGCCTCAGTTTCAGCGATTACTTCATCATTGGACTTAAATTTCTTTCCAGCAAGCATCCTCTTGAGATCTGAAAACAGGAAAAAGTCGCTGGGGGCTAAATCTGAAGAATATGGTGGGTGGGTAAGCAATTCAAAGCCCAATTCATTCAATTTTGCCATCGTTTTCATCGATCTGTGACACGGTGCATTATCTTGGTAAAACAACACTTTTTTCTTTTGCAAATGTGGCCGTTTCTTTGCGATTTCAGCTCTCAATCGATGCAAAAGTTCACAGTAATACTCGCTGTTGATGGTGGTTCCTTTTTGGAGATAGTCGATGAATATTATTCCGTTCGTATCCCAAAATACAGACGCCATCACCTTACCAGCCGACTGTTGCGTCTTTGCTCGCTTTGGATTCGATTCGTCGACTGCTGTCCACTCAGCTGACTGTCTTGGATTCTGGTGTGTAATTGTGAAGCCATGTCTCATCCATTGTCACATATCTACGATAGAATTCCCTTTTATTGCGGTTTAACAGTGCCAAAGACTCCTCCGAAGCATCGATTCGTTGTTGTTTTTGGTCGACTGTGAGCTCATGCGGCACCCAATTTGCACAGAGCTTTCGCATACCCAAATGTTCATGTAAAATGGTAAAAACACTACCATCTGCCGAAACACTACCGACCTTTACAATGTCAGCTATTTCGTGCACCTTCAATTTGCGATCGTTCATAACCAATTTGTGGATTTTTTTTATGTTTTCTGGAATAACAGCCTCATTTGGGCGTCCACTGCGCTCTGCATCTTTTGTGCTGGTACGACCACATTTAAATTCAGCCATCCACTTCTCTACCATTTGTCTCGATGGAGCAGAGTTTGGATAATGTTTATCAAGCCATTGTTTGGTTTCCACTGTATTTTTTTTCATCAAAAAGCAATGCTTTATTAAAATTCGAAATTCACTTTTTTCCATTTTTTTTCAAAAACAAAAGTTGCTTCACACAAAATGCTATAACTCACGAATAAATAGTCAGATTGCTGTCAAATTTATACACGTATCGTTTGAAGGTTAGTACTAAATAAAAATCATATGGAAAAAATTCTAGTGACGCCATCTATGTGTCATCCTACGGACTTATTGAATGACCTAGTAGATACGAGTGAAATGTTTTGTGAACGAGATATCGCATTAATTAATTTAATCAAGCAAGTAATCCTCCCATAATACCAGAATATAAAACGTATATCTGTGATCTTTCAGTGTTCCGCCTTTCCGTATTATTTTTTATCAGAGTCTCTCTTACATGCTTTACTCACGTTGGGTTGTTTTGATAATGAACACAAAATCTTTAGAGAAATCCAATTCAAAATTATTTACCAGCATGGTTTCTTTGAGTATTTAGACATTTTAGTTTATAATTATAATCAACACTTAACATGATAACTTGAGAATATTACATCAGATTATATTATAGTTCAATTAAATTGTTTTTATTAACTCTATATATGTCATTTCAATATTTAATTTCATGGATATATTTACTTGTTCTAAACCATTTTGTTTTAATATTCAAAGAATTATTTCCTGTTTCTTATTTTTTGTTCGTTAATCAAAATTAACTAATACCCCATTTACACGACTCACTTTGCATTATCATCTAAATTGAAACCGTGTAAACGCAAAGTGATGTTTAATTTTTTATTTATACAAATATTTTCATATTTATTTTATATGTAAAATTTTTTAAATTTTGTATAAAAATAATAATTTTAACTAGTAATTTGTAAATGAAAAATTTTATCGCTATTCTGAAGTGATGTAAAAAACAAGATTCAAATGATGTAAACGAAATCATTTTCCTTTTTCTGTTGCTAATTGTAAGTAACTCATCCAGTGAACCGTGTAATTGCGACTTCACTTGAAATAAAAAGAAACAATTAAAAAGTCATACAAGAAACCACATTTGCTGTCAATTTTACTTTATTACCATATTCTATAACCAATAAAAAAAAACAACAACAAACACAATACGTAATAATAGTAATATAACATAAATAATAAATAATATAATAAAACTTGTAAAAAAATACTAATATTTTTTTTCAAATTCACACGAATTAAATAATATGTTGTTCAACGTCCAAGTAAATGTAGTTCTTTTGTAGTTTTTATAATTTGTAAATATAATAAGTTCAACGATCTTTTCTCCTTCTATTGTGGATTGAAATCAACGATGCTGTAATATTTAATTTTATAGTTTTACAAAGTTTGATCACGTGCGTACAAACTATTATATTTATAATATTTTAAATGAAATAATATTTTGTTAAATTATAAATTGAAAACGCAAAATAATGTTTGATTGCTAGATATTTAGAATTAATGAATAGCGATGACTTTTGGTTATATTTGTTTGATTTTGAATTTTTTATCGGTCGACGTAATATCATTATGAGACCAAAAACTTTGCTTTTCTGTTTTTAAACATACGAAATGTAAATTGTAAATACAAAGTGATTACAAACTGTTAACATCATTACCATCTGCTGAGTATGTTTCTTTTATTGTTTTTTTTTTGTTTTCTTTTTAAATAAAATTTGTTTCTTAATATGATTTGACATAATTTTTAAAAAGCTGGTATGGTTTTCCGACATGACAATTTTAAATAGAATAAATTTTGGTTACGTTTATTAACCCTCAAGTTTAAATTTTTTGTCGATTAAAAAAAACAAATTCTGTAAATTGCACCCTTGTTGTATTATCATTCATTGATGCAAACTAAAATATACAGACCATATACTACTGTATTCTAAAGGTGAAGGGCTAATATCTGTAAACATAATAATGTTATAACCGTGATGTTGTTAAAAAAGTTGGAATAATCGTTAATAAATTAATTATTCAAGATTGATTTCGTGGATAACTAGAACTGTATGAAATATTATACTGACACTTATGAAAAACACTTGGTATTACATACAACTGCATAAAAGTTCAAAGTTTCGAGCTGAAAAATTTCAACTTAAAAAAGTTTGTCATTTCTCATTTTTCAGGTTTTTGTTTGTTGAATCCCACCACTCGACTAAATAGCTTTGAATATCCCCAGATACTATATGTTGCCCGTTTTCTTTTACTATACATTCAGAATGATTAATTACCGATCAGATCTTAAAACACACATTCTGAATAATGTATAGGAGAAGTGATCTCCGTCGGTAATCGAAACCGGCACTCTTGAGTTGCAAGACACAAACTACTAAAAAGTGTTACACGGTATTACCGTAACGGTAATGAATATGCAAAATCACCGACTTTTTTAATTCTGTCATGTGCTGTGAAAGTTGTGAGTAAAAGAATATGTTTAATAGTCAGAAATGTTAAGAAGCAAATAACTTATTCAATGTTTTATAAGTAAACGAAATACGCAACTCATGACGTATATCTGCTACAAGGCTTTTGGATACAACTGAAGGAAAAATTATTTTGATTTTCTCATGGAATTGAGACTTGAGATTTCGTAGAGTTGATGCATCGACCCAAGTAAAATGCCGATCCGGAATTTCAGACGAATTTCCCGTTAGGGTCGGTGTTCACCCACCAAGGGAGCGTCCTCAGCCCAACACTATATTCATGATTGTCTTAAAATTTCTCTTGAACTCAATACACGAAGAACTTGAGATTGCTATCGATTTTGCAGATGATTTAGCATTTGGAAGCAATAATCCTGTTTTGCTACAAACTGTTCTCAACAAGTTTGTACGGATCTTGCACGATAATGGCTTTAGAGTGCGCAGAGTGTGATCAAGACTGAACTTAGCAATACCTGATTTCTACATAAATGGGGAGAAATTATATGTTTGTGAAAAGCTCAAATATCTTGGTTACTTGATGAATAACCAAACTTCTTGCGATGGTCGTGTAGCTCATCGAGTGAGTGTCGGCTGGCAAAAATGGAAAGAGAACTCGTCTATTCTGTGCGACAAGAAAATGCCAATGAAACTAAAGGGGAAGCTTTACACAAGAATAATACGCCCAGCATTAACATACTCATCTCAATGTTGGACAACATACAAGGCTCATGAAGACAAGATGACTGCTACTGAAATGAAAATGCTAAGAATTTTGGCGGGTGTGATGTGACTAAATTGGATCGCATTAAAAGTATCAAAATTTAAGGCAGTCTTCATGTCAAAACTCCTATATGTGAGAAGATCAGAATTAATTGGTATTGTCACGCGAAAAGAAGACCAAGAGATAAACCAGTTCAAATGGCAATGGCGACTCACATCGAACCAGCAATCAGCATATGTCAAAAACAGCAGCAACAAATTGACCTCAGCGATGAAATTATCCTAAACCGAAACACATGTAGAATGACGCTGAGAAGAAACCACCAACCTCACCGGTGAAGCAGCAGCGAAACCTAATAGTGAGATTTTTAATGTAATATTAGTTCCATTATACTAAATACAAGGCAAGGAAGAAGAGGAAGATGGATTTGAAAGAATTAATAAAGGCTTTAATCCACTTAGTGTAAGTTTTTAGACAAAAGCGTATGTTCTTTAATTTAATTCTAAATCACTTTTAAGTGATGGTAGTTGTTTTGCAGCTTTATCCAAAGAGTAGAAGTAGAAAATAAAAAAATCACTATGATTGATCACAATGCGCTTTTTGTAAATATAAATTCAGCTGATTAACTATCGAAAACTTTAGTGATAGTTTATGCAATTGCAATTCCGTCCGTGTGTTTATGCGATTGGAATCCTGTCCGAGCTATGATGGGTCAAAAGGTGTGTGTCTGGACATCATGATATCTCAGAAACTACTTGACGTATTGGACCGCCTTCAGTAAACTGTTATGTTAGGTCAATAAATGCTATGAACTTGAAAGAGCTGCAGGTCAATTGTGACCCGAAAAACGAGGGGTTCAAAAATTTGTGTGTTGTTTGTGTACAAAATATCTCAGAAACTACTTGACCTATTGACCCAAAATTCGGTATATAGGTATCAGACCAATATCTTTTTTTTTCTTTCTTGTGATATTTTGTTATATTCAGAGATAGCATTTGTCGTAGCTTTCGATAGTTTCGTATCACGTTTATACCGTTATAGTTCTAAAAACTATCAACCCATATGTTACTTATACAAATTGTTAATTCTTTTCACTGAACTAAACAGTCTATATTTTAAGTTTTATTCTGCATGACAATTTCGTTAGTCTTATTATATCACAGATAAAAGAATATTGTACCAAAATGAGAGAGCAGTTATTAGATTACGTTCCCGATATTAGTTAGACACAATCTGTTACCTAGGGCCGGGATTCGTTGCTATTATTCTTTATCCGTTTCCAAAGAACCTTGTATAATAAGACATTTCCAATATAAGTAAAAATGTAAATGAATGCTGAATGGCGCATAATTATAATTAATCATGAAATACTTGATCGATCATTGCAAGATTTGCGTGGAAACATCAGGTAATTTGGGAATGGATTAATATTGCTTGCGTGTGATTTCAGGCAAACATTACCAGTGAGTAGTTTCTCGATCAACACCAGCAAATTAAATAAATGCTTGCCTAAAATACTCTACTTTGTGGCGACTCATAAAGAGGTTTAATTCAACTACAATGCGTGTCTAGCTTCAAAAAGATCGATCAGCTGAGATATGCTCTCATTAATTGCTAAAAATTCGTAACGGAAGGTGCCGGGTGATCAAACTTTAGGACGAATTTTATTACCTTAAAACTTTTGCTATTTAGTGTAGTCAAAAGAAGAATTAATTGAAAAACTATTGCTCAGTATTTAAACCAATCACGGTAGGCTGAGTGAACGAACTATTCTAGTGGTTAAAAAGAAAGACGTCAACGAAATTAACAATATTATTCAGTTTGATATTCAAAGCGACCCAGCCAAAATCCATAAACACTATTGTTGAAGCAGATGAAGTGGTAATTATCCAACGAGATTTTTGAATTCACTCCATCTATCAGGGGATGCCAACGCATGTACTGCAATTTAAAATCAGTGTGCCAATGTTGCAAAATATCAACCAGCCAAAATTTTGCAACGAAACGTGATGCGACATGCAAAAATTAATGAACAAAGGACTAGGAGCAACAATCTTGACATGACCGATCTTTCAAAGGTAAGTTGTCCTCATTCCTCGCTTTCCAATAATTACAACGGCTATGCCATTCCAATTTAGCAGATTGCAATACACAAATCGATTGGCATTTGCATTTACTATCAATACAGCTTATTGTCAATCATTATAGATTTGCGGTTTAGATATATGGATTACTTCCTAATTATAAAAAACCAATCCCATAGAATTTTACACAATGGCACCTTAAATGTTTAAGTTTCTGAGCAATGATAGTCTGGGCAAGGTTGGCATGATATATATCAATGATATATATCCGATATATATCATTGATATATATCACGATATTTATTCCCTGATATATATCATATTTATAAAAAAATAAATAATTAATTATTCCTATCTTAAAGTTAGAAAATCTGTTAATAGTCGCAGCACTGCTTGCAAAACGCATGCCAAATCGAGGTAGCCTGAGGTAGCCATCGAGGTTCAGCTATGCCAAGACCATAAAGCTGACATAGATTCTGACAAAACTAATCTTATGACAAACATTGTAATGAATGCTAAACATATGCCTTGTTATCCAAAGACAAAAGCAGTCGCTTTAGACAGATTCAAAGAGATAAAACAACTATTGCCGTTGTAGTTGAAATTTCGCATAACCTATACAAGGTTGTACAACTGGTTCAGTAATGGTCCAGTAATGGAAACCAGTAACGCAGCAATGGCAGAGTACTGGCAACCGTGCCTTGGCCATTAACAATTATTCTGGATGATAACTTAGGGCAATAATCGGCTGCCATTCAAAGGTCAGAGAAAAACACAGCAATGGCCCATACAAGGTTGAATAGTGGGGCCAGTATTGCAGCAATGGCCCATGGTATCATAGGCAAATTTAAATAAATTAAATACAAATGGATTTCATAATTTAAAATAAAATAAAAATGTCTAATGAAAAACATTATAAACTTATACCAACCTTCTCAATATTACCATAGTCTTTTAGTTGAGAAGCGAATAGTAACTATAGATAAAAAATTTTCAAATATGTATTTCTAAAATGAGTTTTAGCCTAGTAAATTTTAACCAACTGACATCGATCGGCCAATTCATGACTGTAGTACTGCCCTAATAACAATAGCCAATTAATGTTAGCCATTAACGAGCTATTGCTTGGCCGTTTAAACTAAAGTGTACTGGTTATTTTCTATAAACCTAATATCGGCCGATTTATGGTTCCAGTAATGGCCCAATAACAATAGCCAAGTATTGTTTACCATTAATTGGCCAGTTCTTGGCCATTTAAAGGTAACTATATACTGACTCTATTCTGTAAAGTGTAAACCATAGATCGGTCGAAGAATGTTTCTAGTACTGGCCCAATAACAATAGCAAAGTACTGTTTACCATTAATGGGCCAGTGCTCGACCGTATTTAAGGGTCAGGCAAATCCTGCTTGGGAAACTGGAAGTCGATCTTAAACTAGAGCAGCCTTTCGAAGTTAAGAAGCTTTATCGAAGAAGATTTATGCTTGGCCATCGATTTTTAGGTAAGTAAACGTTACAACAACCACCAAAGAGAAGAAGCATATATTTTCTTAATTATATATAACTATTTCAGTCTTCATTCCATTTGTAATGGCGCTTTTAACTGAATCTACACCATTTTCATAATAAGTATTTCATTCTTAGTGCAGAAATACACCACCAATGGTGTGGTGGAATGGAATGACTACCCAAGCAGGGGACTCCAAAATTTGAAAACGACCAAGCACTAGTCCATTAATAGTTAACAGGACTTGACTTTTGTTATTAGGCCAGTACTAAAACCATTCATACGCCGATCTATGGTTAACAAAAAATAGCCAGTATTTAGTTACCTTTGAATGGTTAAGCACTAGCCCATGAATGGTAAACAATACATGGTTATTGTTTTGTTATTGGGCCATTGCTGGAACCATGAACCATCCGATCTACGGTTTATAGAAAATTACCAGTTTACTTTAAATGCCTAAGTAATGGCACGTTAATAGTTAACATCAATTGGCTATTCTTATTGAACCAGTACTGGACCATAAATTGACCGATCTTTGTCATTTGGTTAAAATACGCTAGAGTGTTATCCATTTTAGACATATACTTATAGTTTGAAAAATTTCACCTATAGTTTAATTATCGCATCTCTGCTGAAAGACTGATATGTTATGTTAAAATTGGTATAAGTTTTAAATTTTTTTTCTCAGAACACTTTTACTTTATTTTATTTATTTTGTATTGAATTTATTAAAATTTACGTATGATATTTTATTTTTAATATGACCCTGCCATTGTTGCCAGTATTCGGTCATTGCTGCAATACTGGTTATCATTATTGGTCTGTTACTGGGTCAGTTGTACACCCTTGTATGGACCATTGCTGTTTTTCTCTCCGGCAAATAAATGGCAGTCATTTATTGTCTGAAGTTATCAACAAGTAAAATTATGTTAATGATCGAACCATAGTTGCCAGTACCCGGCCATTGTTGAATTACTGGTCGCCAGTAATTGACCATTACTGGACCAGTTGTATAACCTTATATGGGCATGGCAGCTATTTATTATTCGAAGTTATCATACAGTTACATGATGTTTATGGTCCAGTTATGGTTACCAGAACTCTATCATTGCTGCATTGCTGGTCGCCAGCAATGGACCATTACTGGACCAGTTGTACAATCTTGTATAGGTATTGATGATGCAATTTGGCCAAATAAACAAGCCAAAGCAAAGCAAGTAAGCGTATTCGTCATATAGACTTGTGCAATTGAAGATAGACGAATAGGCTTGATAAATTGCCGATAAACTCAATTGGAGTTGCCATATTTGAATTTAGTTTATAGGCAAAGAGGTAAGAAACGAGGAAGTGATGCGCTGCACTGAATACAAGTGTGAAAAGGGCCATATATTGAAAAATATTTAAGATAAACAACTTATTCAAAAATAAATATCAGAACATGATATATATCGGATATATATCTGATATATATCGGATATTTTGATATTTATATAAATATCATGATATTTGCCAACCTTGAGTCTGGGTAAATTATTCTTTCAAACTCATCAAAACATCCCGACTAGCAATTTGTTCAGGCATGCCCTTTTATAATCCGGGCCGACTTCTCAAGATGGACGGGTCTACACCCCAGAAGCACTCGGAACCCAGTTCCGACCAAGGACCATCACAAAAATTTCGACGAATTGTCGCTACAACAACATAATCCGGGCCGGATCAGTGTGCAATAAGGTAAGTCCTGATAGATTGCAGCCGACTCTTATAAGAAAATATACCTGATTTAACTATTAGAGTATTCCATACTCGTCCTGATCCAGATCGGACTGCGAAAACCTTTCTCATCCCTAGTAGTAAATGGCGGATCAGAATCTTTTGTGATTTTCCAATGCCCTATTTGTCCTGATCTGTCGGCTGTCCTGATTTATGTATTTGTCCTGATCTGTGGACTCGGCTTACCAACATTAAATAAGTATTTGTAGTTTAATAAATATTTTATTTTTTTATTTATTTTTAAACGCCGAACGTGAAGGTAACTGGCCTCAGAGTTTGTGGACACTTGCAGCAATGACACCCCTTCAACCCATTGAAACTATGCTCGTTATGTAACATATTATATGCGAAGCACGGAACAACTAGACCCCGTTCTTCGTAAAATGCTCCTGAGCGGGGAGCGTGTGGCCCATCATTGTCCCGGGATATGAAATAGCATATGGACCGAGATGCTAATTGAAACAATATTTTTGTGCTTTGGTAAAAGTCGCGGTGGGATAAAAGGGATAACGTTACAACCAAACACGATGATAATCTGGACACTATTATTGCATGTTTGTGATCAGTTATCTACGCAGTTAAAAATAAGCTGAATATGTAATGCAATTTGCTACAAATACAGGTCCTACGGAAGTTTCCTTTATAAAACAATGCAAAGCTTGCTTTAAAAATAAATTTAATGCGCTTTGCATTAGCAAGTTGTTTTCAAACTTCAAGCGTATAAGCAAGTTGTTTTCAAACTTCTACCATTAGTATAAAAAATAAATTATGATAGTAGAGTTGTACTAAAGTTTGTGGTTTTGCATTACAATTAGTTTTAATGCAACATTTGCTTTGCAATTTAATAATAACTTGCTATACATAACCCATATTGCAAAGCTTGTATTAAAAATTGCAGTAACTTTTTCAAATGTGTAAAGATGTACATAGGGCCCGTATTGGAAACACGAAAGTAAATGTGGATGATGCATTATGCCTTGTAGCAACGACATATAAAAGCATCGATAAAAATTTAAGGAATCACCAAAAAGATTTAATGTTCCTTTGAGAAAGGTAATTTGCATTTTGTCAAATGACAAGAAACATATGTTGGTATAACAAATGAGTATCTGAGAGCCTATCGACGCACTTGTCCTACAACTGATGAAACGTAATTTGGAAATATGCAACCCGTCGACTTCCCATACAAGGTTGTACAATTTGGTCCATTACTGGCAGCCAGTAATGCAGCAATGTGCGAGTACTGGCAACCACGACTGGGCCATTAACATAATTTTACTGGATGATAACTTCGGACAATAAATGGTTGTCATTCATGGGCCAGAGAAAAAATTACAGCAACGGCCCATACAAGGTTGTACAGTTGGCCTAGTAACGGACCAATAATGATGACCAGTATTGTAGTAATGGCCAAATACTGGCAACCATAGCAACCAAAATATTATCACATGTAAATTTAAATAAATTAAATATAAAATAATTTAAAATAAAATAAAAATGACGGAAAAAATTCAAAACTCCCCATACAACTGGTTCAGTACTGGCCGAGTACTGGCAAACATCACTGCAAGTACTCGGCCATTAAAAAAAAATATAAAATAATATTTTCATATGTAAATTTAAATAAATTATTTACAAAATAATTAAAATAAAATAGAAATGAAAAAAAATTAAAACATATATACCAACCTTTTCAATATTATCATAGTCTTTCAGCCGAGAAGCGATAATTAAACTCTATATGTGAAATTTTTCACACTATGTATTTCTAAAACGGATAATACTCTAGTGAAATTTAAAAAAAAAGACATAGATCGGCAAATTCATGGCTGCAGTACTGGCCCAATAACAATAGCCAATTAATGTTAACCGTTAACGGGCCATTGCTTGACCATTCAAAGTAAACTGCACTGGCAATTTTCTATAAACGATTGGCCGATTCATGGTTTCAGTAATGGCACGATAACAATAGCCAAGTAATATTTACCATTCATGGGCCAGTGCTTGGCCATTCAAAGGTAACAATATAGTAGCTATTTTCTGTAAACCATAAATTGGCCGATGAATGGTTCTAGTACTAGCCCAATAACAATAGCCAAGTACTGTTAACCATTAATGGGCCAGTGCTTGGTCGTATGTCAGTGTCTGGCAAAACCTACTTGGCTTTGTTTGGTTATGAATTGTCAATAGTCCTGTCAGCTCTACTTGATATATTTGGGGACATGATTCCATTCTTCTAGAAATCTCTATTAATAAGTCAATTAAGAGCAGGTCCCTTCGAGAGGGAAATTTGTAAATGCATTTATTATAGATGCTAGTGCTCTTTTGTGACATGTTAATTGGTCGGGGTGAGTCAATACCCACTTACATTGATAATGTAACTGCGGTGATCATGAAGCAAGTTGCAGAACAGGACACATCCTTGTATTTGATAGGTACTTCGAAAGAGTGCAACGCGATCAAAAACAGGAGTCAAGAGAACTTCCTTGTAACTACGAGCAGACAAACCTTTCACAATCCGCAACAGTATGTTGAGCTATATTCAATGCATATAAAATATAACTAACAATTCTGATTTGGAAGTATCTATTACAACGTATTGAGTTTCTTCCACACAAGTTGATGATTATTGGAACGGATCCCGACTGAATTATAAACTTCTGGCGTTGTAATTAATCGCCCAAATTAGGAAACTCACCATAAAAAAGAAGCAGACGAAATAATTGTACAGCAGGCTATTTGTCTATCAAGGTGTCCAACGAACAATATCAAGATTTTATCTGATGCCACCGACATTTTTGTTCTGCTTGTACACTTTTACAGAAAGTTAAATCTTAAATGAGCTATGTGAATGTAATCTGTTGACCAGGTCAAGCTCTCAGATATAGCAGTAACAGTTCATTACCTAAGAACCCACGCAAACTCAACTCATGTTAGCAGTACATTGTAAAACATATTTACCACTGGCTGCGATACCACTTCACAAGTCTAAAACTGTTTTGAGATCTGGCATTGAACTTAAGCTTTTAGGTTGTGTAGAATCTTCTATGCAACAATGTATAGCAGAGTCCACGAGAGTCCACAATTACACATTGCTACAGCTACAAGAAGAGGGAAATTCACAACACATCACATATTCGATACAAAGTGTGGTTAGGTGGTCTAAAAATAGTAAATAGTACTAGGAATAAGAATCAATCATAAAATAATAGTTGTTCCTTAGTTCAAGGTCCAAGTCTATTTTTTCATTTGGCGACCGGACAATTAAATAATAAAATCTGTTGGAACTGTTATAGAACTTCATAAACCTTAAACTTTGGTTGTTTGTTATATAGCTAGTAAATATTCACGCTATATAATTCAAATCTGTGTAACTTAACAGCACTATAACTAGTCATTCGCGTTATAGTTCAAATTCAGTGTTTTGACAGCATTGATTCAAAATTCATAAAATTTTCAGACTTATGTCCCGGTAAATTTAAATTTGTTGGTTAAGGAAAATTTCTTCTTCACTTCAGTAAACGTAACTTTTACTTTTGAAAATTATTAAGTAGAATAAATCTCCTTCAGTTTATTTAAAAAGTGTCTTGACTTTGGCTGTTGTATACATCCATGAATTGTTGTTCATACAAATAGAAATTTGTCTTTAAGACTTGATTTTGGAAATGTATGTAATAATGAAACATTTCATAGTAATTTGTTTTATGAAATAAAATTTTAATTTATTCTTGAATAAAGTGATTTGAGTTTTTAACTGATTAACAAATTGAAAAACAAGAACTCTTTATAAACTAATTTTTTATATATTTTCCGCGATAAAAATAAATACGGAACTTCTGATTATAAGCGAAATCAATAAAAACTTTCTTTAATAAAAAACGGAAAACGAGAACTCTATATAATAGAGGAAAAATTTGAATTAATTATTATTTTGTTTTTTTTAAATTTTGATCAATAAAACATCGCATGCTATATTTGAATTTAAAATTTTTAATTTTGATGTTCGCCACAGTTATGATCTAAAAATTTTTGGTTTGATTAACCAAAATATTGCTAAATAGTTAGCAAACTATTGAAATACAAATGTGACATGTTAACATTTGTAGTTATTTTATATTATGTAGTTATTTTGTTATTTTGTGTTGTCATGCTATGTTATGATATGTTGTTTTCCGACAACGTCTTCAAGTGTTAGTTTTGCAATATATTTCTAAGCAGAAAAGTAATAGATTTTTGTTATACATCTCTACCCAATACTTAGAATTGGAAGTTAAATTATAACTTTCATGTTCTATTTATCTTCTCCAACAGTTAAAAGTTTCCATAAAGTACATATTTTGGGTGTGTTTGGACCTTGATGTAATGAATTATCAAACTTACAAAAACAACACGCACAACACTTACTTGTATCTCACCTTATTATCTATAGTTGTTACGTGTCATTTATTATCTTACGTATTTAGCAAACCATAGTATTCAAATAAAGTAATATTTTCTAATCTTTAGTTTTGTTGTATATTGAACACAAACTAATAAAACATCAAAAAAATAAGTAACCAAATATCCTAAACATGTATTCGTTTTGTATATTAATGGCCGAAAATCCAACAGTTATTTTCATATTAATAGACAAATTATGTTTTATGTACAAATATAGGTTTTTTTTTAATATTAATATCCAAAGATGGATGACTGCATAAATATAATAAATTGTTATTTACGCTCTTTGTTCTCCAGTTTTATCACTTTATTTTGATATACATACTTTAAACGAAATCTATAAAACGATTTCTGTTTTGCATTTTATTTATATAAAATTATAGTGTAACGGTAGACATTAAAAAATGTGTATTGTAAAAATTTTAAGATTGTGGTGACGTATGTCGTATACTTACTTTTACATGCCAATTTTAGCTATTATAATTTAATAAGTCCAGATTTCATTAAACAAAATTATATAAATTTACTTAAATAAATCAATAAAACGAATTAAAAGTTTACCGATTATTATTTTATTTAAATTAAAATTTTCCTCTCAAGTGTCAGTAAATATGTCTAATCATCGTTAATGGAGCGACCGATTTGCACCTTTCGTCGATTTGTGGTACCGTCCAAGAGCAGTAGCAGAGTTCCTGAGCCTGGACATGGAGCCGGAGGATAACACCAAACCCTTCGCTAAAACAACAATCGACGTTAATCTGTATTCTGTAACACTATCCAATTTTGTATATTCAACAACCTACATTGAACTTTATTGTTATCTTCTTAAATCTAAAGTGTAAACTATAATACAACCAACTTCTGTTAAGTAGTTAAAATAAAAGCATTATTTACATGTTATACAATCAATCTCATGCATTTACTTTATTTCATTTTAGTTTTTGATCTATTTCACTTTTTAATTCTAAAAACCTGTAATTAAATTAATCATACTTTTAATTATCAATACAAACTTTTATTTTCGTTTACTGTAAATAATTTATGGCGGTGTAGTACACGCTATTATGTACATGAAACAATTTCCCCTCAATTTTTGAAAACTGTTTTTTTATTTTATCAATACAAATATAATAAAATAAGTTTGTGGAAGATTGTGTGAGTAATAAAATATTATACATGAATACAAACGCATTTGTAACTCCATATTATAAAATCAACACACATGTGCTTTTTTGTAATAACGATAGAGTATGTATTTGCAATCAAATCTATGTTAATTAATTACGGTGATTTAGAACTTGTAGATAAATTACAAATTATTGTGATTTAAATTTTTTGGTAAACTTTCACAGCTATTGGTTATACTTATTTCTTTCGCTCTACTGAGCGCAAAACGTAATAACAAGACAACCACTTGACTATATCTTTGTTTATATTATAACCCATTCAACCAACTGCAGAAATGGTTGAGTTAAAAGAAACTCAGACGATCCAAATTCCAACTTATCGAACAGTTCGTAATTTTGTCTACAGACGATACAATAGAACTGATTCAATCTGATTAGAACAATTAAAACTTGAAGAACTTATCGACTTAATGGTAATGTCGTTTAACATTATTTTAATATCTTGATACATCAATAGTATAGAGATCTTATTGAAAATTACATACGGTCACCGCCACAAATCGCCAGCATCTTGTGCACAGATGGTTCTCGAACCAATGTGGGCACAGGAGCAGGAGTGTCTGGTCCTAGAGAATAAAACGGACGGTTGCCTTAGGCGCCACAACAACAATATTTCAAGCCGACATTTTTACTATTAGCAGTTGCGCTCTTCTATGTGCTGAAAGAAAGTGCAAAAATACTCTTGGCACTAAAATTTATCCGCTTGGATTCAAAACTAGCATTAGAATGCTACCAAAATCTACAAAAAGTCTCCTGCAATAATAAGAGCTACCCATCGTGACCCAGCTACACAGGGATACAAGGAAACGTTATTGGCGACAGTTTAGCAAGGGAAGGTGATAATAATAAACTTGCTGGACGAGAACCATGCTTCGGAATGGTCAAGAGTTCGCTCAAAAGCACAATTCAACATGGGAACAGGAACAAAATGCTAAATTATGGAGAAGCAAAGAGAGACTAGCACACTCCAAAAAGGTTAGTCGTGGTCGTAGTCGAGACTAGCAAGGTCCAAAAGTTTTAGTCGTAGAAGACTAACACTTCCACTACCAAAAGACGTCACTCCAATTGAGCTAATTAATTTTATTAAGAGTAACGACATCGACGACGACTGACTAATAAAACAACCAGGGTAAGCACAACAAACCTTCAGGTCGCCGTGCTACTTGAAGTCTCGGCGCCCTCCAATAAAATAAATATAAAAATTAGATCCGGTTAGTCACACATCTTAAATATCTACATGATTAGCCACATCCTGCAAACCACTTACTCAATTGTCCAGAACTCCCAACCTACCTGACGAAAACAAATTTGTAGTACCGCTCAAGGGCAGTAGCAAATTTCCTGAAGCTAGACATGGGTCGAAAGAGTACCACAGCACTCGTTGCTACAACAACAACAACTACTAGGTGCTACTAATGATCAATTCAAAGAATCTCATGAAATGTATGGTTTTGGATTTAAGTAATGTTCTTTTTTTTAAGATGAATTTCTTCGAGTTTGCTTCAAACTCTTTTAAAAAGTACCGGTTTGCTCAAAGTACTTTGATAAATTACTTTCTGGATAGTATGCATATTCCCGTTAAGCTTGTGTAACACACTTTGTTACCTTTACAGCTACACTGTTTCAGATTACCCTCATGTCGTGATTTATAAAAATGTTGGAGGTAAATGTAACCATGGAAATAAAATCGGTCAGATTAGATCGGACCATTGCATCGTTTTTGAAGTAGACCAAATGTTTTACCGAATAGGCTAGACTTACATCAAGTGACTATTGAAACCTTTTTTATAGTTATTTTTATTTAATCACTGGGAAAGCTAACTTCTTGGTCGTAAATGCCTCTTTAGGACTGAGCATTCCTATATACTAGTATCATGGAATAATTAACTGTTTATAGTTAGAAGTTTAAAACGTCCTTGAAACATACAGTTGTGTTCTATCAAGGTGTTTCCACTGTTAGACCTGCGTTCTTTTTCAGGTTTGTTTCGAGATTAAGCCTATAGTTTACGTTTTATAAACATAGTTCTGCGTGTTAATATACTTACATTACTTATACTTTCTATACTTACATTTTTATTAATAAATACTAAAGTCAAGTTGTCAAAACTTCAAAATTTTGAAATTATGACAATTTTTAGAAATAAAAAATGATGGATAGCGTATTACGTGTTGAGTACGCGAACTAAAATACAATTCTGAATTTTCAAAACCAACTATTTTATCAGATTTGGATTTGGATTTCGATACATGAAATTAGTGTAATTTGGCAAATAAAATACGGCTTTATTCATATTTGTTGTACATAATAAAAGATGTACCGATTCAAATTTATTGCCTACTGCTTTTGAATTTAAAGGAGAGTAAAACCTATCTACAGGAATCCCTTCCTTTAAAAAAAAATATATAACAAAATTTATGCTGAAATTAAAAGTTTAAATGAAATTAAAATAAGAATGGAAAGACGTTAAGGAAATTGGAATCTAACTTTTCTCGACCTTGACTTATAAAGAATTTCATCCGTAATATGAGCTGACTTGAGTCTGTCAATTGAAATGGAAATATTTTTTCCTTTTATTTCAAATATAAAACTCTTCCGGAAACGCCTGATTACTTTGTATGGACCCTCATAGGGTGGTGAGAAACCTGTTTTAACTTTATCCACCCTGATAAAAACAAAGTCGCATTCCGTGAGATCTTTCGGAATGTAAATATTCTCTGTTGAGGATCCTTCCGGGTATCTTTCGGGATTAAGGATTGCATCCATAGTTTCAAA
This sequence comes from Diogma glabrata, assembly GCA_963693315.1. Classification (NCBI taxonomy): domain Eukaryota; kingdom Metazoa; phylum Arthropoda; class Insecta; order Diptera; family Cylindrotomidae; genus Diogma; species Diogma glabrata. The sequence goes on from OY856186.1 coordinate 302,803,551, forward strand.
TGGTCAACCAGATCTGTTGGTTCGATTGGATGCGAATCCTGTGGATGTATGAACAGTTCTCCAGGGATCTTCACGCTTTGCCCGTAGACAAGATCCGCAGGAGTGCATCCTAGGTCAGCTTTGACCGAAGATCGAATGTCTAACATGACGATGGGGAGCGCATCACTCCAATTTATTGAGTTTCCATGAGCTCTAGAGTTACTTTAAGTTGTCTATGGAATCTTTCGACTATTCCATTGGCTTTGGGGTTGTAAGCCGTCGTCCGTAGTCTTTGAGAACCAATGATGATGAGCTCTTGAAATAACTTCGATTCAAAAATTAGCTCAGCGATCAGAAGTTATATTTAACAGCACACCTGACACCAAACCTAGAAATATGATTTGTAACGAAAGCTCTTGCAACTGCTTCAACTGTTCCATCTTTTAAAGGAATGGCTTCAGGCCATCGGGTGAAACGACCAATGGTCGTCAGGATATAGCGATATCCATGAGAGGGTGGTAAAAAGGACCTACCAAATCTATATGAATATGCTCAAATCTGACCGTGGGGACAGGTGTCTGTCCAAATTCTGAATGAGTGTGACGGTGAACCTTGGATCTTTGACATGGTAGGCATGCGTTAGACTTAGACCAAAAGCCAACGTCAACATTCATTGACGGCCAGAAGTATCGTTTTGTGACCATTTACAGCGATGCTCTTGTTCCAGGATGAGAGAGATTGTGTAGCGAATCGAAAATAGATCGTCTCAGAGGTTCAGGTATATATGGACGTAATGCGTTAGTCGAAGTCTCGCACCAAATCGGTTTCCTCGAATGATTGGTTGAGTTAGGTTCTAACTTTCGGTTAGATCCTACAACTTTTGCTTTTTTTTTGTATTAAATTTGTGAGTTCTGTATCAGACTCTTGAATTTTGATGAGTTTATCAACATCAAGACCCGTAAAATTGATATTTATTTCCTCAGTTGGTGAAAGTGTGTCGGTCACTAAATTATCCGTACCAGAAATGTGTCGAATATCTGTTGTGAACTGTGAAATAAAGTCCAGATAACGTGCCTGGCGAGGAGTTCTCTCTGTCTTTGGGGCGATTGATGTTACTAGAGGTTTGTGGTCTGTGAACACTGTGAACAAACGACCTTCTATAAAGTATCGAAAGTGTTTAATTACTAGAAAAGTAGCCAATAACTCGCAGTCAAAGATAGAATATTTTTGCTCTGCAGGCGAGAGCTTTTTGGAGAAAAATCCTAAGAGTTTCCAACATCCTTTATTTAATTGTTTGAGTACTGCTCCTGTTGCAGTATCTGAAGCATCCAAGGCTTAAGAAATCAAGAGATTGTACACCAAATACGCACTTAGAAAGTTTGATTTTAATATCAAAAGCAGCAAATCTATGAAAAAGTAGGCGTAAATAATGTTGGTGCTCCTCAGGGGAATTGGTTGCCACCAAAACGTCGTCAATATATACACAAAAAAGAAGTCAAGTCCTTAGACCACTTCGTTCATAAAACGCTGAAATGTCTGAGCTGCGTTTCTCAGACCATAAGGCATTCTAAGGAATTCGAAGAAACCAAAAGGGACAGTAATCGCTGTTTTGTGTATGCCTTCCGCAGCAACTGGGATTTGATAGTAAGCACGTACAAGATCGATTTTTGAAAACATAGTGCATTCGTTAAGATGCATGAAAAAAGCCTGTGTGTGTGTGGTAGGATGTATCGTTCTGGAATGGTAACATCGTTCAAACGTCGTTAATCCCCGCACGGTCTCCAGTCATTTAATCGGAAGTAAATGCTGTGGAGATGAAACATAAGATGAGGAAGGTCTAATCAATTCTAGCTTAGACATATGTGAAAACTCATATCTGGCTATCTTGAACTTGGTAGCCTCAAGTCGCCGTGGTCGCGAAAAAGGTAGTTGTCCTACTGTGATAATTTTGTGTAACACGGTGTGTTTGACTGGGCGTTGAATTTGGACTCCTGTGTACGGGTATCTGAAAGGATTTCTCCGTAGATTCCCTGGATGTCAAACAAACGTAGTGATGGCGTCTAAACACGAAATAGTATTCACTATGTTTGTGGTTGAATCGAGCAAGCACTTGCGCTTGCGGTCGACTATTAAACCAAATTTAGTCAGAAAGTCAGCACCTATAATAGGTTTACTAACTGACACTACGACAAATGAGTGTCGTAATTCTCTGCAGCGACCAAAATCTAAGTGCAATAATTTAGAACCATTAATTCGAAAGAGGTCGAAATGGGATTACTGATACGTCAACACCCATGTCGATGAGGAATTGAAGTTTGGTGTTTTTGCCCAGCGTTAGCCGCGTATACGTTGGGACTTAGAAGTTTGCCGAGTTTGGTGTTTCGGTAGGGTTAGATGATTTGTAGGAACATTTTCCTACACATCGTATTGCCCTTGGTCCAAATTTTCGGTGAAACCAGCTAAGGTTACCGAACGAAAGTAATCTACCTCTAGATCTGCTAGTGCTGCGTCGAAATAACGAGTATCTAAAGGTTTGCGGTGATCTCCTGCCCTGATTGATGGTATTTTTCCAACGATCTAGGCGAGATTTCATTTGATTTAGAGAAGTGGTCAATTGTTCAACCATCTTCTCAAGTGAATTTTTTGGTTTTTCCTGTGGTTTTTCCTGTTGATGTTGATGGTTCATTAACCCCATCAATTGATAAACGATCAATTTTTACACAAGAAGGGGCGGTAGGATCGCGTACTGCTTCCCAGACTCTGTCCGCGATAGGTAGCAGTGTTTGAATGTTGTCACTCTTAATTGAAACGACAACAGACTTGACACTAAATCGGAGTCGAGCGATCCAAAGCTTTTTAACAAGCTTTGGATTCAGCGTGGAGGAATCACTAGCTATCTGTAGTAGCTGATCGTAGAAGGTAGAGGGTTTTTGGCCCCCCATCTCTACGGTTTGAACCACTTTTTCGATTCGCTCCTGTTCTATTTGTATTAGGTGACTGATTATTGTAGTCTTTAACTTGCTGTATAAATCAGTAGTGGGTGGATTTAGTAATACATTACGTATTAGGGATAACACCGGACGCCCGAGTGCAGTGTATTTTAACTTGTCTTCTGTAATGTCCCTTGTAGAAAAAATGTTTTCGATTTGTAAAAACCATAACCCAGGATCGGATTCAATGAAATCCGGAAGTGGGATTTGAACACTTGCCATTCTAGATGTCTTAGGGATAGAAAGTTAGGTTCCGGTATGGATGGAGCTACCGAAAATTTACCAAAAACTACACCGGAACGCGTTGTTTTGCCTTGTTTTTGTTTTAATTCGGTATCTGAGTCGCGATCACTCATCTAACGATTGAATTTTAAATAAAGAAAAATAAGTCAATTCAAATTGCAAATAATTACGTCCGCAGATAATCCAAAAATATTTGTACACAATGGTCACGTCGGGGTCACTAAGAGTTGCTTCAACGAGAAACTACGAAAATATAGTGTTCGATGCAGGAGAGCCCCGTTAACATCGAAAAAATGTTTAAAACTTTAATCTGGCAATCAGCCAGAACCACTTGTAGCCAAGCAATCTTTAGTCAAACAGTTAAAGACGCAACTGTTTCATCGGAGTATGGAACAATGAAAGCAATTGTTATTATACAATTTAATTGAACTCTGTTTTGATGTACGTTGTGGGATCTGCAATAGTTTGACAATATTTTCAATTGGCGTTATATGTATGGGCTAACCTGCAAAAGTTTACTTTATACAAAACCCGTAAAACAACGTCAAAAATTTTTTAACAAATTTTCTACAATAATCTTTATTAAAACAAAACCAAAAACAAACAAATCATTTTCGTTGAAGCTTAAATTCTCACAAAAAACTTGATATATGCAATCATTTTTGATAAGTTTCTTAAATAGCCTTATCAGTCTTTTTTGTGTTATGTGTAGAATTCCAATTGACACATCAGTTTTTAATTTAGTCACAGAGGCGATGATTCGACAATTTTTTTTATAGATATTAGAAGATTTCTTAATTGAAACTCCACGAATTCTTATATATTTAATAAATACCAAATAGATATCAAAATATCAAATATTTGAATTTGAGTTACTCAACCAACATGAGTTTAAGTTAATTAAATAATTCTTCAATAATATTATTATTGCAGATTTTTGGTAATATTTGCATTTAATTTCTAGACAATACTCTGTACGAATTCATGGGATCTGCATCGTTTTATTTTAGTCTACATCTAAGTAACGTTATTTTTGGAATTTGTTTAGGATTCGAACTGACACTTTTTCGATCTCTTATGTCAGCCTGCGTTATTAATTTTCGCATTGAATAAAAGCAATCATTTATGAAACAAACTTTTTACCTTGCTTTTTGCATCGACCCAATTCTTTTGGATTTGATCGCTGACTAGGCAGCTATAACAGACGGTTTCATTAAATGTCCAACACCTTTATTGTTTCAAAACAACAGGAGAACTAGATACCAAACAGTATTCCTCAACATGAATATTCTTTCAATAACTCTAACCAAAGAAAATTGAAATTTCTAGTATAAATACTGCGTCAAAACAATACACAAAGTATTTCTAACAATTAAATCGCTTATTCACAATGACAATTTAACTGTCTTACAAATAAATTAATTGGCTGTCAATACAATCGCATTCCAATTTGAACTGTCTTTCTTAAAAGTTGGAGAACGTTTCTTTAATTCTATGAAAAAATATGGATTACTTTTTTTTCTATTCGTTCACTTCACGTGAATTAATTGATTTGTATGGACATATTTTATTTGTTGTTTTGTCAACCTTTATCCTTAGAATTAGTAACACATGTTTGGTGATATCATTTTTGTTTTTGAAATTTTGTAAGGAGAAATTATGTTTGAATACAATTTTGTTTTGTGTTTTGCTATAATTTTGTAGATTCGTAGCAATATTTAAAGTCTAAATATTGAATGCAAAAATTCCCATTTAGAAATAATAATTTATGTATAAAATTTCGCAAATTTACATATTTCATACAAATATTTTCCTGTGACAAATGTTATATATTTAACACACTATTTCTTTTTTATATGATAAATAGTACATGATACCAAGGATTATAAGTGAGCTATTATTGTTCGAGAACTTACATCCTGAGTCGTGTAGTATTGGGCAGAGATGCATATTAAACATAAAAATCTTTGGATATCCACAAGTATTTTATTTCTGTTTGAAATGTACTTACACTGCTCCTATTGTATTGGTCTAGAAACTTCTCCGTATAGCGTAAATGTTGATTTCTAAAAAAATTATTTGTATTTAAAAAAAATATATATTTAGACTGCAACATCCTGACATTTGCCAACTATACCTATTAGTCATCAGACGGACATTTTTTGCTTATTTAGAATCGTTACGACCTAAAACGGCAGAAATTCCAAAAAATGGGGGGTTGTAATACTTAGATCTTTCAGACTGAAGTAATTAATTAACTGTATAAATCTTTAGAAGTACTTATTTTTAAAAAAAGTAACGTCCAAAATTTCTAACTTTCTGTAATATATATTTTTAGGTTGGTGGTCAATGGCCCAATTAGCAGCTCAAGATTATTTTACTAGATTACAAGCGTCTGGATTATCTCAGCTACCATTTTCACATCATGAATTGGCTGGTGCTTTTCCACAATCTTTTATGAATGCTGCCTCTGGTGGATCATCATCATTATCCCGTAATGGTGGGGAAAAAATTAGTAAAAATACAAAAAAAGAGAAAAAGTTATCGTCTAGCAATAGTGGTGGAAACGATGGACGAGGTAGTGGTAGTGGAATTGGGAATAGTGGAAGCAATACTGGATATAAGGTACATTAACATACTTATTTTGGGTTCCCCTTTTTAAAAAATTATTTGCACATATGAAATACAAAAAAATATATTTTTTTGTTGATGAATATATTGAGAACTTTATTTATTTTCAATATATTTCTCATCAATATAAATAATCGCAACATAGCGTTTTCCTTTTTTATTAATCGATAAATTGTAAAATTAATTTTTGTGGTTTTTATAAAATATCGGAATAACGTTTCCCTTGAGCGTCAGATTATTGTAAGGGTTAGTTTATTTTTGATTGATAATCAAGTTTTAACTGTTTAAATTAAAGCATCCGTCATCATCGTCTGGATCATCATCAGCATATAAATCATCATTATATAACTCAGCAAATTTTCACAAAGAACTTCTGGCAATGCAAGCTGCAGCAGCTGCAGCCAGCGGAAACATGTCTTCCCACCAACAATCACAATCAAATTTATCATCTAATAAAAAATCATCATCGAATTCATCGAATATGTTAGGAAGTTCAAGTTCAAAACATCATTCAAATAATAGTAGTAACAATAGTGGTAACAGTTTACATTCAAATCAAACATCAAGTCATCATAATAGAAGTGATCTATCAACAACCTCATCAAAGGATATTGGTATGAATAAAAATAATCATACCTCAATATCAACTTCCGGAACCAATACATCAACATCTTTATCATCATCCCAATCGGCAGCAGCAGCAGCAGCGCAGGCATCTATGAATGCATTGAATTCTTTATCGCAGATTGGAAATTTAAATTTAACATCACAGCAGAGTGTAACAGCGGCTATGAATGCATTGGCGGCAGGATCCACAAAGGCCAAGGATTACATGACGTCTGGAATTCTCAAGTAAAATTTTGTTGCAAACGAAAATTTTAAGAATGTTTCATAATTTTTTTTTATTTAAATTTTAGCGCTGCATTAGAAGGTAACGATCCATCCTCAATTCTCGGAGTTCGTCTCCCTCCTGATACAGAAATAATAAAATACACCTCATCAATAGTTGGACCCAAAATTCCGGGGACAACAAATCGTGGCAGAAAGAAGACAATCTCACTTGATCCAAATCCATTGATGACTGGTTTACATGGGCTAGGTGGCAGTGGAAGTGGCGGTAACAGTAACAGCAACATGGGCTCCATCGGGGGTGGTAGTGCTGCTAAAAGAGCAAGACTTGAATTAGATTATTCAAATTTACAAAATGCCCATCAAAATGATCGTGTTGAAGTTATAAAACTTCCACCAACGATCACTTCGAATGGTGCATTTAATTTTTCTAAAATTAATAATAACAATAATAGTTCAAAAGATACGTTATTAAATCAAGATAGTAATAATCAAAATAATGATTGGTCTGGTTTAAATTTATCATCGAAGTCAACATCATCACAAAATAATGCTAATGATAGTGATATCGATGCACCATTAAATTTATCATTAAAATCTGATACGAAAAATAATAATAATAATAACAATAATATTAGTAACAATAGTAATAATATTAATAGTAATAATACTAATGAGGTATCTATAACGTCGGGTAGTAATAGCTTACAAAGTCTTAGCTCGATAACAGCAGCACTTGGAACGGGAAGCGGAGGAGATCGAATCTGTAAGTTGTTTAATTCTTTTAGTATAAAAATATTTCCTACAAACTATGAGTTTATTTTCGTTTCTTGTTTAATACCTTGCAAATTTATTTTTTTCTATTAGTTATTAGTTTAGTTAATTTTGTTGTTTGATTTTTTTTATTATACGAATGGTTTTATTGTTTGCTTTTCTTCTGCTACAATTTAAAGTTGTGTTTTCATTTTATGTTTTGCATGTTAAATTATGCGCATTAGTTACTATATTTTTTGTGATTATTTGTTATAAGCTAAATAATTTGTTAAAATTTTATGAGAATTATTATTTTCTCTGTATTCAAATGTGAGCGTTGCAAATTTTTTATTCCAATTATAATAAAGCTTTTTGAACAAATTCATTTAGTACAATGAAATTCAACTGTATGTTTGGTGTTCTGTGACTCATCTTTTGTTTTAACCATACGTCTTGCGAAACCATACCATACCATACGTCTTTTAACCATACCATACGTCTTGCAAAATGGTTGAACTGTTGTGAAATAAAGATATTTTATTCAGTATGTGTGATGAACCAATTGTGGTGTATGTAAAAACATTTGTTTATTGGGTGTCACAGTTTTAAATGACCTACTCTGGAACGATCATGTAATGGCGATGGCAAAAAGCGCGTGTAGAAAACTCGGCCTCCTAATAAACAGATGCAAAAAATTTTTCACTCATATCAATTGCTGCATGTTTATAAGTCCTATATTCGTCCCTGTATGGAGTACTTTTGTCAAGTTTAGGGTGCTGCTTCTGTCCTGCATATTCTCTTCTGCTGCATCTTGACCCTCCTGGACTCTTCAAAAGCGGGCTATACGAATTGTGGGTGAGCGAGATTTGACATCAAAACTTAGTTCCCCACAACATCGTCTCACTGTTCTTGAACTCGTTGTTTTTTATAAATATCGTCATCAACAGTGCTCAGATGAAATCAGCAGCATCATGCCTCAAACTTATTCTTTCCCCCGTTTCACTCGGCAATCGGCTAGCGCAACCAGTCAAACGGTCGAGATCCCGTGTTGTCATACTGGCAGATCGCAGAAAGACTTCTTTGTCCGAACTGCATACAAGTGGAATAGTTTGCGGAATGCGGAATCCATAGTCTCAGGTGGTTTCAATCCGCAGAGGTTTAAAAAAAGCGTTAATCAACACCTTAGAGCGCAAGTTGTTGTGGGACGTATGTCTTAAAAGGTATTTATGTGTTGTTGTGACACATGTTGTAAACCTTATAACACAACACTTTTTATTTAAAAAAAATATCAAACAACCCGCTGACCCCGACGGTATTCCAACCCTCATTCTTAAAACTTTACTAGGCATATTTGCCTAGTCTGTTTTTCTTATAAAACCGGAATATTTCTCGATTCTTGGAAGCTGGCCAGTGTTCAAGCCATACCAAAGAAAGACGGTAAAATAGACCCTAACAATTACAGACCAATTGCTATTCTGTCGGTTTTAGCTAAAATATTCGAAAAATATGTTAACTATAATAAAATAGAATATTTGTAGAATAGCAGAATAGAATAGCAGTATGGTTTTCGTAGAAGTAATGCAGCAGTTGATCTGTTAGCCTACGTATCCCATCTCTGGAACAAATCGATAGAGAACCATGGTGAAACGCTTAGTATTTCACTTGATATTTGATCCAATATTTTCACAACCAATGTTGACTTTCCTCAAGGCTCTGTACTCTTGTCAACCTTGTTTCTATTATACATTAATGATTTAATTATTTCTACAGTGCATCCAATCCATAGTTTTGCTAATGACAGTACATTGCATGCATCACATGCATCTCTTAAATTTTGATCTCATACTGCAGTCACCACTGATGGAGAGCTGTTAATTGATTCTATCAACAAAGTCCTGGATCGTATAATGGAATGGGGCGATTGTAAACTTGTTCCATTTAACACAAACAAAATAAAACTTTGCCGTCTTTCATGAATAGAGCGACATAGAAATGGAATAAACATGTGCTCAACCTCGCTAAATCTACAATGCAAAAAATAGGATCCTTGATTGTAAAAAGTTTTTCAATCCCGATCAAATTTTGCTGATCTATAACTCCTTCATTCGCACATGTATTGAATACCGTATTCATATCTAATGAGGTGCTTCTCAGTCAACAACAAAATGTCTAAACTCTGTACATTTTTATTTATTTAGCGTATGGTTTTTATTGTGACACATTAAAAATTAAACTTAAAAATAGGTAGACTCTTCTATGAAATCTACCTAAAACAAAACATGGATACACATTAAATGAACTTACAATCGATTTGATTGCGCGTCTTTTAAGTAAAAATTATTGTGATTTTGATTTTGGTTCATATTTATTTTTTTTTTGTATCACAGCCAAGAGTTCGAAATGAAATGTTTGGCTACCAAGTTGAAATAGACTATTTGCGTAACCCAGGGTGCAGCACGAGGAGCTTATCTATTTCACACACCCCGACAATATACTTTGCTTATTGGCAAAGTATACTCTGTACAGAGACGGCAATACGGTTGATTGGTAATACCGAGGTAATACCGAACTATCTGATCAACTTGATTCACTTCAGCACCTAAGAAATATGGCTGAATTGTCAATCTACTATAAATATAACTTTAGCGAATTCTCCACTAAGGAAATTCAAAATATCCTTCCATCGTGTGCGCAGTACAATCGACGTATAAGAGCTTCCAAGTTATCCCATCCACTTGTTGTCCAAAAACCTCGTAGAACTGTGTCCTTTCAGAACGATTATTTTAATAGAGTTGCTAAATTGTGGAACTCAATTCCCTCCTCCGTATTGCCCGATGAATTCGCCCCACAGACATTTAAAGAAAATCCAGTCTATCGTCATTTGAAACAATTAGTATAGTTTTCACATATCCTCATTCCTTCCATTTTCCTCATCTCCTTCCTTTATAGTTGACATGAATGGTATCTTCGGATATTCAAAGAGTTTGAATAATGAATATTTCATGTTTAGTGTGCTAAACATGTCTAACTAATTGACAAAAAAAAAACCAAAAGGATGCGCCTTTATTTGTTAATGATCTGTATACTTTGCTGTATACTTTTGACTCTTTAAGGATAGGAAAACGCCGAAACGAGTGATTTGTGCAGAGCACTAACACATGCAAAACAATTTTTCTTGTGACTGGTGATTTTCAACAATAAAATTGATTTATACAAAATTAAGCATGTTTAGTGTTCATTACCTGAGGTTTGAGATAGTTAATTAATATTTTTAGCGGCCAATTTTGCTCCAAATATACATAATCAAGATTAGCGTTTACGAGCCTAATATTTGTGTAGCTGTTCGATTGTTTTGTCATTGCTTTAACATTACTAACAGAGAATTCAATCGACATAGTCAAGGTTATAAACTCAAATAGCGTAATATGTATTTCTTGGGAAATAAGAAAATTAGAAAATGAAAGAAAAACTCAGAATTCACTTGTGTTGATCAGGAGCATTGCACATAGTTAACCGAGCAATTCTTTCTAGCTTGAACTGAGAGAACTTCATCTTAAGTCTTGAGCATAATTTCTTCAGCTTAACTGGTGGCTGACTGATAACCTGGATCAAGAGCTAAATGTTTGACTGTCTGCTGATTTTATGTTTATTAAACTGTGACGAATCAGGTGGTGGCTACTTGTTCATTCTCTTAAGAGTGTCTCTATTTAGGTCTTTGTTTGGTGAACACACCTAGGTTTGAAATCATTCTGAGATAAGATGATATCGTTGCAAGTGTCTCATATATTGAGCTGGCTAAAAACGATGCACCAGCAAGTAACCAGTTGAAGCAGGATCTTCCTTGCAATTTAAAAAAAAATACTATTATGATCAATTTTATTCTTATATTATTTTACTTTTCATACAGCTTTTCATGCTTTAACCTATTCTTAAGACACTTAATTACAGGGAACCTGTTTTTTTGGACCTGATTTTAAGCTTTGAATTTTCTTTAAATTTCTTTGGTTTTTTCTAATATTTGCCGTATTCTTTCGATTCTAAAACGCACTTTTTTTTCATTTTGCCTTTCCAAGAAATTTTTGAAGGCCTTTTATAATCGGCCTTTTATAAATACTTTTTTTGTCGGTCTGCATCTTTGAATCGAAGGAATACGGTATTACATTTTTGTAGAAATCCTCATTTTTATATGTTTGCAATGTTTCTTAGCTTTCCATTTTTAAATTTTATTACGTTTGATAATTTATTTCTTTTTCTTAAAATTTGTTTAGTGTTATTTATTTTTGAAATATGAAAAAAAAAATCCATTCGTTTAATTGTAGCACGAAGAAAACCAGCAAACAAACCACGTCGATTAGATCAAGAAACAAGTTCATGCACTTCCTCTTCTTCTACTTCTACGACATCGTCAACAAATCTTACAAATACGTTATCATCATCGAACACACCATCAAATGCAAATCAAACAACATCAAACTCTAATAACAATAATAATAATAACAATAATGCAAATTTATTAAATCTGAGTTTACTTTATAATAAACTATCGGAATCTGGTTTAAATGATGAGCAAGAATATTCTTCATCATCGAGTTAGTTTTTATTAAAAGAAAAGATTAAATGAACAAAAAATTTTTTATAATCATTTAATTTTCTTCTTTCTTAATTTGTTTTTCTTTACTACATATCACTATTTTTAAATAATTAAATTATTTTTGTTCATAATAATTTTTTTCCAATAATATTTCATTTATATTAGTTGGTGAAGGATAACAAACCGAAAATAATCTTCCCAAGGAAATAGTTTAATTTCAAATTTATTTCAGTGCACTACAAAGAGGGTCGTCCAAGAAATTTAGGACGTGGTGTATCAAAACCTAAGAAAAATACAGTTGCATCGTTATTAGCTCAAAGTCGTGCTGTTGGAATTAAACCAATGCTAACCACACAGCATTTGCTTAATCAAGGTGCTGATATAGAAAAAATTCGACAAGCTATTTCAGAGGCGAATCAAAACTTAGACGTTTCAACAGATTCAGAGAGTATTGCTGCTGAAAGTGGAATGTCAGAGTCAGAAGGAGAGGGAGAACAATTTAATATGAACGATCTAAGGTTGCCATTAGATAAAGGATGGAAACGTGAAACAATAATCAGAGGGTTAACAAAAAATGGCCAAATTAAGGGTGATGTTTACTATTACGGTCCGGGGGGAAGTCAAAATAAATTAAAAAATATGACACAAATACAATCGACCCTTGATGGCATGTCCCCATCGATAAATTTAAATCGTGATAATTTTAGTTTTTCCGCACGTGCTATTGTTGGGTCATTTTTGCAACCGGCACCACCACCTTATGCAAATGATAGCGAATTTATTCGTATGTCTGATATTGAAGTTGCCAAAAAGTTAGAAGAATTAAAAATATTCACAAGACATTCAACATTGGGTGTAGAACAACGAATCGAAATAGCTAGACAACAACAAGCAATGCGGGATGCTAAAAAATTGGCTAAAGAAGAATTGGCTAGAAGTAAAGAAAAGGTAAATTGTGTAAGAATAAAAATGGAGTTTTTAAATAATGGGCACAGCTAAAGTTGTTTTATTTTGAATTCATTAGGCGCGACAAGCTAAAGAAATTGAAAGAACAGAACGACTTGAGCAAGCAAGAAAGGAACGAGAAATAAAAAACCAACAAGCAATTGAGGTAATTTTTTTATTTTTATTTGAAAATCTTTTACATTTACAGAAACAACAAATAGTTTATTTTGTTTAGGTTATTCCGTAATTGCAAATATCACTATAATCTTGACGTTTTAGTTTTCAAATATTACTTGTGTTGTACATTCACCGTTTTTCGTTTAATTTATTTTTCGTTTTTTTTGCCAAAGATTCGATAATTAACTAAACTATATGATCTTTAATGATACCTATTTTTATAGGCACGACGAAAGCGTCAAGAAGAAATTGAAAAACAGAAACAAGAAGAAAATCAAAGAAAGCAACAGGTAAAATTAAATCAATTAATTTAAATTGATAGGTTTATGTTACCATAAAACCGCTAGGGAAAATATTAGTTAAAGATCGTGGAATTGTAATTCGTTTTCTATTTTAAAAAAAGCCAACATACGTTTTTATTTCATTTTATGTTTTTAATTGATTTTGTTTGATAAAATTTGTTTCTGAAAAAAAAATTAATTTGAACTCGTTTTCGACGTATAACTTTTACAGGAAAAGGAATTAAAACGGCAACAGGCTATTTTGGCTAAAGAACAGGTATACACAATAATTCAATGAAGAAAACCATCTTTTTTTTATGAATTCCAACTCAAGACATTAGAACTATTAATTTATTTATTTTATGTTTATAGCAACGTTATTGTTTGCCGTTTGTGTATATTGTGTTTGTTCTTTTATCATTTGTGTTTTTGTTTTTAATTACAAATTTATTTAGTTTTCTTTATTGTTTTGAGTTTATTATTGAAAGAATTGCAACATAAGTAATTGTTAAAACTTTGAAATATGATTTTATTGTGACGATTTCAAAATAGTGTTTAAGAAGTGGTATTTTTAATGATCATAAAACTTTTTACCATGACATGTCGTCGTCTTTTTTTGATTATCTTATGGTAAATCTGCGTAACTTTTAAATTATTACGTATAGACTGTGGCACTATTTGATGAAAAATAAGAATATTTAATTTTAAGTCCTCCACTCCGTAGAACCCAATATGTCTGCCATAGTAAACCACTGTGTACCTGTGTTTGTTTGACTTAACTTGCAGATTTAGTAGATTTACAATGGAAAAGAGAAAACGTTCGTTATACGAAATTTAATTAGTTTACTGTAGAGTTTTTAAACACTTTAAATTTTGTCTTACAGGATTGAATGTCACCTGGCACTTCTTCCTGAGTTCACAGGTAATGTCTTTATTTTTCTCTATGTTCTCTTTTCTTCTTTCCGACGTTCACTAGAAGGTTTTTGTTACGAGATGAAGCTTTAGATTTGTTGTTGATATCTTTTCACACATGAGTCGGTCAGATTTAATGAATTAATTACAACACATTCTCCCAGAAGTTTTGTGATTTTAAGAGTAATTCAATTCTTATCAACAACTTAACGGACGATAAATTGTTACCATGAGGTATAAAATGTTAGCATGACGTGTCCTTCAAAGTTTGACTGGTTCATACATTATACTATACAGGTATGCAGTGTCTAGTTTTCACTTTTAAAGGCAGTACAGATCGTATGATGATTGTTTTCGTTTATGCAGACAGCTAGATATAGTCGGTACTCGTCATCCATATCTGGATATCCGAGTCTACTAGTATTTTACAAGGCAACTGCCTTTTTGGTGATATATTTATTGGTATCCTGCTTGTTAGGCTAGATATCCTTAATAACATTAGTCCTTAGACATTTGAAATATCTCGGGTGTAAGAAACTTACTTAGTCGCTGCAGTAGATATTAGGGTCGCATACATCAAATTTGATGTGTTGAGGCTGACCAACAGCTTTCTTATTGATTGCTATCCTTAACCACAGGTTTTACTTTGTCACCAGTGTATTTATTCTGCAGACTTAGTTTATGTTTAAAGACGACAGCTATTGGCTGGATTGCCTTATACAGCTTGTTAGTTGTTAAGGTGCATCAACTTTAGAAATGTTGTTTGCGGTTATTGTGTTTTTGGATTTGTCAACGACCGGGACGCCATCATACATTATGTTCCATAACACCAGGACTGAGTATTTTCGGACTGTTATGTTATATTCCACATCCTCGGAGTGTTGTCATAGAAATGCACTACAGTCCCCATTTCGTCGTCAGTAGATTTGTTTTATCGTGAACCCGAATCAACCTTTAGATAAGCCGAACAATTGCCTAACTTTTTGGGCTTTGTGTGTGTTTTGATGACTGCGATTATTGTTTCGATAACTTGGTCTACGTTCAAAAATCGTAATATTATTTATATACTCAAGAACTTGGCTAATTTGAATGAAGTTGTAAAATTGATTAATTATAAAGCAATACTGTCCCATTCTGTTAATTCTGTTATTCATATCGTGATAGGATCGACATGATATTGAAATTCGGAATTTGATCCTATATTTTCCTATGGAAAAGTAATTTTAGTATATACTTCGGTTTGTTGAATTTGAAGTACTTTTTTTTGTTTATGTAATACGCGTAGTCATTTGACTTGCTGGAACTTGCGCTTGATTTTTGCACAACTAAAAATTATGGATTATCCCTTAGATCCTTATTCTTGGTTTAAAACATTCACAGTCGTTGTTTTTGAATTTCATTCGATTGGTTTGTTTTATAAGTACTGTTGGTCCCTACCGTATAATTCGAAATATCTTGTACAACTTCAAAATCGCACAATAAAATTTAACCACAACTCAAATAATGCCATTATAATCTTTAGAAATACAATATTCAAATATTATGTGTTGTAATTTGTAGTTTATGATGTCCAAATGTTTATTTTTTGTTTATAAATATTAATGTAGATTAGCAAAACTGCAAACGAAAAAAAAACGATTCTTTCCATGAAAATCATATCCTTTCATAAGAAGCAAAGATGATATCTCCGACAATAAACAAAAAAAAATATTTATAATATTTATTCACGACTTAAATGTTAGTTCCGTTATTTAGAGTTTTATTTTATTTCCACGCAGATGTATCTGCAGGATCTCAACAAACAAAAGGAATTGCTCTACACTGTTGAATTGGTATGCAAAATAGTAAATTAAATATTAATTGTTTTTAATTTTAAATATTAATAAACTTAAAAAACATATTTTTTTTTTGCATTTGAGGGAATACAAATTTTCATTTCTTTTCTCATATTTATTAATTCAAAGAACGTTTAATTTTGATAAAGTTAAACTAAAACTAATATTAACATTAATTTAAAATATTTTAAGAATTTTTAATAATATAAATAAGATTAATATATAATGCTATTATTGCTATTAATTAATAATTTCGCATGGTAAAATCAAATTTTATAATAAATTATTCGACATCCAAACCATCATTTAGTATTTTCTGGAAATTATCATTTATTTTAATTTTGTGTGTGTGTTTTTTTCTATTTTTTTTTGTCTAAAGTAGTATGGGCTTAAGAATTTTGATTTTTTTTAAAAGTTTTGTATTATGTATATATTTTTTGAGGGTTTTCAAAAATTTAGGGAATTTTTAGAATTTTGTTTTAAATAGTAAGAAAGCAATTGTTTTGGTATCTGAATTGCATGTATGTATAACAAGGTTTGCATTTTGCTACTAGTTTTAAGATTCATAAAAGTTTGGCTTTATAATAATTAACACATAAATTATATAATGTATTTTATAATTATTCTGAATTTGATGCTGGTTAGTGATTAATTTGATCAGCGTAGCTACCGTAAACTAAATTTGCCAAATATTTTAAATTGTGGTGCAAAATGTGTTCCTTCTTTCTTACTTTACGAAGGTTTTTACGACCCGATTGGTTGAATTGACAAATCAACCGAACCAACAAATCGTCAGATATCTTAAATTCCTACCATTTTTATGCCAAGGATTAGATAGATTAACAACATCTCTCACCTGTTGTACTCACATATTTTACAAAGCATCTAAATCTGAACATCATGTTGGTATACTCCATCACTTACCGATGTCAAAATAACGCCAGCAACCCATTAATTGTAAAACGTAACCCATTACTAATAAAAAACTCAATTTATTAGTTTCAGAATATTAAACTTAAAACTTAATATAAAGACTGCATTTTTATTTCCCGTTCCACTCGGCAATCGGCTACCGCAACCAGTCAAACGGTCGAGATCCCGCGCTGTCATACTGGCAGATTGCAGAAAGACTTCTATGTCCGAACTGCATACAAATGGAATAGTTTGCCGGCATCCATAGTCTCAGGTGGCTCCAATCCGCAGAGGTTTAAAAAAAGCGTTCATCAACATCCATCTTAGAACGCAAGTTGTTTTGGGACCTAGGTCTGGACCTAGGTCTTAAAAGGCATTTATGTGTTGTTGTGACACATATTCTAAACCCTATAACACAACACTTTTTATTTTAAAAAAAATATCAAGCTTTTTTCTCATCCTTCTAATTACCAAGTAATAATTTTTCGAAAACATGACATTCGTCACTACTCACTGTAATTCACAACTTTCCAGCTCCAACCTTAAGGCGAAATAATATTGTGGTACATGCTGGTCCTAAACCAATCCACTGAAAGACATGACAGCAAGTATCATTCCAATAACACTTATACAGTCGGTTTAAACAAAAAATTCTTTTCTCTGACTCCAATGTATCTATTTTAATCCTAGGTGTTATTAACTCATGAAAACGATGTCAATCATTTGAAAGGCTGCAAAACAACGTTTCGCCGATAATGTGTGTTAACGTAGCCTGTTTATATTTGCTGGTTGAATATTTCTCGAGCAACAACGTGGATAGACGTAGCTTTCTTTTCGGAGAATTTGATTGGTCTCTTAACAATAGCATATTTTCTAAAGCTTTAAATTGTATATACTAAGGGTGCGAATATGTCTAATTGTTACCTACTTTACAATTTTATCCAAAATAAAAAATGAAATAATAATCTGTCTTGCATGCATTTTTTTTCTTTCTCTATAAATACTTTTCTCTGCTCTATTTTAATTCATTTTATTATCTTTAATCATTTTTAAAGGAACGTGAACGTAGACGACAGCATATGAATTTTATAAAACAATTAGATTTACGTCGAAAATATGAAGAACGTGAAAAGAAGAAACATCAAGTTATATTAGAAAAATTAATAACACGTGAAAAGAAAATTGCTGCCCGTAAGCGAGATGCTGACATTTTAATTGAACTTCGTAAACCGATGGAGGATTCCGAAATTTGTAATCAAAAAGAATTACCAGAATTAAGTCGGATTCCCGGTCAACGTTTGACTGGACAAGGTTTATCTGATTTACTTATGTCATTTGAATTTTTAAATAATTTTGGAGAAACGTTAGGTTTTGATATGGAATCATTACCCACAATGCAATCTCTTCATCAAGCTCTTGTTTGTGAGGATGCTGTTGAAGCTGAAGAAGAACTTTTGTCGGTTATGACACATTTATTAGTTTGTGCAATTGAAGATCCAGGTATACCAAATCCTGCTCGTCATACAACATTATTAGGCCAATCACTTCGACAAGCTGATATTACAAATGCGAATGTGTCGGAAATTCTCCGAATTTATCTGTATGCAGTTGCAACTGGTGAAGTAAAGAATATGGCTGGTGTCAATTTTGAACGTGATCGTGATCGTCGTGTTGCTGATCATCATTTATCTGATGCGGATAATATGAATAATTTATCTGGTAAAAATTCACAATATTATGAATTTTTACATGAAAATATAAGGTGGAAATTATCAGAATGCTTGAAAGAAAAACCGTTTGTCGCATTAAATCCATCCGTTAAAGCTCAAATTTTAGCAATTTTATGTAATGATTTGCTATTAAATAAAGCTGTAGTGAAACAAATTGAAGGTAGCTTGGAATCAGTAGCCCAATTAAAGAAAGAACGTTATCTGTTGGAGAATAAAGTTCGAAAATATAAATCCTGGCATATGAGGAAAACACGAATGGAAATTTATGAAAGAAGTCAACAATTAGCAATGGAAAAGGCATTGGCACTGAAATTAGAAAGTGCAACGGAAGCAAATAATTTATTAAATAGTCAAATGATAGAGAATGAACTGAAAACAATTGATATAACACAAGATAGTGATTTGACAACAGACAATATTCATGATAATGAAAAAACATCGGATTCTTTAATAAAAACTTCCTTGATTAGTAACAGTGTTGAAAATTTAAATAACTCTGAAACTGTTGAACACAAAGACGACGAAACTCTAAATTCTAATGACGTTACTCCAATTAAAATTACAAACACACTGGAATTGGAAACTCAATCAAATACAAGCAAGAAGGAACAAAGTTTTAGTTTTAATGATGTTTCAGTTACAGGTAATAACTCAATAAATAATGGAACAGCAACGCCTGATATTAATAGTTTACTAAGCAAAACAATAATTTCAAATAACGAAACTCCAATAGATGATGGTGATATAAGTGATTTGGAGAGTGAATGCACTATGGTCGATGAAGATGAAGATGCTAAAATTTCTGCGGAAGAAGTACAAAAGAAATTAGAAAAAGTATTAAAATCATCCTTTCATACAAATCGATTACTTGATCATAGCTCACAACAGCTCAGAGCAACATATTATGGCCAAGATAGATATTGGAGACGTTACTGGCATTTACCCAAAGTTGGTGGTATCTATGTAGAATCAATGGAATCAGCACAACCAGAAATCTTCAAATATCATAGTATTTTGGAAGAAAAAATTACTCGTGATGAGGATTTGCAAAATATTAAAAATGAATTAAAACTAAGCGATCATACTCAGATCATGAAATACGAAGCTGATTCGGAGATGGAGAAAATGGAAGAAAAGTGTGTGCAACAATCAAAGGATCAAGTTGATATGATGATGGATATAGAAGATTCTATACCCACAGCTGTCTTAGTACAGAAAAATAATCGTCCAATAAAAACTGAAGAAGTCCCAAATATTAATACCACTGAAGATAACATTGAAAACAACGATTTTAGCAATGTTAAAAACAATGAAGAAATGGAAAATCATGTTGCAGAACATATGGATGAGGATGACGATGATGTTGTTGAAGTTAAAACTGAATTAGAAAATGGTAAAATATTAATAGCCGAAGAATATAAAGATGTTGTTACAACACAAGAAAATTCAACGACTGTTGTTAAACAAGAAATTAAACAGGAAATTAAAACTGAACATGAAGGTAATATTAAAATTAAAACTGAAGAGGAACAAGCAATGGAGAAATGGTTTTCTATTATTAATCGTGAAATACAACTAAGTTGTAATGAGTACACAGCCTGTCATTCATCACAAATTGCCTATTCAAATATTACTTGCGAAGCTATTTTACAAGTTCAAGGTAATCGTTGGGATATTGGAAATAATATTCAACATTTTAATATTCCACTTGAAATTAATACAAATGAAATTCATTTTGTTAATGAATCCCATTTATCATTATCGGGACTTGATGAAAAAATGATGGAAAATGTTTTAAATGGTGGTAATAGTAGTTTGCTGATAAACAATAATAATAATAATATTGATGAAGATGTAGAAGTAAAGTCGGAAATAAAGTCTGAAATAAATGATAGTGAAATGAACGATAACGATTCAGTGATTAATGATTCAAAAAACGATTTTAAAAATCAACAAAAACAGCAAGATGAGCTTTTTATATTTCAACCCTCTATTAATATGTCGTTATTAAATTTAAGTTCTTATATACAATGTGATAGTCCTAGCCCCTTACAAATGAGTCAAGATGAACATAAGCTTTTGGAGCAGGTTAAGGTAAGTGATGTTTTTCGTTTCCCTATTTCAGATTAAGATTTCATTTCTTAAATTTTATTTCAGACAAATGGTGTTCCTGAAAAACTGAATAAAAACTATGTCAGTGCTGATTTACGTCATGGATGGTGGAAAATTAATGATTTAGAGACATTACACGAAGTAATACAAGCACTTCATGTGCGTGGAGTTCGTGAAAAAGAATTAAGAGTTAATTTATTATCAGCGATTGCCGATACGTTAGACTTGTCAACGCCAAATAATATATTTAATGCTCAATTAGGTCTTCCGCCGAAGGGATATACCGAACCAGAACAAATGACATCTTGGAATCCACAAATAGCACATCGTGTTGAAATGTCATTATTAGAGCAAGTTGAAAGTATGGAAGATAAAGTGGCAAGCGCTTCAATGCAAATTAAAGGTTGGCTATTACCACAACGTGAAGGAGATTATGATAATAGTGATGAATATATAGGTTTAATTGGAGTACTTAGAGAACGACTTTTAGGTTTAGAAGCAGCTATTGAAAGACGATATTTAAAACCACCATTGGGCATAAAGTAAGTAGATAGATTAATTATGATATTGTTATTTGTATTTCTTTTCATTAAATAAAGGCGTTTCAGTACTGCCGAAGCACAATTGGCTGCTATTGCCTCTAGTCAAGAACCACAAAAAAATATACCTGAAACAGGTCCAAATAGTCCGCAGGATGAATCCAATGATATGGATAATATTCCTAAAGGTCTTGTTTCATGGAGAGAAGCTGTTTCAAGATCTCATACAAGTTCTCAGCTTGCTATGGCTTTATATGTCTTAGAATCATGTGTCGCTTGGGACAAAAGTATTATGAAAGCTGTAAGTTATATTTTGTATATAATAATTTGCTATATTAAGGGCTTTTGAAATCAGATATGTGAAATCGAGTTTTTAATTCACTGAATGACACTTAGAATTTTTGTTTTTTGTTATAATATTCCTGTTCACCAACTAACCTTACTAGTTTCTTTAATTAATTTTTTATGCGTGTCTTAATTGTTTATATGATTAACTCGACTAACAAATTAAATAAATATATACGCTTTTGGTGTTTAAGCCTATCGTCATTAAATTGAATGGGTCTTCTAACACTCAACGTACCTTACAGAATTGCCAGTTTTGCCATTCCGGAGAATGTGAGGATAAACTTTTATTATGTGATGGTTGTGATAAAGGATATCATACTTATTGTTTTAAACCAAAAATGGAAAAAATTCCTGAAGGAGATTGGTATTGTTATGAGTGTGTAAATAAAGCAACAAGTGACCGTAAATGTATTGTATGTGGAGGGCATCGTCCGCCACCAGTTGGGAAAATGATATTTTGTGAATTATGTCCACGTGCATATCATCATGATTGTTATATCCCACCTCTTATAAAGGTACCTCGTGGTAAATGGTATTGTCATGATTGTATATCAAAAGCACCACCACCAAAGAAACGTCCAAGAAAGGAAAAACCTGAAAAAATGAAAACTCATAACTCATCACAATCATTGAATTCATCGCACGATGAAATGCCACCAAGGTAAGAAGACAGATTTCAATTTTATTCTTCTATTAAATCATATTTCCGTTTGATTAAAAGAACTTAAATACAAATATTTAGTCCCGCACATTCTGTTGCATCAACATCATGCGAGGATCATCAACCCATCGAACAAAAATCAAACACAAGTAACTCAACAACACCTGCATTGAATATTCCAGTAGCATCACCAAATACTACTGAGATTTGTGAGTCTAGTTTGGATGGCTTGAATATACCAAATTTAAACAATCAAACAATAACTACTCCAACACCACCGCCACCAGCAATTTCTGCGCCAGTTGTAGTGATGCCAGTACAAGCACCACCATCGCCAAACGAACAAGCTCAGCAAGCACAACAGGCACAAAAGTTGTTAAATGAAACGAAAGAAAAATTAAAGCAAGAAAAGAAGGAAAAACATACAGCGAAGAAGTTAATGAAGGAATTGTCTGTTTGTAAAATAATTTTAGAGGAAATGGAGGTAAATTCAGATTGTTAAATTTTTCTGTTTAAACTCACTAATTTTCTATGTTGTTTAATTTATTCCACTTAAGCTTCACGAAGATGCTTGGCCGTTTTTGCTTCCTGTGAATACTAAACAGTTTCCAACATATAAAAAAATAATTAAAGTGCCAATGGATTTATCGACAATCAAGAAACGACTGTTGGAAATCACGTGAGTTATATTTTTGATTAATTTCTTCTTTTTTAAGATTGATCTTAGATGATTTTATTCAATTATATTGATTTTATTTTTTAAGAAAAAATTATATGATCGACTGTTGGGCTAGGCAAAATATTTTAGGTTAAAGTGAGGATGAGGGAGGTATAGATGTTGTTGTAACGACGTTGATAAAGTGCTACTCGTTCGATTCCGTTTCTAAATTCAGAAGCTCTGCAACGGCTCTTGGGCGCGGTACCACAGATGCCTCTTCGCCAGGTCCGTCGCATTTCTCGACTCCCAATTAGGTTCATGTAATTATTTAATATTCGTGACCAGCCGGATCTTAATTGCGCTAGAATGCATGTAGTGCTGCGAGGTAATTGGTTTTCTTCTGCAGCGACTTGTGGTTTTTCATTCAGAACTCGATTATGTACGTAGTTGTTTATTGTTTCTTCTACAGCCTTGGTGTTAAGCCTTTTTATATCACTTCTATACATATGATCATCGATACGCCTGGTTTTTGGATCTTCTCTAACATCTGTTTGAAAGAGCTTAGCAGTTTTCCTTATGGTTCCAGGTGGTGACATCACTAACAGGATGTCATTGCATGGATGTTACTCTTTGTGGCAGGCCCATATGTATTGTTTAGATAGCATCTCATTGTGTTGACCGACCGGCGAGGTATTACATTCCTCATGTAAGTGGTCTGTATGAGCCATAAGGTGGCATCCAGTGGCGGTTCTCAAAACTGCGTTTTTTGAGGTTTGCATCTTCTTCTAGTGCGTATCAGAAACTTGAGGCGTCCATAATGGTGCTGCGTAGTTTGGAATAGCTCTAGCTATAGCTTTGTAAGTTGTGATAATTGTGGTTTTTTCCTTGCGCTATGAACTTTTCTAACTAACGCTTTCAATGCAATGTTCTGCTTTTCAGCCTCGTGTTCACCTGTTGTGCGTTGGCATTGAACCTGAGTAGTGGGTCGAATGTTATCAGCAATGTCAGATTTTAAACTGTAGGAAGGAGCACTTTGTCAATGTGGATGTTTAGTTTTGAATTTACTTCCTTCGTCCAAAAAATTTCACTCCGTACCAATTACTCCACATTTATAAATCCTATATTCATCCTTGAATGGAGTATTGTTGTCAAGTTTGGGCGCTGCATCTGTTTTCATCCCAGCTCTTTTGAACTATCCAAAAGCGTGCTATGCGAATTGTGGGTGATACAAATTTTTACATCAAATTTTGATTCCCTACAACATCGTCGCACTGTTGCTGATCTGGTTGTTTTTTATAAATATCGTCACCAACAGTGATCGGATCCATGCCTCAACCATATTCTTTTCCCCTTTTTACACGTCAATTGGTTTATGCAAACAATCAAACTGTTGCGATCACTCACTGTCATAGTGACAGAATGCAGAGAGATTTCTTTGTCCGTACATCGCACAAATAGAATACTTTGCCCGAATCCACAAAGGTTTAAAAAAAGCGTTCATCAACACCTCAGAGCGCATGTTGTTGTGGGACCTAGATCTTAAAAGGTATCTATGTGTAGGTGTGACATTGTAATTCCTATAACAAAACACGTTTATTAGAAAAAATGTTAGGTTCATAACCTGTATGACAGACACCTGTATGTATATATTAACTAGTGTTATCCCCGTTTATTCGATTCTGTTATTCTATTTTGTTTGTTAGACTGTTGCAGTTAAGTTGAATTATTTTTACATCGCTTAGAGTATCTGGATATGTGTTTGGCTGCATGTAGGAGATTGTCTGTTGACTAGATAATTAGCAGCAAGGTGCTGTGAAGTTTGGACTCCATTGCTTGTGTGTATAAAGACCTGAGCACTTTTTGAGGTGACGCCATTATTTACAACCTTTGCACTGGACGGGTGAGTTGTTTGCCCTAAGGATTTGTTTATAAACAGCACAGTTCCATATTTTTTGCTGTTGGTCCAGGGTTTGTTTCGATGCCGGCCATTATGAGAAGAGTCTGAAGCTTCGAGGGCAGTGACAGCTGCTTCCTTATCCGAAAAATGAAATGACGGAGATTGCACTTTTCGTCGAGATTGTTGTGATGGTCCTTGGTCGAAAATTTTTTCGAGTACTTTTGGGGCGTAGACCCGACCATCTTGAGAAGTAAGGTAGGGAGGTATAGTCCATATCTTTTGTAGATGCCATAAAATTTCCGTTCTATTTAGTTATGTCATTACCACAATTTTAAAACTTTTAACGATATAAAAGATATGGTTTGCTTTTAAAGAAGTGGTTTGCTTTTAGTTTATATATTTAGGTTATATAAATACCCCATGATTTTGGTTTAGGTTTTCATTGTCACACTTTTCAGACAAACTCTTGACACGGAACAAAAAACGAACAAACAGGCTGAACATTATTTTATAAAATTAAAGACAGCAAAAGGGGAGGTTTCAAACTCATTGCGTGCAAACCACAATTTCCACTTTTGCCGTTGCTATACCT
Organism: Diogma glabrata; assembly: GCA_963693315.1. NCBI lineage: Eukaryota > Metazoa > Arthropoda > Insecta > Diptera > Cylindrotomidae > Diogma > Diogma glabrata. The sequence continues at coordinate 302,829,186 of OY856186.1, forward strand.
TTAGTTTAAGTTTATTTGTGGTATTACTTTAACTTAAAACTAAAGTAAAACTTAAATTATTTGAGTATCTAAACGCCGTAAAAATTTGAACTTCTCAAAAAGGAATTGTAAATACTTCCAAATTTTCCACATTGTTTCATTGTTTTAATAATGACAATATAATGAACAATATATTGTTTTAACAATGACAATATGCCGTTGCTATGTCTTTAGTTTAAGTTTATTTGTGGTATTACTTTAACTTAAAACTAAAGTAAAACTTAAATTATTTAAAAAAATGTTACTGTTCAACCTTAGTGAATTCATCCAATGTAGGATTAATAATTTAATTTCCTTCTCTCAAGCTAAACATAAATATTTGTTAATTCTCTAAAACCGCCGTTAACAACTAATTTAAATCGAAATGTAATTTCGTGCAGTCCCGATTTGCACCCAATGTTGAATTAAACTGGAATAAAAAATCATTTCATCCCTTGCGTTGGTGTCTGAGTTGATCATAATAACATAATGAGCATTAAATCACCGTATTTTGTTGAATTTAAATGTGTTGTGTATTAGGAATAACAATATGTGTCACAACAACACTAATTCGCGGTTGGTTATTGGTCGGGATTACCATAAGTAATGCCGATATCAAGAGAGTACGCGCACCTTGAGTTTGTACCGCCTAGTTTCAGTATTATGTGGATTCGATAAACTTTAACCTCGGTTCTTTACAAATGCTGGTACATCGGTTTATAGTTTTTAGGTGTACTAAAATAAAGGTTAAAAATATGGTAGGCAGGCTCTGACGACTCAGAAAGATGAAGAGGACAAAAGGTCATCTTCACCTTTCCATCATCTACGATGATCTCAGGATCAGACTACGTGTCTGATATGTTTGCTGATAATTTCTTCGAACGATATATTAAATCGAGTTGAGTTGTTGATTTTAACTCTATACCTTTTTGTTTAATAAATTTTCGAACCAAAACCTCACCTTGTAATGTTCAAATAAACTTAAAACATCACTTTTTAGGAACATTTTTACAGTTCTTGCACCAGATCCCTTAAAACCTTCAACTGATGTTTGGGTGTTTGTTGTTAGCGAAATATTTTTAATATTTTATTACGATTGTACTAGTTAAATGAAAACATAGAACAAGTCTTCTCCGTTATCTACAGAAATATTTTCGTTTTTGTTTCGTTATTTGTTTAGAAATAGTTGTGTTCAAAGGAATTTGTTTATCTAAACACTTTTTCATACATATTATAAGAGCATGTTCCACTTTTACGATTTTTACATCCGATCCGTTTGCGAGATAGTCTTTTCGGCACCTTGCGAACAACCGAAGACAAAATATTTTCTGGTCCCGTTTTTTTAAGTCATTTTTTTAAAATTGGGCACTTGATATTTGATACCTTCGATTTTCCTAAAATTTTCAGTTATGCATTAGTAGTTCTGTGGTAAGAAAATGTGGAGTTTACTCCGGGTCTCTAGAGTAATTGACCTTGAATTTTCAACTTTTTTGAAAAATTATCAAGTTTGATTCCGCTTAACTACTAAAGCAAAGAGTGACCCAGATTGTTTTAAATTTTTCTGAGTACTTTCATACGTTGCGTAATCAATCCAATAGTTATTGATGTGGGTCACTTATGGGCTTAGCAGATATTTAGCCAGATAACAAGGCAAAAAAACAACGAAAACAACATTTTCGAATGAAATTGGCGCTCAAAGCCATAAGCCACCAAATTATTTATGCTAACACCTACCCATGAAGTAGAATCCATATTAAAAAATATTTCATGGATGACTCATGGTTTTATGAAGTAGAATAATTTAATTTATACAATTTACCCGTGACCTTAAACTTCGACCTCTGTTCAAGGTCAAATGCGCCCGATTTAACAGGTGGTAAAGTGTAATATATCTTGAAAATTTTAAGGAAATCGAAGGTATCAACTATCATACCCTCCCTCATACACTTTGGCCAATTCAAAAATAATTACTCATAATACAGTTCGAATAGATGCTTCGTTTAATGATTTTGTCATCGATGTATGATTTTCTCAGGAGTTTATACGATCTAAAATTCCAATATTTTCTTCGAGTGAAATAAATTTTTGTTTAAATTTCGATAAATTTCGATAGCGTGTCTGCTCAAGGATTCGAGCCGGGCACTGACAAGGTAGGTTCGAATCCCAACCGAAACACGAAAAATGTGAATTGGAGTTTTTTTCTGAGAAACTTCAAACCATACCTTTGAATTGAAAAAATTCCAATTACTTCTTTACTTACTTGAGTTTAATTGATCTCCAAAACCCAAAGTTAGAACTTGTTTTTTTTTACCTATCTCAAATTAAAATTAATACGCCAGTTTATAAGTTAATGAAGGGTATTGTTAACTTTTTCACTTTACTTTCCAAAATATTAAAGACAAAGCTGTCCAAAACGTTATCAACTTCATTTAGAAAGAACAAATCCCATACTGTCACTTCTCAAAATGGGATGAAAGATTTATCAGTAGCAATACAGGTGAGAGATTTCCCTTATTAAACGCATTTGAAAAAAAAAAACAAATTCCCAATGCATATTCGATATTTTGAAATCGTGTTATATCAAAACCGTGTTACGATAGCCGTGTTCAATTTGACTGAAGCAACTGAAAAATGGTATGCAATTGTTGTGGTTTTTTCAGTTATTTCAGTCAACTCGAACGAACCTAATTATTCTCAATTCTTGTACCGAGTAATATCGAAACCGTGTTTTACAAGTACCGTGTTATACGAGGGGCGACTGTATTATTTTTCGATAAATTCTTCCAAATTTTTTTATTACGAAATTTTCAATTCCTAGAGAACTGTCGTATCAAAATTAAAATCGAAAATTTAGCTATAAAAAATCTGGATGAATGTATAGAAATTTAATATAAATCAATATAAAAATTAATATTATATACTGCGAATATCTGACGTTTTAATTTACAATATGCCTACCTACACCTAGTACTGAGTAGAGCAATTAGCATACCCTATTTTTCGATGTAATAAATTATTCATTATGTCGAGTATTTGCGATGTACATAATGATATTTCGATTACATATATGATTTTTATAATGCCGTACTTTGAAAAAGTAAAAACGGTATCCCATTGTTGAGACTTTGGTGTCCGTCCGTCCGTCTACTCTAGATAATCGATTTTCTCACAAACTATTAGTGCTATCAACTTCTACAATTATAAAATTTGCCCACCCCTCAGTAGCGTAAATGTTTGTTATTTTATAGACCTAGATAAGGAGATAGTAAAACAAATGTTTTTTTAAAGAATCGAGTTTCATTTTGAAAAATCGAAAAAGATTGAAATTCTTAAAAACAGTTCAATAAATCATCGACTGCTTAGTTTTTGCGTTATTACCAAAAAAATGAGTTTGTTTTATTGTCCCTCCCAAATTCACGATTATAGGAAATGCTGTAAAGATTAAACAGAAACTATAGGGGTCGGCGTATCTTTTACGTAACGTTATTAATGTAATGGCGTGACTTTAATTGAAAGGGATTGAAAGTAGAAATTTCGAAAAAAGTGGCATATGTGGCCTCCTAAATAGATGCAAAAAAATGTCCACTCCATACCAATTGCTCCATGTTTATAAGGGTGCTGCTTCTGTTTCCATCTTGGCCTTCTTGGACTAAAATGCAATATTTAAAAATATGCTTTTTACTGTTTATTTTTAAATTTATTTATAATACTAAAACTTCCTTACAGTAACAATTTGATTTTTATTTTTTTATTTTAAAGAATATCGATTTCAACTTACGTCATCCTCAGTTCTTAAATTATTATTCTAATTAAGAATAATTATTATTCTAATTAAGAATAATAATTTAAGAACTGAGGATGACGTAAGTCGAAATCGATCTTCTTTAAAATAAAAAAATAAAAATCAAATTGTTACTATAAGGAAGTTTTATTATTATAAATAAATTTAAAAATAAACAGTAAAAAGTATATTTTTAAATATTGCATTTTAATTCAAAAGTGACAAAAGCACACAAACAGTGAATAATATGGAAAACCATAATAACACTTCTTGGACTCTTCAAAAGCGGGCTATACGAATTGTGGGTGATCGAGCTTTGACATCAAAACTTGATCCCCTACAACATCGTCGCACTATTGCTGACCTCGTTGTTTTTTTTACAAATATCGTCATCAACAGTGCTCAGATAAAATCAGCGGCCTCATGCCTCAAACTTATTCTTACCCCCGTTCCACTTGGCAATCGGCTACTGCAACCAGTCAAACGGTGGAGATCCCGCGCTGTCATACTGGCAGATCGCAGAAAGACTTCTTTGTCCAAACTGCATACAAATGGAATAGTTTGCCGGAATCCATATTCTCAGGTGGCTTCAATCCGCAGAGGTTTAAAAAAAGCGTTAATCAACACCTTAGAACGCAAGTGTTTGTGGGACCTACCTAGGTCTGGACTTAGGTCTTAAAAGGTATTTGTATTGTTGTGATACATATTCTAAACCCTATAACACAACACTTTTTATTTAAAAAAAAAAAAAAATATGAATGGTGATTTTTTTTGTAGTTCAAAACAATTTTGTTGTAATTTTTAAAGAACACAGTTTTCGACGTATTTTAAAAAACATGAATTTTTCCTGTCCTCCTCTCCGGTTTGGTGCAATGATCCTTCGATGCAATGACTTTTCGATAGTGTGAACTTTCGGTGTCATGATTTTTAGATGGTTTGGCATGATTCCGTTTTTTATTAGTTTGGCATGATTCCGTTTTTTATTAGTTTGGCTAAATTTTTACCCAAATATTATGTACTTGAAATGTTTTTTTAGGTCGTAAATTATTATGTGCTAGGATTTATTGTTATCCATTCTTTAAAGAAAAATGTTAAAAAATTAAAATTATTACAGGAAAAACTCAATTTACGAATATTATTCTTGAAATTGTTTTCGACCCTAGTTAATTTATTTGTTTTTTTTTTATTCTTTTCTTTAGATACAAGTCACGAGATGATTTTATCGTTGATGTAAGACAAATTTTTGACAATTGTGAAGTATTTAATGAAGATGATTCACCAGTTGGTAAAGCAGGACATGGTATGCGAAAATTTTTCGAAATACGTTGGGCTGAATTAACTGATAAGCAGTCATGACATCAACAACAACATCAGCTGCAGCAACAAATTCAATTACAGCATTTTCATCAACAAATGCAACAACAGCAGCAACAAAAACAACTTTTAGAACAACAAATTTTAGAACAACAGCAAACAAAATCCCAATCTCCAGAACAAACATCACAAACACAATCACCTCAACAACAAACAATAGATCAGGAAGAATCCCTATCTTCTATTAATTAACTTTGCCTAAGTTTTTCTTATAGTTTTTGTGCCATTAAAAAATGTCATTGTTTAGTTTATAAATTGATATGTGTCATTGCTCAGTATGTTTTTAATTTTTTTTGACGGTTTAGGTAAAATCGTTTAAGTATCAGTATTTTACAACGAACAAGTACTTAACACAAAAAAATCTGTATATAATTATTACTATTTTGTACGCTGTGACGATTTTTTGTATTATTGCTTTTAATCTTTAGTTATCCTAGTTTAACTATTTAATTAGAAAATCAACCATTTTTTATGAATTTTTTACAGGGTGATTGTTATAGTACTCGACATAAATGAAATACATAAAAAGCAATCTCTAAATTGAAAAAAAATATAAAAAATTAATAAATAATGTTTATTATAAAAATATTTATTTTTTAATTAAAACAAAAAAAAAATCTTAGTATTATATGAATAAAAACATTTTTTATTGTAAAAAAAAATAAATAATAATAAACCTGCACAAAACTTAAATTAAAATTAATTTAAATAAAACTGTAATTAATAATTATTTTGAAAAATAATCATTCCTTTATGAAAATGAATTTTATTATATGTTTATAAATTATGTAATTAATAACTTTTTTTTATTCGTTGGTAGATTTAATTATATTTATTGTATAGATTTGGATTCTAAATTTAAATGAGATTTAATAATTGTTGAAAAACAAAACTAATTTATGATTTAAATATAGTGATGAAATTGAGTTTTTTTTTTTTAGTTTATATTTTCAAATTATTTTTTTTAGGTTTGACAGCTAGTTAGTTGAATGTAGTAAGAATATACTCGGTGTCAAATTCATAATTTTTTATATCTAATTGTTTCTAAAACCAAGTTTCACAAATTTTCTTTTCCTTCAAATTTCTATTCAAATTAAGTATTTATCCTAAAGCATCAACTAATATAAAGAAATTACAAATCAAGTATAGACTGCTAAATTTTAATTAATTAAAACATTTTATTTTATGTTTTTTTTTTTTCAAGATTAGTACTTTAATTTATATTTTCTAAAAATTAAATGTAAATAAAATCCATTTAAACTATAGTATTGAAATATTATAATAAGCAAAACATAATAACGGACTTGTTTTGTGGAAATAATACTTTCTATTTTATGTTTTTTATAAATTGATGTATTTTTCGTTTTCTAAAGAATCGTTAGGAGTTTTAGATTTTATTAATTTGTACAAAATTACAATATTTTGCAGAAGACGGTACTTATTAACATTGAATAAATATATAAGGAAGTATAATTCGTGAATGTGACACATAAACGGTGAAGCATTTTTTTAATGGGTGCGTAAATTTACCAAACTGTCAATGCTGTTGTTTATCGAATTTTAAAACAAATTTGAAGTCTTTTCCAAACTTCGTTCTTAAAATATCGAATCATAAGTACATTTTGTACAAATTAATATATTTGAATTGAACTGTTTTTTTTAAACCAATTATGTACTTGTATTTATATATTTATTTATTCATAAAAATGGGGAGCTGCATCAAAACGTGAAAAAATGTCTATGCAATTACAAAGAATTTTGTTTGTTAGCTAAAACGCATTTACAATTTTGAAAATATTTAAACATAAGTATATACCATTAAAATTTTAAATTTGTCTCTGAAATTCATTAATTCTATTGATATTTCAAATTGACCTTTTTGCTTACACGCCAAGTTTTTGTTTTTGAACTAAAACTATTTTTTTTCTTAAAAATCATTTTTAATGCTTTATTCGTAAAACATATTTTAAGGGAACTATTGTTCAGAAAATAAATCAATTGTTTTTTAAACTAATATCTTCTATTTATGAAACACCAATATGACCAAATGGCATGGCGTACGCGGTACGAACTCATTTTATCTGTCAAAACATTTAAAAAAAAATTCTTATTAAAAGCAGTCGACAAAGAATTACTTTGACTCCGTAAAGTTAAACAAAAAGATCGTATATTCTTCAAATCTATGCTTGCTTGGTTAAAAACAGCTATATGGTCTTTAGCTTCTGTTTTAAAGGTTCTTCCTGTCTGCCCCATATATTCGAAAGAAGCATCATTACATATCATTTTATGTAAAGTTCAGTTTTTTTTAAATATCACCTTTTTCAAAATTGTATTTGTTGCAATATAAATATTGATTTTCAATTTTTATTCACTGTATGTATTGAATTGAATTATTATATATTGTACTTTTATATTAAATTATAGCTCCTAACGGTGTCCTTAGACTTAAAAGACGAAAGGTAAATCGAGTTAAAATAAATAATATACAATAGTTTATTTTATCTTCGCAACAACAAGTGTTTTTCATGTTGTTATTCATAAAATTGCGCAAAGTGCCCACGGCAGAAAGTGTTAGACTAAAACAACAAAACCATTAAAATATTAAACAGAAAAACTCCAGTAACAACAATTAAAATAATATTTAATTAACAATCCCAATATTTAAAAATCTAATAAAAATTAATAACTCATTTTATTGAAATTAAAATATAAATCATATATGAATTGAAATACGAAACCTGTTCCATTTTTTTTTATTTATATGAATTAAATTAATTTCTATAATTAATATTAATTTATGTTTATTTATATTATTTAAAAAATAAATTTTGTTACTTCATTTTCAGTATATTTTTCATTATTGAAAATGTTAAATAAAATATATCTAAAAATTTATAACATTTATCTCTCTAATCAGGGTGGATTTCTTTACAGTATTTTGGCACAACATTTAAACTTGAAAATAATTTAAAAAATCATCTTTCTTTTTTCCTTATCCTAATTTCAATTAACTTAATCTTTTAATTTCTTATCGAATCAATTTAAAAAAACTGAATTAGTTGTATATAAAAAATGAAAAAAGATGGTTTAAACTAAAACTTAATAGAAATTTTTAGTTTAATTAACAAAACAAAATTGAGTTAAAATAAAAAAAAAATATAATATGAGTGACACGCTTATTTGATGATTTAAATAAATTACATACAAATTATTAAAAATAATAATAATTATAATTATTAAAGCATTTAATTAAATAAGAAATGTATAAAAAAAAATAGAAATATAAAGAAAATAATTATAAATAAAGCAGAAATACTGATTTAAGAAATTTAATTTAAAACTTAATTTTTTTAAAAAATTCTTAGTTTAAATGAAAAATGATTGAAATGTTATTTTTTAATATTTTTTATTTTTTGATTCTAGGAAAACGAGAGCGTGAGTGTGTGTGAATATTTAAAATTAAAATTAATATAATTGATAAATTTTCAACGTTCATTATTGATAAAGTAAAAAAAAATAAGAAAACATTGAAATTAATAAAAAATTTAAAACATAATACGAAATAATAGATATATATATAAAAAAAATAACATTTTTTATTCTATTGTTATGATTAGGGTTTCCAGTCGTCCCAATTTCGGCGGGATTGTCCCGCCGAACAAGTTTTGTCCCGACGTCCCGCTTTAGCACCAAAAAATCCCGACCTACACAAATCTGTCGCGGTTGAATAATTTTCTGATGGGTGTGTTTCGGTCTAAACGATAAACTACAAACTACAAAATACAAACTACATTTTTAAACGCTCAGCGACAACGTTATAATTCTGTGAGCACCGTATGATTTACATATATATAATCTAATTTACTAGGCGATGTATTTTGTAGATGTAACTTTAATTTTGTTGGGATTATTATTAATTAATTAGTTTTATTGAAATTGAAAAAAAAACAAAGTAAATATTACATTTTACTAAACGACGTACATGTTTTTTTTTTTTTTATTAATTAGTTAGACATGTTTAGCACAATAAATATGAAATATTCATGATTTAAATTTCATGATGATTTCTTTGAATATCCGAAGATACCATGTCAACTATAAAGGAAGGAAATGAGGAAAATGGAAGGAATGGGGATATAGGGATAACTATACTAATTTTTTAAAATGATGATGGACATTTTCTTTAAATGCCTGAGGGGAAAATTCATCGGGAAATACAGAGGAAGGCAATGAGTTCCATAATTTGGCCACTCTATTAAAATAGTCGTTTTGGAAGGACACAGTTCTACAACGAGGTATTTGTACAACCAACAAATGGATGGGATAACTCGGCAGCTCTTGTTTGTCGATTATACTGCGCACACGATGGAAGGATATTTTGAATTTCCTTAGAGGAGAATTCGCTAAAGTTATATTTATAGTAGATTTACAATTCAGCCACATTTCTTCTGTACTGGAGTGAATCAAGCTGGTCCGTTAGTTCGGTATTACCAATCAACCGTATTGCTTTTCTCTGTACAGAGTCTAGACAATTTATTGTTGACTGACAAGCACCTGACAGCAGTACTCCATACATGGACGAATAAAGGACTTGAAGATTAGCCAAATTTGCTCGGGATTGAAATACTTTTTACATCGACTCAAGAATCCTAATTTTTGCATTGCAGATTTAGCGAGGTTGAACACATGTTTATTCCATTTCAGGTTATTTCGAATATCCACTCCAAGAAGTCTAACTGATTCAACCTCACGCAATTCCTCATGGTTTATTTTAATAGGGAAATTTTTATGTCGCTCTATTCGTGAAAGACGGCATAGTTTGGTTTTGGTTGGATTAAATGAAACAAGATTACGATCACCCCATTCCATTATACGCTCCAGAGCTTTGTTGATAGAATCAATTAGCAACTCTCTATCAGTGGTAACTGCAGTATGAGATCGAAATTTAGGAGATGCATGTGATGCATGTAATGTGCTGTCATCAGCAAAACTATGGATTGGGTGCACTGTGGAAATAAGTAAGTCATTAATGTATAGAAGAAACAAGGTTGGTGAGAGTGCCGAACCTTGGGGAACTCCAGCATTGGTTGTGAAAATATTGGATGTGATACCATCTAAATTAACATGAAATTGGCGACCTGTAAGAAAACTATGAATCCATGAGACAGTAAGATGGTCTATGCCATAAGATTTTAATTTAGCTAAAAGATTTTTATGCCACACTTTATCAAATGCTTTAGAGATGTCAAGTGAAATACTGAATGTTTCACCGTGGTTTTCCAGCGATTTGTTCCAGAGATGGGATACGTAGGCTAACAGATCACCTGTTGCATGACTTCTACGAAAACCATACTGCTTATCATCAATAATTCGCGACATTTCCAAATAATTTATCAAATTGTAGTTAACATATTTTCCAAATATTTTAGCTAAAACCGACAGAATTGCAATTGGTCTATAATTGTTAGGATCTATCTTACTGCCTTTCTTTGGTATGGGTTAAACGCTGGCCAGCTTCCAAGAGTCGGGAAATATTCCGGTTTTATAAGATAAATAGAAAATTTTTGTTAAAATTGGAGCTAGTTGTCTAGCAAAGTTTTTAAGAATGAGGGGTGGAATACCGTCGGGGCCAGCAGATTTGTTGATATTGATAGAAAAGCATTTTCCGTACAATATTGCAACGAAAAATAATTGGTTTCATTTTCGTTACAACTGGGGGTATGAGTGTAGGAGAATGGGGGGGTTCAACTATGTTTGAGTTTTCTGCGAAAATACGACCCAAAAGATCCGCTTTCTCTTTCGAGTCGCTCACGGGAATGTCATTCAGAGCTAAGGTTGGAATAGAGGATCGAGTAAAATTGCTCTGGACTGATTTAACTGCCTGAAAGAAACTACGTGAGCCAGATGGGTGCTCGGCGAATTTCTTTGCTTTCTTCTGCATAAACGCGTGTTTGTCCAAGTCTATTTGGAATTTACTAATATTTCTGGCTTTCTTATAGGCGCTATGGGTTTCAGGTGTTTTATTAGCGTTATACGTCTTGAATGCTTTGCGTTTATTCCTTACTGACTCATCAACATCCCGTGGGAACCAAGGCTCAGTTTTAGGAGTGATTAATCGATTTGGAATAAACCGCCGCATTCCGTCTTTTATGATTTCAGAAATTCTTATTGCCGATGTGCTAGGATCTTGATCAACACAACAAATAGTTTTCCAAGGTGTTTCATCATAAAAGTTTCTCAGTCCCTCCCAGTCAGCGTGTTTATAGTTCCAAACCCCACGAGGATTTGCTTTAATTTGTGTCGGTGATGTAAATTGCACTATTGCTGATATTAGTAAATGGTCCGATGATCCCAGGGGTTGGTCAACTTTTGTCTTCGTAGTATCTGGTTTCTTTGTCAAAAACAGATCCAGCAAATTATTGTTATGATGTGAATTGTCTGCGATTCTAGTTTGGCACTCTATCATTTGCGTCAAACCGTGATAATCTGCGAGTATCAGTTCGGCTTGCCTTCCTACGTCGTCAGTGCGCGATGAATACTTAAGCCATTCTTTATTATGAATATTGAAGTCTCCAAGAATGACCAGTCTTGCTTTGGGGTAGTCCGTGGTAATCTTGTCTAGATTAGCCGATATTTTATCGAAAAAGGGACATCCTGAGGGAGAATTTGGGGATCTGTATAATCCTATTACAAACATAGTTTCATCAACACCTGAGATCTTCAGTGCTATAGAATTATGGTGCTTAGAGAGATGTAATGAGTTTTTTTTGCTATGCCTATGGGTAAGAAAATGAACATCAGAAATTGTTTTACTACTAACCGAAACCGATCGAGAAATCAACAATTGGAGGATTTAGAAATTATAGAAGATGTAGTAGCAGAGAATGACGATATTGAAAATTGTCAAGAACATAATGTAGTTATGGTGAAGGTGGTGCTGTTATCCGAATCCGATATTGATGAAGAAAGTGCTCCATCTTCAACAGCTAAGAAGCATCAAACCAGCCTTTAAAGCTTAATAAAATTGGAGCAAAAACTTGATTGGCTCTTAACTGGCCTAACATAAAATGACATAAACATGCATAGTCTCATATTAGAAATTTGAAAGCAAGTTTGTCTTAAAAAAAACATCATTTATACCAGCAAATAGTACCTACCATTGGCCAAAAAATGTCATTGCAGCTGAAACGGGATTTGCGTATCATTCTGTAATGCATTCCCAGTTTTATGTGGCTACTGATTGTTCAGGAAAATTATTTTCTTCGTTATTTAAAGATTCAATCATTAGGTTGAATTCAAACATTAGCCAAACAATACAGCTGCGGTAAAGACAAATTCAGAAAAACTATTTCTAAATTTTTAGGTTCGGAGTCTAAAAACTACTATTGGATAATATTCATAAATCTTTATATTTTTCTATAAGCATTATTACGTTCTTCGATAAAAATGTTGGTACAACAAGCGGTTTGTTTGTGGACAACGAAAAATCAGTTAATATAGCTGAATCGTTTATTTCAAAAATAAATTTTAATAATTTTGTTATTGATAAAGTAACATCATTCTGCGCAAAAATTGCTAATGTTAATTTTGGTAAAAACCAAAGTGTAATGACAGAATCAGAAAAAGCGAATAAAAATATTGTTCCAATTGGTTGTAAGTGTAACCGCCACATACTTGTGCTCAAAAAATCTCTAATATATAAATCAAAATTTTCAATATTCAAATCTATAGTGTATTAAAAATTATTAACAAGTTTAATGTACAGTAACATTGTCTTTCGTATAAAGTAAATATACATTCAAAAAACATCTAGAATTTCATTAGTGTTAGTCACAACAACTAGTTGGAAATTGTGTTCCAAACTCGTAGATCACAAGTTGTTCATTCAATGCCAACTTAGTTAGAGTATGATAAAACATATGTTCGTAGAGTGAATTAGACTAAATAGTAAATACACTAGAATTGGCTAATTGAATTACGAAAAACAGAAATACCTAATGAGAAAAATTCAACTTAAAGTAGTTAAATAATGATGAAATTTCAACTTTGAAATACCTTCACCTCGGTAGGTTAATTGAATAGCGTGTCTGCCAAAACGGATTCGTACCATGGCACTGATGAAGGATAGTTCGAATCCCAATTCGAAACACGTATAAGAGAAAAATGGAGTTTTTCTCTAAGAAAAATCCAAAAATATACTTTCGAATTGAAAAATACAAAATACTTAATTGCTTGAGTTTAAGTGCTCAAAAAATCTCTAATATATAATTCAAAATTTTCAATATTTAAATCTAGTGAATTAAAAATTATTGAATTTTGTTCCCTTTTCAATAGTTGATGGTGATGGGTTTTAAGAGTTAATGCAAATTTTTATTCAAATTGGAGCAAAATATGGTTCAAAGATAAACACAATTGATTTATTGCCGTCTCGCATAACGATCTCAAACAACATTACAAAAATGTATGAGCATTATAAACCAATTATAAGAGAAGAAGTGTCTGATATAAAATTTGGAGCTGTCACCAAAGATCTTTGGACTGATTTGTATAAAAAGTTGTCAATGTATCAGTAACTTTACAATATTTTAAAGATAATCAAATTCTTGATCAAGTTCTTGCGGTTAAACATTTTAATTATGACCGTCATACTTCTAATAACATTTATGATAAGTTTGATCAAATTTTAAATGATTACAACATTAATTGCAATTCTGAAAAAATAATTTTCGTAACCGATAGAGGTTCGAACATTGTATCAGCTCTTTCTACTTGCACTAGAACAAGTTGTTCGGCCCATATATTAAACAATGTTCTTATTCAAGCCACAAAAGTCTCCCCAGAATTTAAGGAATTTCTAGATAAGTGCAAAACCCTAGTAAAATTTTTTAAAAAGTCTTCAAATTTACAAAAAAGTTTGGAGTCTACGCTGAAAGATGAATGTGATACTCGTTGGTGTTCCAATTTTATTATGTTCAAATCTATCTATGTCGATTTTGGTGAAATTTCTAAAATTTTGATAGATAGAAAACAAACCAATAGATTAATTGGCATCGATGAAGAAAAACTTAAAGCATCAATAACTTTGCTTGAACATTTTTATAAGGCATTTCTAGAATTACAATACTCAAGCAAACCGACCTTGCACTTGAGTTTTCCATATTATTATATGCTTTTAAAAACTTGTGATATATATGAAAGTGATTTAGAAATTATCAAAAACTTCAAAACAAATATTAAAGAAGCGCTTGTGAGTAAGTAGAAAGCGGAATTAAATGATATACATTTGGCAGCAACTTTTTTATATCCGCGTTGCAAAAAACTTTCTATATGCACAGCCGAAGCAAAGGAGGATGTGTATAGGACATAGGTATATTAAAAAGTTATTAAATATCGTTCACGAAAGTACCGAAAATTCGATCGTGAACACCACTGCCACTGAAATGAATGCAATTGAGGATATGGATCAACAATCAATTTTTTCAATTTTTGACGAACCTCAGATTTTGAATGATGATGTAACAGGTATTTATGTATTTATAAATTCTTTAAATAATACTATTTTTCACTAGAATTCCTGTTTTACATACCTTTTTATCAGAAGAAATTAGTCGATATTTGGCAGAACCTAGCACCGATTGCACGGATTTGATGAGGTAAATAATAAAAGTGAACAAATGATCACTTATACTAATTTGAAACGAATGAATAAGAACTCCTAGAATAAATAACATTTTTTCTGTGACGGGAAAAAAGTTTAACATTTTACTTCTGCTGACAGGTGCAAAAATGCTACTTTTCATAAAATACTTTTTTCCCCGGGAAAAAAGTATGTACTTTTTTCCCGGATAGATAAAAATATATATATAAATACATATATACACATAAATGATGAATATTATGAATATTTATGAACATTTATGACTATTTTAATGTTAATGAAAAGTTATACCGTTTTCTTCTTGATGTTAATAACTGGTTTTGACAAATAAAATGAAACTTAATTTTAAGTTTTTATTCAAGAAAAATTCGTATGGTGTGGTGAATATACATATTGTAATATTTGTTTAATATTATTTTTTCAATAATTATATTAATATTTATCCAGTCACAGAAAAAAATAGTGTATTATACACGGGAAAAATTGTAGATTTTAGCTCTCGGTTTTTTGTCTCCCTCCGCTTCGCGTCGGGAGACAACACAACCTCGAGCTAAAATCTACTACTTTTTTCCCTTGTATAATAAATAACTATTTTTTTATGTTTTTATTATAATGAAGTAATATTTTTATTTATTAAAAAACCGAATGAATTTAGAATTAAATATTTTTTTATTTTGAAGCTCTATTTAATCCCTCTATTTTCTTTTGGGGCTATTATTTTGAAAACGTACAGCGAAAAAAAAACAACAATTTTTTAAAAATCTGAAATTTTGATATATTGTTGGTATTGACTAAAGGAAAAAAGTGATTTCTGCTTTTATTTTTTGTGTACTCTGAATCGGAGTTATGCGCGGTTGAATTTTTGAGGCTTTTTCACGTAGTTTTGGTAATGGTGTCAATGTTTTGTGAATAGAAGCCACAAATTTCATCCGACTTAAGTATGTTTTTGCAAGTAAAAAGGAAAATAATTGAATAATTGAAATAAGTAAGCTTAAAATTAATAACTTTTCTCTTTTCTGCTAGGCGGCGCGTAAAACCTTGGTTTACTTCAAAGCTCATATCTCAACAAAACCCCTTTTTTTTGTTTTCCACAAATTTTAAAGTAAACATATGCAGCTATGAAATTGAGAAATAAAAAGTCCGTAATTCAATATGAATTTTTTCTTACGATTTTTTAAAGTTTGGTATATAAAAAATTCACATGTGTTTTATTATTAAGTTAATAATCCTGTACTAAATGTGGATCCAATAATATAAACATTTCATATTTTAACACCCGCAATAAATTTGAACCATTTTCTGTGCATTAATGGTTAAAAACTTATTAAAAAAATTTAAGTTAAGTGGTAAAATAAAGGAATTTCGCCTTTAGGCAGGAAAGGCCCACATACGTTTTTTTGGAACAAATTATGTTTGCATCCAATCAAAATATATTAAATTGTACCTACCTAATATTACCTGATTCTACCTATGTCAAAACTATTTAAAGGGTTTATATATTGATGTGATTGCCTTATAGCAAGTATATTCAAAAATATTTAGAAGACATAACGTTTAGAAAAGATAATAATAGAAATGCCTTTCAAATTGTGCTGTAACTTGTACGGTCTCAAAAATCATAAGCGGACATAAAAAAATGTGAAACTGGTAACACCAGCTGTTATTCAAAAAGCTGCGACCCTAAATTTTACTTTGCGTGATGACCAGTGCAATTGCTTCTATAAATCAGGATATTGAAAATTTTCCAACGAACGAAAATATTCAAATACCTCCAGCATCTTTAGATCCATCACCAGTTTCGGTTGATACTGATATGTTTTCGTATTGACAAAAGAAACAATTCATTTAAAGCATATATTTTACGTACAAAATATTGTAATAAACTTCGTCCAGAATGGGTTAATTTAATAACCAATACATTCGGCAAAGATGAATTAAAAAGTTAACTCCTTTTAACTAATACAATTTGCATAAATTAATGTAAATTAAATTTGTTATACAAATGTTTACATTAATGAACTAAAAGGAGGTGTGGCCTATTGTTTCTAGAAAATACACTGGCAACAAAAACTGAGTTACCAGACGTTTCTGCTTATTTGTTTTTGAATATAAATAAGCGAACAAAATATCAGATAGTCAGTTTTACTTTTGCAATTAAAAGTGTTTATAAATATTCGCAAGTATAAGGAATAATCGGTGGTACTTGAGCCTGAGTACTAATAGTGAAAGAATTTGAACCTAGTGGAATAGTAAATACAGATTTTACGATTCCGAATATTATTGATTCAAATTGTGGAAAAGCGGTGGTACATAAATTGGAGACAATAGAATTTATTGTAATTAAAATCGGAAGTTGCTGTAACTGGTTGATAAATAAAGTTTGAGACTTTGTTAACTAAAGATCTGTCTTTTTACTGTCGTATTTGCTCAATAATCTAAAAGAACCAACGAAGAGTCGTTACAATATATATATATATTACATGTGTTATAGCAAAGAAGTTTTTATTTGACAACTACAAGAAGGCAACTTGATAATTAATATAAATTTAGTACATAGGAATAACTATGAGGTGGCAGCACTGATATAGTGTTTTTACTACAACAGATAATATATCTCCACCAGTTCCTGAACTACTTAATGACATTTTAGAAGATATTAACAATGTGGTCTTGGAAGGTTAGCCGAATCTCCTATCAAACAAAAACATATTCCAACAGGAAGTTATAAAAAAATTGCAAGTGTCACATCGGCAATATGTCAAAGAATATTTCAAGTAGATTCAGTTATATTGTTATCACCAAACGAGGAATGTGAATATACATCATGGCTTATGAACCTTAAAAAAGAATTTAAAGATGCCAGCTCTAAATCAAAACAAGTGTTTTTGTTGACAACTCTACCACGTAAATTTTAGTCAAATCAACGTATCGAGGATGAATTTAATGCATCAAGACGACTGGTAGAATTCGCCATGGATCTGTTGGAAACAGTAGGTCCCTACAGTTGGCCTCAAAGCAAACAAGATAGTAAAAAAAATTCAAACATACTTCTTATCAGAGGAAATTAGTAGAAGAATGCCTGGCCTTAAAGATGTTGTTACTATTACAGAAGGATCAACAAAAATTAGGAAATCAAAGCGGTTGGTGTTATGGACCCTCACCGACATCTACCTACGAAATGTTCTTGGAAGAAAACCCAGATGTCAAAATCAGCTTCTCAAAGCTCACTACGTTGCGACCGAAGGAATGTATTTTAGCCGGACCTACCGGAACACACAATATCTGTATATGCATGATACACGAAAATGTACGTTTAATGTGTAAGCCGCTCTTAAATTTAGTAAAAAAATGAAAAAGATCTGCTTAAGAAACTGAGTTGTTCTAATGATACAGTGGATTGTGCAACAAATATATGCAATGATTGTAAAAATATCGTGGAAGGTTACACAGAAACAATTTTGGAATCTCTTGAGTTTTACGAAGAAATACATTATGAGAAATGGTTAATGCAAGATAGATATTCGTTAGAACGCATGGAAAAAAAATAAGGAAGAATTTGTAGAAGATTTAGTACATACATCGGTAAACAAATTAAAAATTCATGATTTTGTCATGAGCCAATATAACAAGACCCTAATACCTAATTAGTAAACTTAATTCTATTATGCAAACAAATTATTTCAACAAATTCAAAATAAATTCAAAATAATATTAATAATAATAAATCGCAACATGAACAAAATATTGTATTTTCAATATTGGGAAATTCAGTTTGAATAATACTTTTGTTATTATTATTATTTAAACTGGGTTACAAAAACCAATGTAGGAAATTGAATGTTTTGTTCTATTTTTCGTTGATTACAAAAATTGGCACAAATTAGTTGTATTGGTCATGACAATTTTGAATTATGATTACTGGTACAATAATTTTGATATAAATAAAATAAAGACACTTCAATAGTCGAGTTGTGAAAAAATATTTATAGAAGTGAGTTGTCTTGCTAAACTTAAAATCGAAGAGTTGTGGAAAAATATTTAAAGAAGTTAGTCGTTTTGATAACCTTAAACCGAATAATTGTAGTGAAAACTTAAAAGAAAAGAGTTATTTAAATAAGTTCGAAATAAGTTGCTAGCTAACGTAAGTTAGATGAATATTTTAAAGTGAGTCGGAAAAGCTAAGATATAAATTTAAATGATTTAAAATTTTAAAAAAATAAGGAATATAATATAAATTTAAATAGAAAGTTGAGTTGTCCTTAAGTTGTTTTTATAAGTTAATATTATAAAGTTTGTCGAAAAATTCTATTATTAGTGGTTTTTATATATATTACCAAAATTTATATCGTATAATAAATATTTGAGTGTAATTATTTGATAAACAAAAGTTTTTTGATTATGTTGACCCTTAACACCTCGACCACAACAATTTCATCGCAAGGCTGCAATCAAAGTTTCTTAAGGAAACGAAACTTAAACTACGTCACGGCGAATACGTATTTATTATGGATTTTTCAGTAAAACTACTCAATGATAACGCAGAATGAGATACAAGCTGCACATTTCAAAAAAGCTCAAGCCACAATCCACCCAATCGTAGTTTACTACAAATGAGAAGGTCCACACCAAAACGCTACATTTCCATTATTACATTTTACCAACGCAGTTCAAGAAAATTTGATTATGTCATTACACTGATTACATTATGTCTAAAGCAAGCTCTATTCTACAAAGGGGAAAAACAGTTCTAATTTAAGCATATAGATAAATTTTTGAGTTTTCGATCGAATTCAGAAATTGGAGCCGATCTAAGTACACAATTTATTTTTAAAGAAAATGGAAATGTAGCGTTTTGGTGTGGACCTCCACAAATCATCACTAGAGGTCTTATCTTTTGTCATTATATCTGATCATTTAATGCATAACACAGTTGCAGTTCATAAATACCTGGGAAGGTGTATTGAATTCATTGAAAAACAGCAAGAAATATTTCCACGCATCAAAAAAATTTTACATTTTACTGATGGTTCAGCAGCTCAATATAAAAATAAGAAGAACTTCATAAATCTCTGCAAACATATTGATGATTTTAAAATACCTGCAGAATGGCATTTCTTTGCAACTGCCCACGGAAAGGGTCCATCCGATGGGATTGGAGGAACACTTAAAAGAGAAGCCCGGAGAGCTTCGTTTAGAGGAGAAAAAATATCATCAGCAAGGGAATTATTTGAATGGGCGGAAATTTTGTCGAAAAAAACCTACCACGTTATGAAGTTTTCATATGTGTCTTCAGGAGATATCGAACTACAGGAGCAATTTCTTTCGATGCGGTTTTCGGAAACCATAAGTGGAACTCAAGCATTCCACTTTTTTTTACCGGATAACACTACACCCGATAAAATAATGCTAAAATGTTTTCATTTTCTGATAATCATAAATATTTCAATTTAAAGGGAAAAAGAATTATATAAATTAATTTTTTAATGTTGATTTATAATATTGATTAAATTATAATGTTTATAGAAAAAATATTTTTTAATGTTTTTTTCTAATGTTAGTGTTGGTGATGTTCAAATTATAACAAAATCTTCGATCATTGGGATCTCCAATTCTTATTCTGAATAAAAACCTGTTTCTCAATCAGAAATACACAGAAAATGGTTCAAATTTATTGCAGGTGTTAAAATATGAAATGTTTAATTTATTAGATTCACATTTAGTACAGGATTATTAACTTAATAAAAAACACATGTGAATTTTTCATATACCAAACTTTAAAAAATCGTAAGAAAAAATCCATATTGAATGGCTCACTTTTTATTTCTTAATTTCATAGCTGCATATGTTTACTTTAAAATTTGTGAAAAACAAAAAAAAAGGTGGTTTTTTGATGGTGCAATTACACACAAATTAAATTCAGTTGCTGTCATCAACTTTTCAGATGATAGTATTTATTTTTTTTTACTGTAGATGGCGAAAAGATCAAAAACTGTAAGGAAATCAAAATCACTTTACGAAGTAATAATAATTTTTAAACAACAATTTCTAAAAAATCGTTAGTTATTTAGTATTAATATTATATTATATAATCGATTATATCTAAATTAGTGGTATATAAATTGTAAATAAATTATATACTCTAAAAGTAATTGAGACGACAAAATGGCGACAACACATTATAGAGCAATTGTTGTAGCTTGTACAATAAGAAAATGCGCTAAGATTTGAAAAAAAAATGTGAATCGAAAATACGTACAGAAAACGTAAAACTTTCACATTGAAATCTTGAAAATATGTATTTAATCATTTTATACACAATATAATATAATTTTTATTATGATTTTAATATGAAAATCAATTAACGTGATAATCGGTTTTAAACCGGTTGAATTTGCAGATGAAATCATCTGACAATTTTCTAGCATTAATTGGTAACCCAAATAATTTTTCAAAAAGTCAGTTGCTATCAGTTAACTTTTCTTGCAGTTTTTATATCTATCTCACGCATGCTATCCCTCTTTTTCTCATACAAAATATTTTTCATCAACTTTTCAAATTATGGTAACTGCAAAATTGATTATGGGAGCTGAATTTAATTTGTGTGTAAAAGCACCATAAGTCGGATGAAATTTGTGGCACCTATATTCACAAAACATTGACACCATTACCAAAACTACGTGAAAAAGCCTCAAAAATTCAACTGCGCATAACTCCGATTCAGAGTACACAAAAAATAAAACAAAATATCAAAATTTCAGATTTTTAAAAAATAGTTGTTTTTTTTCGATGTACGTTCGCTTCTTCGATTTTATATTTGGCAGTTGTGTGGATATCACGACGCTAAATTTGGGACGGTTATTTTATTTATTATGTTATGGATATTGCGTATAGAAAATGTTTATAACGCCTTTTAGTATAGTTAATTTTTTCTTGTTTGTTTATTTTATTTAACAAAACTTTTAAAACTTAAACGCTAGTTAATTGCAATTTGCTTATAAAGTTATTTATATTGAAATTACAGTGGCTCCATAGTTAGGGATTAGACTGGCTCCATAACATTACCATAAAAACATAATGCGTGAATGCTAGAATTTTTTTTAATTTTCTTTCGTTTTCATTATCTTCACAAAAACAAAAAAGTCGAGAAGAGAAAGCACCTTAATCGTTAATAAATAAAATTAGTGAAAAATTGATTTATGAAAAAATTATGCAGAAAAATACAACCTCAACAAGGTTCAAACCGCAGTCGCAAAATGCGCATAACTCGAAGATCATATATTTTGTTGCTGTTGGATTGGATTTTTGTTCAGTAGATCCTTATCTGTCATTATGTTACAATTAAAATTGTGATAAAAATATACGACGGACAAAAGCTAGGTATATTTCTACATAAAAACAGACAATATATAAAACCAGATTGCAATGCATTTATTATTGGACAAACTGGTTATAGTTTTAAAAATTACTCAACAGAACACTTTCAAGCTTTGAGATATGCAAATTATTCTCAACTGGTTACTCCACTTCAACTGTAGTAAACTATTTGATATCTGAAAACTACTTTTATTACTAATTGTAATGTACAAATTTTCCATATAGGCATACATATAAGACTAAATGCACTGTGCTTGATACAGCAAACATACATTTCATAAAAAAAATTCTTCACAATTCACAAATTGATATGTCATATTTTCCACATTGATTGACAATAAAATATGTAAATATATTTGACTGATAAATTATGCTATAGTTTTCACTATTATTGATAAGCATTAAAGCTGTATTATTTTTAATTATAAGAGTTATTTTGCCTTTAAGTCTTATAAATTTGTCTTTAATAAAGAGCATTATAGTTTATAGTTATTAGTTGACATTTCCATTGCTATGACCACCTGTTCAGGTGATGTTGGTATACCTAAAACAATTTTTGTAAGAAAAATATGACTGAAAATTTTTATATGTAAATATTACCTATCGGATACCATTCAATGGTGTTGCCATAATCCTGTCTAACTGAATCTAAAGCATATCTTAAAGCAAAAGGCACAACTATCGCCATGGAAAGAGCTGGTTCTCCCGTTGCTTTAGATCGTAAAACTCCTACTGAATTTTCGCCCGTTTGAATTAGATTAATACGAAAATCAATGGGAATGTCTTTGGCACCAGGCGGCTTATAGTTCCAAGTTCGGTTGTTCATTAGCTCTCCATTCATGCGATGGTAAATTAGACCTTCAGTTAGCCATAATCCAACTCCCATAATAAAAGCCCCTTCTACTTGTCCAACGTCGATATTTGGACTCATACTCTCGCCAGTTTCTTCATAAATATCAACACGTGAAATTAAAATATTACCAGTCAATACGTCGAGGACAATTTCAGCGCAAGCACAGCCCAAAATAGAATACGGAATGGAATCACCAACCTTATATGCATATTTTGCTGTCAAATCAATTTGTCGTTCATAACATATTTGTGTAAGTTCAGACCAACTAGCAGTTTTCACTTCATTACGAACTGGTTGAATTCTATGATTCAGTTCCTCACACGCCTTGCTCACAGCCTAGAATAACCAAATATTAAAACATGTGATAAAGTTAAATTATTGAACTAACAAATGCTATACATTCGCTTGCAAAACTGCCACCTGTAAAGTAGGAATTTGCTGATGTTACAGATTCTGAGGGTTTAACTGATATCATTTCCAGTGGAATTCCTAAAACATGAGCTGCTACTTGTGCAGCTTTTGTATTAATTCCTTGACCCATTTCAATTCCTCCATGAGTTATTGCAACAGAGCCATCTTTATGATATATCGCTACAAATACGGGCATGCTTACAACGTGTGAGATTGGATAATCCATTAATGTCGTAGCTATTCCTTTCTTTTTCCAAACGTTGTTCTTATTGAACAAATCAATATCAAGCCTACGTTTTTCAAAATCTTAAAGTCAGAGTTAAATACATAAGAATTTTTAATTATTGCAAACTACAGAGCAGAAAAAGACTCTTACCAGTGGCTTTCAAAAAATTTGGATACACCGTTCGCATTTTATTAGATATCGGCATATTAGCAAGTCTTACACTTTCCGGGGATCTTTTCACAACTCTTGCTATATGTTCCATAATATTTTCAATCATTGCAATACCTTCACAAAATCCCGGTGCACGACAAGGGGTGTTACTGGGTGCATTGGTTTTGACAGCATTGGGATTTATAGTCCAACCAGTTTGATCGTAACAGTTTTTAAATCCCAGAACTGAAAAATTCAAAGGATTTTCGTTTAAAGTACACCCAGCGTCCTCGTAAATGGTGCTATTAAGTTTTTGAATTTTTCCTAGGCTATCAACATCGATCTGGTATTCGTTTATGCAAGCCCACCGTTTTCCAATGCACGACATATTATCTTCAATTGTGAGAACAAACCGTATCGGTCGATTCAGTTTAAAACACGCAAGTGCTGCAGCACATGCTAGTTGTGAGCCTCGCGATATTTTTGCACCATATGACCCACCCAGACGACGAACTGATAGATTCAATTTATTTGCAGGAATTTCAAGACATTCTGATATTGCGATTTGAGTTAGATCGCTCCATTGGGTTGCTGTATAAATGTCCATTCCATCGTCTACGGGAATGCATACGCAAGTTTGTGTTTCCATAGAGAAGTGATATTGTGATCCAACTTCAAAATGTCCATTTACTACATGCGTTGCATCAACACCAAATAGCTGAGACCAAATTCTATTCATTACTGAAAAACCAGCTTCATTTGAAATCTCATGTGATTGAAATATATTTTCTTTTGCGTTGTTCCTTAGAACATCCTTTACGGTTGGCATTATCCGTAAATCTAATATTAGAGATAAGTTATTTATTTGCTTTTAAGTTTGATAAATACTTTTACCTGATGAAACAGTTTTTTCGTAAATAATTCTAACAAGCGGTGCTGCTCTATAAGCTATTTCAAAGCTTTCGGCGACAATTATTCCTGCTGGCTGTCCATGAAATAATACCAATCCACTGCAAAAAATTTCCTCATTTTCTACATAAAGTAATAATTTGTCCGGGTAAAAATTGTTCTTTCCAGGAATATCTTTAGCCGAGTAAAATGCAACAACTCCAGGCATTTTCTGGAATGATACCAATCAGTTATTAATACAAATTTATATAAGTAAAAGACATATTACCAACGCATCTGACGCGTCAAAGCTCCCAATTGTGGAATTGACCTCAGTTGCGACAACAAATGCTGCCCATAGCTCTCCCGGTTGACAGGGTAAATCATTTATGTACAAAGCTTCTCCAGAACATTGAATCATCGCTTCCAGTTTCATAACTGGTTTTGTTAAAGGCCAATTTTTTTTAATGGTTTCAAAATCTTGTTTCCCAGATGAAAGTTCCCGTTTTAGATCCTCTCCACCACTTCGATATTCTGGTTTCACTAAATGAACTGGACTTGAATTCAAAACAAATTTATAAAATAATGAAATAGCTAACTTTTTTCTATAAACTGGTGATGGATCTGGTAGCACTGCATCAGGAAAAATCTCACAATTTAATTTGTCAATGACATTCTCTAGAATTTCATCACAATACAAATTTTTCCCAATGAGAAATTGTTCCGCTTGGGACGCATGCGTAAAATTCGCATTGATGCCACCAAAACAAATTCGAGCGCAAACAACACGATCTTTACTCGGAGTAAATTGAAAAATAAATGCTGCGTTCACATCAGCATGGGCGTTTTGTGCTCTCTGGGTGATTTTGTAAGATCGGAATACAAATATTTCCGGGTCATAGTTTGGAAATGTGATTTTCGTAATAACTTTTTTATTCATGTCAACCTGAAGAAATTCTAGAGGACTGTAGTCTGATGTGTTGTTCACACTTTGTGCAATTGTTATTTTGGCGCCAATTGTTTCAAGTAGAAGAAACATGTCGGATGGGAACTCATTATGTTGATGTTTAATGCTAAGACTCCCAGCAATTGTTCCAATGTTTCGAACGGGGACATTTGCAATTAAATCAATGTGCTTTATCATATATCGTAAATAATCATAGTTATGATGAAAGTTTGCAGCATCTTCTAAAATCCTTATGGTGTCGTTTAAAGAGACGTTACCGGCGATTCCCAAGTCGGTATCTATTTTATATGAATGCAATTCTGAAACATCTGTAACATCTATGAAAACTTTTAAGTTCGGACTACGACGATAAACACCATGAGCAGTATTTCCTGCTACCAACATATACGGTTTGGTGCCAATATTACTAAATATGGTAAAAATATCGGCTAATTTGTATACTTTATGCCATTCTTGATCATTGTTTGTTACGATATGCAGATTTTGAAGTTGACTATCGCATTTTTCAGCACAAGTTCCAGTTTTAGAACAAATCTTGAAATCTTCGATATCATCAACGTATACGTTTTTTAATTCATCTGTTGCATCGATTGCAAATCCTTTAAACGCATCTAATATTGGGCGATACCCAGTACAACGGCATATATTACCACCAAATGAATTTTCCACTTCTTCCATTGTAATTCTTCCACTTTTTGATTTTAGTAAGCTGTGCATGTTCATGATCATACCCGGTGAACAATATCCACATTGAGTTCCATTAAGATGTGCCAATCGTTTTTGAATTGGATGGTATCCAACTTTTCTATTTCCAAGTCCTTCAATGGTTGTAATATCAAGACTATGACAAGAATAAACTGACACAAGACATGAATTAATGGCCCATGTGTCTTGTTGTTTAGATGTCGGATTAATTCCATTTGCGGTTACTATACATGCACCACAACCTCCTTCGAGGCACATGAATTTTGTGCCATGTAAATGGGCATGTTGACGAAGAAAGGTATTTAGAGATGTTGTAAGAGGAATTTTTGGCGGTGAAGCTGAAATAAGAATAGATAAAAAATTATTTAACGTCCACGCCGGGCTACCTGGGTAATGTTGACAGAATTAGGTTGGTGTATCGGAAACAAGCAGGGTAAAAACTGCGTAGTTAATGACGCTGCGTCATGGCAGCTTGGTGCCTTAAGACAAATGCAACCGAAGAGTCTGTTCTCCATTTTAGGGGCGGCTGGGAGTGGCCGTCTGTCTTGGATCAAGTGGCTCGCTATATAAACGTGTAAAAAAGTTCTTTCCGGTAACGTTAAGATGCCGAATGGACCCATTCACGACAATTTTGGCTGTCCCTAAGTTTAACACCTTAACCTCGGAAAAAAAACTAATATGTTAAGTTTGGTAGATCTGGTAATCAGAAAGAGAATAACAGACCGGGACACAAAAACAGAATTTTACCTGGACGTGAAAAAGAACCAGACAACCGAATCGGAACGTGGAATGTGTACAGTTTGAGCGCTCCTGAAGCTATTATAAGTCTAGAAACAGAGTCTGAGAGGGATATCATAGCTCTGTAAGAAATTAGACAGCCGATAATCGGAAAACAAGATTTGGATAGTCACTTTTTATACTGTAGTGGTCATCCTTCGCGAAGAGAATTTGGAACTGGCTTTCTTGTTGGAGCAAGCATACAGGAAGCCGTGATGAAATTCATTCAGGTCAAATCGACGATATAACATTAGAAATGATTGTACATAGAGAATATCAGTGTGGCTTCCGGAAAGGCCGAGGTACCACCGATTCGCTTTTCTCGATTGGTATGATTTTGTAAAAGTGTCGAAAGTTGAACATACCTGTGCACCAACTCTTCATTGATTTCAGGCAGGCCTATGACTCTCTCGAACGAGAGACTCTAGTGTCAATGAGAATCCATGGTAAACTAGTATCACTATGCAAAATGACAGTACAGAACTCTCAATGCTGTGTACTAGTGGAGAACGAAATATCAAAATTCTTTAAAGTCGGCGCTGGGTGTTAAGACAAGGTGATGCTATCTCTCCTTTATTCTTTAATCTAGCATTGGAATATGTGTGCCGTCAAAAGAATCTATCGATTAACAACAATATCTTGTCAATAAACTCAGCACAGATGATCGCTTACGCTGATGATATTGTCATCCTCGGCCGTAGTGAATCTGTTATGTGAGACTTTCAAGTCACTTGAGATTGGTGCTAGAAAAATTGGTGTTCAAATTAACTACGATAAAACCAAATATATAAATATTTTAAGAGAGGCTGAGAAGAAAGATTTGATGTGCGGCGATGAATGAATTGAGGGAGTTGAATCTTTTAAATATTTGACAACAGCATACTTACAGATATAAATGCTCGAATCGCTACAGGTAACCGAACTTTCTACTCAATTAAACCTCTCCTTGGATCACCGTATGTATCAACTAACACCAAACTCAAGTTATCAGTTCTTTGTCATATAAGTCTCCATCTTTTTTTAAAGTGTCATTAAAATTGATTAATGAATGAAGTTTGTATACTGCCTACAAACTTTAAAAACAAAGTGTGAAAAGTCAGCAGTTGTATGGTAGACCCCCGCCAGTTTGATCAATGTGTTCCAAAAGATGTGTTCTGCTTAATTTTTCAAATATTCTATGTTAATCCAAGCATTTCTATACAACGAAAACTCGAGAAATTTACATAATGTTTTTGCTTGGACCCGTTTTCATGGAAACGATGTGACGTTGAACTTTACTTTTCAAATATTGTATAGGCGAAATCGAGGTTGAATACAATTTTGTTTTGTACATACTTCATTGCTATTATGTAGAATCATAACAATATAATTTTACAAAATGTTTGATAAATAGTTATTTTCCTAACAAGTGCGCGAAGTTTGTGATTCCGAAACGAATGCAGGATGCTACCAAAACGAGCGTAGCGAGTTTTGGTACCTGCTTGAGGTTCGGAATCACGGAATCACGATCGTCCTTAGATGATACTGCGTTGAGTGGAGGTAGATTTTAATATATAGACTGGCTGCTAGTGGCGTTAATTTTCCAGGGGATGAATATGACGATACGGGATGTTGTATCCAATATAATGAGTTACTTTGAATGCGTTGATTAAGCTGAATCTTCATTATAATTTAACAATTATAATATTCACGTAAAGTAAACACAAAAGGCAGCAGATAAAATGTTTGTTGTATCAACCATACAATAAATTAAATTTATTTCCCAAAATCTTCAGGTTGTAATGGATAGCCTGGAATAATGCTTGAACACAGTGTATTATAGTCTCTGACTCGTTAGTGTCATTTGTGATTTCCATAATAGTTTTTTTTTTCAGCCATCATTAACAGACATATTTTTCGTATAGTCTCAGATTCATTAGTTGTCAATCGTTTCATTAACGTGAACAGCCCGTAATAGTTTTTCATCCAT
Organism: Diogma glabrata; assembly: GCA_963693315.1. Classification (NCBI taxonomy): domain Eukaryota; kingdom Metazoa; phylum Arthropoda; class Insecta; order Diptera; family Cylindrotomidae; genus Diogma; species Diogma glabrata. The sequence continues at coordinate 302,858,337 of OY856186.1, forward strand.
TCACCATCAATAGTCATATTCCTTTTTATTTCCACGTAACCCATAGTTTGCTTAGTTTTTTTTAAAACTTACTTAAATTTTCAATAGCTGGACAGACATATTTGAGAACAAATTGAACCAATTACACTAATTTTATTTATTAATTAACTTGAATTAATTAATAATTTTCCTTAAATATCGTCTATATAAACATGAAAATTTAATCTTACAACACCCTAAAATTGACGCGCGCTACGTTTCCATTCGATTCTTTTCAGTATACTACTTGAATTTGAATTTTCTAAACACCAACCGTAATTGAACAATGAAGTTTCCAAACCTTGAAACAGCTGTGCGTTTTTTTTTTACAGTCGTCAACATGCAAGGAAGTATTATCTTGCTTTGTTACACATCCAATTTTTTCTTTGCATGATAAGAAAATTTACTTCAAACAATCTTTCCGATATAGAACCGAACTTCACTGTACTGCCTTTGTAGTTTTGTAATATCTGAACGCCTTAACGTCGATTGAACTTACAATTAATTCATTAATTTAATGTTAAATGTTATTAATATATCGGAAATAAGTTGTATCGCAAAATTGTCTTTGCGCAATACTTTGAAAAACCAAACAGTTTTGTATAACTATAAAAATTTCCTAACACTTGATTTGAATTAATTATTTTACATCTGAAACCCTATATTCGAGGTTTTCGATTTTTGGAAATGGAAATTTTTGGGTATATATTAAGCGACTGTAGTTTTTTTCACTCTCTCTCAGTTCTATTGTTTTTGCATTCGGATGTTTGACATCGATTATTCGATTGCATTTTTCATTTTGATAAAACAGTCGACTATTATCCATCAGACTATTCCATCCTATGCGATTTTCTGATTGGACATAAAGATGCCGGCTGCCAGTTTACCGGGGTAAAAACCCTAAATCCGCTGGTAAATCAGACGTCGTGAAACTAAAATTCGTAAAACATAAAGTTAGTTATTTCGCGAGTCGAATGTTAACATAAATTAAACAAAAATGCAAAAAAAAGTCTATACATGTTTGTCCTTGTGCTTGTTAAATCTGTGAAGTGCTAGCAAAATTAAATTAAATGTTATTTATGCTTTTAGTGCTAGTAGAAATAAAATCTAGTTAATGTTAGTAAAATTAAAATCTAATGCGTTTTATGCATTTAGTGTTCATAAGAAAAAATCTAATTAATGTTAGAAAAATTAAAATTTACTGCGTTTTATGCAGTTAGTGTTAGTACACGCAACAGGTACTGTTATTCCTGCATTTAACCGTGAGTAAAAGCAAAATCTAATGTGTGTCATACATTTAGAGTTCTTAATCATAAAATCTAATTAGTGTTAGTAAAATTAAAAATGTACTGTTAGCGTTCATAAAAATAAAATCTGATTATTGTTAGTAAAATTAAAATCTAATGCGTGTGATACATTTAGAGTTCATAATCATAAAATCTAATTAGTGTTAGTAAAATTAAAAATGTACTGTTAGCGTTCGTAAAAATAAAATCTGATTAATGTTAGTAAAATTAAAATGTACTGTTAGCGTTCATAAAAATAAAGTCTGATTAATGTTAGTAAAATTAAAATCAAATGCGTGTAATGCATTTAGCATTCAAAAAAAAAGAACATCTAATTAGTGTTAGTAAACTCAAAATCTACTGCGTTTTAGGCATCTAGCGTTAGTAAGGTTAAAATGTACTGTTAGCATTCATAAAAAATAAAATCTGATTGATGTTGGTGAAATTAAAATCTACCGCGTTTTATGCATTTAGTGTTAGTAAAATAACAAGGTACTGTTAGTCCTGCATTTGGTGCCAATAAATTAAAATCGATTGCTATTCATTCATCGAGTGTCAATTTATAAACTGTGTTGTGCACCATAGCCAAAGCCTTCGGATACGAGCTTCGAGCAAGCGATCATGTTATCTCTTTTCTGTGATACTACTGGTCGTCCGAAGCGTTTGTGATGCAACCTTGGTACAATATTTAGTAATAGTCGCGGAATCATCGCAGCACAACATCTGTATTATTCCTTACAATTCAAGCAACATATTTATGTACAAATTTTTATGACGTATTCACATAGCATCTTTACAACTTCATTGGCAACTCACCCAACATATTCTTTTGTGGTATATGCCGCTTTGGTCTCGTAATTGACCATTTCTCAACGCATTTCTTTGGTACAATATTTCTATCATCTATCGCAACTTTGACGTCGAATCCTGGTACAATAGTTGCATTATCATTGACTCCATTGCCAACGAATTTTATTTGCATCAATTGTGGCTTGAAATTTATTCAGCGTATTCAACTGTAATCATAAAGTTATTCTACATTTTTTTTTATCGATTACTGCTGCTTATCAATTCAACGTAACCAACTATATTCATAGATTTATTCCACGATTATAACCACCAAACTATTCCACGCTTTGGGTTATCAATTGATTCACCGCTCATATTTACCAATTTGTACAACGCTTATGATTGCAAAATTTATTTAACGTTCATATATACAAATATTTTCGGCAACTTTTCAACGTATACAACCATTGTGGTTTAATTCAATAATCGATTGTACCCACCAATTGATTCAGTGAAGGTTTATACCCTTTGTTACTTGATCATTTCAACATAGGCAACTATAATTTAGTCAACGTTCATAAGTTTTATTCAACGATTGTTGATACCAATGGGCGCAGTTTAATTCAACCGTATTTGCTAGCTATTTCAACAATTATTTTGTTAGCAACATATTTCAACCTTAACTATGAATTATTCAACGATTATTTATGTCAAATACTGTGGAGTATTTGTTTTCAACATATTTCAACTTTAATTATAATTTATTCGTCGAGTTGGATGATCAATTTATTCAACGATTTGGAATTCAAATTTATTCAAAGATTTTGATTACACATTTATTCAACGATTTTGATTACAAATTTATTCCACGATTTTTGATTACAAATTTATTCAAAGATTTGGATTACAAATTTATTCCAAGATTTTGATTACAAATTTATTCAACGATTTTGATTGCAAATTTATTCAACGATTTTAAATGCAAATTTATTCAACGCTTTTGATTACAAATTTATTCAACGATTTTGATTACAAATTTATTCAAAGATTTGGATTACAACTTTATTCAAAGATTTTGATTACAAATTTATTCAAAGATTTGGATTACAAATTTATTCCAAGATTTTGATTACAAATTTATTCAACGATTTTGATTGCAAATTTATTCAACGATTTTAAATGCAAATTTATTCAACGCTTTTGATTACAAATTTATTCAATGATTTTGATTACAAATTTATTCAAAGATTTGGATTACAACTTTATTCAAAGATTTTGATTAAAAATTTATTCAAAGGTTTTGATTGCAAATATATTCAACGATTTTGATTACAAATTTATTCCACGATTTTGATTACTAATTTATTCCACGATTTTGATTGCAAATTTATTCAACGATTTTAAATACAAATTTATTCAACGCTTTTGATTACAAATTTATTCAACGCTTTTGATTACAAATTGATTCGGCGTTTGTTCATACCAATTGCGACATCCTATTTTCTTGATCGACGTATATGCAGCCGTGCTGATGGAGGGTTGAAACCCGCAGGAATTGGAGGCTAGGAGGATATAACCATGGGTGAGTCTGATTGATCTATTTTCCTTTTATCCGTATGATATAGGGGTGTGAATGAGTGTGTGTGTGTGTGGGCGTGTGTGAGTGATTGAGGGGGTTGAACGTGCCGACCGTGGTTCTTTCGTAGAAGGGGGTCGCCAGAGTCTCATCTTTCACTTGTAATTTTTTTTTCATTTCCGTTTATTTTGAAAATTGCGTACATTTCCGTATTTGTACTGAAGCAGCAGGTTATTAATATCTCCTATCCACGATGATTGAGACTAAGTCGAACGGCAATACAACATTTCTAGGTACGCTTCCTGCTAAGCCACTCCCATTAACATCATGAGAGGCACTTCATAACAAGGTACAGTAGCTTCCACATTCACTAATGGTCTTGAACCATTATTAAGTAGCACGAATATAAATTAGATTCCCTCAAAACACAATAACATTTCAGAGTTTATTTGTATTTATACGAAATAGATTATACAAGTTACATAAAATTTGCCTTATTGTATTTATCAAATTAATGGCGAGGCGATGCAATATAATTTATATAGAGAATTACATTTTTAATTTAACATGAAAAATAAGAATTTAAAATATTTGGAAAAAAAAATCCGAATAATAAAAATATATTTTTTGTTTTTTTCATAAATGTTAACGAAATCATCGCCTGCTAAATTTAAAATTTTTTTTGAGAAATGGTTTTAGTTTTGATGTTCGCCACACGTCTAACATATAGGAATCACAATCGTCTAATTCGTCTAATCGTCTAATCGTTTAGTTTTGTCAAGATTTGAAACTGCTAATTTATCGTGAAAATCAAGTTGCAAAGATTGCTACGAATGAAACTTGTAAACAAAAAATACGAAAAACAAAGTGTGCATTTGTGGATGTTTGTTGCAAGAAAAATGCTGGATCTGCGTTGAAGGAGATTTCTTTTTCTTTCTCTTCTATTTCCTTATATGAAGGTTTAACTATTTCAATTTAATAATTTAAATAACTGTTCTATCAATATATATATATATAATAATGTTACATCTTTCCAACCTTACTTCGAATTGACCTTAATTAATCACAATTCGATAAACGCAATTCCCAAATCTCTTCCGAGTTCGATCACTGATTAGTAAGCACAAACGCCAGGTTTTCCACCCGATACAGCAAACAATATTTTTGACTATAATAATCTTTCAACAGATTCAGAAACTCCAACGGTTGATTGTAGAAATTTCAAGTAATACAACGTTCAAAATAATATGCACAAAATATTTCTTCTCAATAACACTTAAAACTTTATTTACAAAAACTAATTTATAAATCACTTTTATAATTTTAACTTTACCGTCGCAGGTTAAAATAAAACTAATCTATTCTACAAGAGTTAATTTCCTCATATACAATTCTGCATAGTTCTCGACCATTCGAGGTTACTTTTAGAAACCTTGAGAAAATAGTAGAATATTCGATTATTTTACGTTGTGTTGATTTGATTCATAAAATCATTTATTTTATGTTGAGCCTAATTCTAAGAATACAACAACAATACTATGCCTTTCATTAATTTGTTGTTGTATTTTGTTATGATTTTGCTGTAATCGTAATAATAATAATAATAAATAATCAATTAATTTCACTTGTATTCTTGAGTTTTTGCCTATTGACGTTCCCGCACTAATACGGGAATTGATCACTTTGCGCACGCGATTTGCGTGCGGGAATGATTAGTTCTTAAACGATTGTAGGAAAAATTACTTTTGATGCATTTTCTAAACATGTAACTTTTAAATGTTTTGTGTACAGAGTAAATCAATCATCATAATATATTATATAAACATACCAAATTTGCACTATATTTTTGAACGGGTAAAGAAGTCCACTTTGTCAACAGCTAAGTCTAAATTTTGAATTATTCTTTTCAAAAATTAGAAAATTTGGGTTTGAACGTTTTGTCTTTGTAAATATATTTTGTTTGCAGTCATAGTGACTTTTTCTGTTTCGTTTATATAATTACCATTCTTCTTTTAAATACTCAAAAATATAAATACAGAACTCCAAAAAGAATCACTTTAATTCAAATCATAACACAAACTATTTTAACGCTTGCTGCAACATAACTAATTTTAGTTAGTTACGTTACGTGCTATGACAGTTTTTCTCTAACCACAATTTTAAAATGTGTGAAGTAATGCAATATATCGATAAAAAAATATTTTACATACCCCAAATTTTTTTTTCTTTTGTTTTGGACCGTTCTCTATCTAAATAGCCAATAAAAATTTTGGTATACGTCTGTGTGTGGGTGGGTGACATTCCTGCATAGGATCTTGATGAAACTTTGGCAAATGATCCACGTTCACTTGAAAATGGAAGATCTGGATTCATTTCAAATTTGGAGAAAATGGCGGGGGTCTCCCGAACAGCTCTAAGCTTAAATCTTCAATAACTTCTAATCCCGGCTTATGATCTTATGGAAACTTGGTATATAAGGTTTTAATATTGTTTCCAATATTTCTGCATACCATCTTCCGGTGTGTCCCTTCTGGTTAAAAAGTTTTTTTTCAGGGGTTTATCCCTACTGTTAGTAGCCTACAATTACAGATCGATTTTCATGAAACGTACGTAAAAGCTTTTAAGTAACATGAGCAAGGTTTAATCAGCTTTTGGAGTACATTGGATAAAGGGTTGGGAGGTCCACCATACAACAGGTGTTTTTTCCCACCATGTTTTTTATGTTTGTTAAGAGCATACAACATTCGTTCGGGAATGAATTTTGATGATACTTTGGAAAAAGATGCAAATATTTATGGCAAGAAACTGATTAGTTTTTGAGCGATAGTGAACAAAGTTGTAGGGGGTCTCCTAAGCACTTGTTTTTTTTGAAAGCTCAATAACATCTGTACTTGGTAATCGAATTAGATGAAACTTGGTACATAAACATTTAGTACGGTTCACAACAGTTCTGAATCCCAACTTCCGGTTTGTCACTTCCGGTTAAATTTTTTTTTAACTTTTTCTCGTACAACAGAATTTATGTTCATTGGGATACTACTGCTTTCTTTAATATTTTTATAATTGGAACTACGCGAAATCTATAACATTGGTTAGCCTTTAATTAAATTATTTGATGGATAATAGCTCACTATATATCCATAACACTATGTTTCCAGAGCTGTGGTGAAATCAGCCTATGCATTAGCGTCGCAATATTTTTGTTGTGGCTTTCATGCTTCATGTAGGAGCGTTGCCAAGCTATAAGTCTTGATTATTCACCATGGCCATGCAACGGCGACATAATTACCATGCCAGCCGATTTTTTTAAGGTCGTTTATTACGTCCGTCTCCCATTGTGGTCGTGGTCTACCTCGTGGTCGCACACTCCCTGGTGTACTAACGTAAATTTTTTAATCATTCCAGACTGTGAATCGGCTCGTATAACATGCCCAAACAAAGCAATCCTGTTGGAACGGATACAACCTATTATATCTGGACCCTCAGGAAGGTCTCTGATTTTAAAGTTATTTCGGGTTCTGTACTCTCCATCGTTTGTCTTAATTGGACCAAAAATGTAGTGTAGGATCTTACGCACAAATAAACATAAATATGATTCGTGATTTTGTGTAAGGGTCCACGTTTGTGACCTATACATCACAACCGGTCTAAACAACGTCTTGTATATTAATTATTTTGCGAAATTAATATTAGGTTATTTTAGACTGCGATAGTGTTGAAATATAATTTAAATTAGATTGCAATAGTGTAAATAGATTAAGTAGAATGTGATTATTTACTAGTTTTTCTAATTAATTAAATTAATTAACCTTGGAAATTCACAGGGATATAACAACACCAACTATAGTAAATGGTTTAAATTGGAAAAAAAATTATCAATTCAAATGATAATTAAAATGACACCACAACTCGTTTGGATCAAAAAAGTTTTTTTGACCTCCCCACATCCTCTAAACACACAGAATTATAACTATTTGAGACTTTGCTATAATTTTCGATCAAAATTTACCAAACATCCTGTCTCTGTGAATTTTTTCAAATTTTTCTGTCAATTAAGCTCGACATCCAAGGGGGCAGGGTCCAACTGTTGCACTTTTTGACAATAATTCTAAAACTATGTATTACAAAATTAAAAAAAATTGCTATGTTTCTAAAATCAAGTGCTCTTGCATGAAACCCCACTTGACCTGTTTTTAAATGATTTTTTACTCCTTCTCATTCCCATCCGCTAAGAAATATAATTATGAGTATTTGACACTATTCTTTTCATTAAAAACTTACTCATTCTTCTATAATTCTGAAAAAAATTCAAAATTATACAAAAAATGGTGGGGTGTAAAGTTCCAAAATACATTTTCAAGGAACACTGACGTGGAACTATATGATACCCTATTCGTCACGATATAAAAATGTATTTTATCAAAGGCTTCACATCGTACCTCTACTAACGAAAACAACTTTATTTATTTTTTAGCCTGTCATCTTGTGTGGATAGCTTAGTTTTATAAGCACCTCAAATTTTTTTGTCCATATAATTAATGGTTTACTAGATAATTAATATAATGCGAAAAACACGTTGTCCCACCAATAATAGCCTTCGTTATAAAGAACGGAACTCTAAAAACGGAACTATGAAAATATAGATATTTTATATAGATATTAAGAATAATATAGATCAGTGTTTCTCAACTGATTTCATGCTACGGACCAATAAATATTTTAAGATTTTATTGCGGACCATGGGAAATAGTTAATGTTAGATGGGCAAAAGTGCAGGTTTTTTTATAGGTATGTTTATACCAGTTATCTAAAAAGTTTTCACTGTAGTTTTCTTCGTGTTCAAAACAACAATATATTTGAATATTTTAAAAAGTACTTTTTCTTTAAGCAGTTTAAAAAATATTACATATTTCATAAAAAGTAATAACGACATTGTATCGAAAAATGTTCCTTTTTAATATTTTAATAAACATAAAAATTTCTTACAACCAGTACCCTATTTCACCAAACTTACAAATTTTGTAATTTCATACAAATTTTAACAAAGTGTGAGTGTTTTCGGATTGATCAATAAACGGATTTAAAATCCACATATTTCCTCTCCGTAGATCTTCTTCTATTGGTTAGTAATGATTAAATGAACAATTAAGGGCTGTTAAGTGTTCAAAAACAATAGTTTTTAAATTGTTTGAATTGATATTCACTTCATTAACATATTCTGCGAATGAATGAAACATATCGAAATTATTTTCGTTTACCCGCTTGCACCATAATTGCAACCTTTTTTTAAATGCCTCTATTTTATTCCACATGTCAAAAGTTGTGGTATTGTTCCCTGGCAAAGTTAAATTTAATTCGTTTATTAATGAAAATATATCGGATAAGTAAGCCAGTTTTGCAACCCATTTGTTGTCGAGCAAAACATTTCTTAATTCCGATTTTTTGGTTTCTATCAATGCTTCTACTTCATTTCTTAACTCGTATAAAGTCTTGTTAAAACTTTTGCTCTTGACAACCATCGAACTTCTGCATGAATCAATAAATTTTCATGTTCAGATCCCATTTCTTTGCATAATATTGAAAACAATCTGGAATTAAGTACATTACTTTTGATGAAATTTATTATTTTTATCGATTCAATAAGAACTGTGTTCAATTCAACAGACAATTTTTTAGCAGCTGAATGCTCTCGATGTATAATACAATGAGTGAAAATCAGGTTGTCGTCTGCTACCTTTTTAATTTTCTTTTCTACTACTGAATGTTTACTAGTCATACTTGCCGCTCCATCAGTGCATAATCCAACACAGCGTTTCCAAGTAGTTGAATTCTTTACAATATAATTATCAATTACTTTAAATATTTCTGAACTAGTTGTATTATTAAGAAGCTCCACACAACAAAAAAAATCTTCCTTGACATCATAAATTTCGTAATCAATATAACGAATATAACATAACAGTATTGCTTTATTAGTCTGTAGATTCATCGAGTTGAATAACAAAAAATGATTTGCTTACTTTCTGAATTAATTGGTGTTCAACATCAGTTGCTAGTTCAGCAATTCTACGTTCAACAGTATCGTTAGAGAGCGGCAAAGTTTTCATTTTATCAGCAGCGTTTGCACCTAGGATTTCAGAACACACGTCTATTAAGCACGGTTTTATTAAATCTTCGGCAATAGAATAAACCTTTTTGCACTTGACAGTTCGTAAAGCAACTAAGCATGATGCTTTTACAACAGATTTATTGGTAAGAAGAAATTTATTGAAAGATAATTTTTGGTTTTTAAATTCAGTACTTTTGCGTTCAAAAAATTCACGTGGCTTATTTTGTAGATGCGAATGTTTTGTTTGTAAATGGCGTATTAATTTTGCAGGCTTCATAGATTCGTTTGATAAAATTTCTCTGCGTATGACAATTATTTTCTTAGAACTACATACCCTCAAATTTACAGGCTGATTCTGACATACCCTCACAGATGTAAAAATAGTCATAGCAAAGATTTTGCTCTTAGCTATGACTAAAACATCTTAAATTCGATTCTGTATGTTGTCACAACTGTGAGATGTCAAAAAATAACCTCTTAACTTAAGACCATCAAACATGGTCAGGTCATCTTAAGCATCACAATTTTACGTTTCATATATTTTTATTGGAATTATTCTATGAAAAATTATATTAATAAAGGATAAAATAATAATTATGAATTATTTATGAAATTCTTATAAAATTTATAATAATTATTATATTTTATTTAAGTTTGTATCAAAATTATAAAGCAAAATATATCATGATAATGATATTAAATAAAATGGCGATTGAAGATTTCATATTTTCAATATCAAAGTTTCATGTTGTTTTATTTGTCCAAAATAAATAATAATAATAAATATGGTTTTTATATACAATTAATAAATTGTATATAAATTATTATAAAATAAAATACATTTTGAGATTGACATACATTAAAATGGCGGTTGAATATTTTCACAAACAAAAATTATTAATATCTTCAAAAATTTTTCAAAACAAACTTGATTTTTACAAAAAAACTACTTATAATATTGTCATAATTCTAAGTAATAATTTTAATTGTATTTAAATTATTTAAAAAGAAAATATGACATTTTATAATAATTTTATTTATACAAAAATAGCCGTTTGAAAGATCTCCAAAATATTAGTAGAATTATTATGAGGTTTTTGATGATGACCTTCACAGAATCGCAATTAAGATATTCCTCTTAAAAAAAATTGTCATAACAAAAATAATCATAACTAAGACCTCTTAACTCAGAATCAGCCTGTTAATTTTTGTTTTAAATTTGATGCTTTCCTTCGTATTAAAAATGAAAAGTAAACTATTTTGCTGCATGGTTTGTTCAATTATGCAAGTACATATTGTTAAATAAATAAAAAGGATAACGAAAAACTACTAATTTTATTTTTCTGCATAAATAAATATAAAATTGACTCAAAAAAATTAAAATTTTCTTCTTAAGAGAAAGATATTAAAGTTATTTGTTTGCTTTAAATTTCATTTAAAAATAGTAAGCTTTACGTTTCTTCATAATTCTATAGATTTTTGTTGCGAAACTTAATTTTTTCCTAATTTTTCATTGGATATGTTTTCAAAATAAATTGCTTTTAAATATTTTAATTGCAATATTTTTAAAAGAATATTTGTTAAAGTTGAAGCTAATAAATTGACCTACATAATTATTTAAATAAAAATCGTTTTATTTTGAGGAGTGAAAAGCACTCGATAAAATAAAATTGTAAACTCTGGTAACAAATATAAAAAAAATTCACGGACCAATAAAAATTTTCTGCGGACCAGTAATGGTCCGCGGACCTACGTTTGAGAAACACGGATATAGATATTATTCTCACCTTTGTACAGTTTTCCGTTAATTTTAAACTGAATTTCCATTTCCGTTTTCAATTGATTTCTTCAAATACACAATATTAATTATCTATATTCCAGATTATCTGGTTCTATTTATTTATTTCAATTTAAAATCGTCTCCATGTGGATTAAACTTTTTCAAAATAAAAACACTTGCAAATTAAATTAATGTTTGAAATATTTTAATTTTGTAAATTTTAATTACTAAAATCAAAGTTGTGTGTGCACAAAATTATTTAAAACATCAAAAACACAATAATATAATTAACAATTAGTAGGTAGTTTTTGATTTATTTTAATTTTTATGAATTAACTAATAAACATAATTCAGTGAGCTGAACCATTAACATGCGACTTAAACGATTTTTTTTAATTGTGGTGCAGCAGCAAATTAATTGAGTCATATAAATTTCTTTATCCTAATTTGTTTGACTATAGTCAACACTCAACTGCATTTCTGAGTCTAGCTTATAGTTATAGCTGGTTTAAACTAATTACTATCAGTTTATTTTATTGCTTCAACTATTGACGTAAAATTTAATTAAAATGCGAAATCATCAGTTTACTTAAGTAAAAAACAAAGTTTTCTGAATTATTTTAAATCGCATAATTTGCATAATTAAATAAAAATTTCGTGAAACAAATTCAACCGTGTCTTTGGGTGTGGATTAAAACAAATAAATGTCTCTCTTGGAGCAGGTTTAATCCAATACCAAACTTAAAACCAATCTAGACTCAATAGTTGGGGGGATGCTGTTATAATTTTAAGCATGAATTTCATTTTAGATTTTGATATATTATAGGTTGTATGTACTTTTGTTATCCACAACAAATTCATAGAATTTATTAAATTAACCAGGATCTGCTGACCTTGAATTGTTTAGAAATAAACCATTTTGTTTCCATATATCCCTCAACAAGTGTCACTTATCTGTATAAATCTCAATAACCCATGTAAATTGGGAGGGTCCATCATACAAGAGTTGCTTTTTTCACCATGGTTTTAAGTATTTAATGTTTTTTTGAAGCCTACAACATTTGTTCGAGGATGAATTTTGATGACGCTTTGGAAAAAGTTGCAAATGTGTATGGCAAGGAGTTGATTAGTTTTTGAGCGATATTGAACAAAGTGGGTGGATCTCTTGAGTACCTCTTTTTTGAAAGCTCAATAACGTTTGCACCCGAGAATCAAATAGGATGAAACATGGTACATAAACATTTAGTACGGTTCAAAACAGCTCTGCATTCCAACTTTGCATTTCTTGGCATTTTTTTCAATGTCTTTATGCACACTCTAGCCTACGATAATGACGTGGTTATGATGAAACTTATGGAAAAAATTTTAATTAGTGTTAAGAGATAATGATCAACATTTTGGACACATTGATCAAAGTAGCAGATCCACCAATCACCATGCTGACTTTTCACACTTTGTTTTTAACTTCCCGATATGGGAAGTTATTGTTTTTGGGTCGATTTTCGAAATCGGAATTTTTTGATATCTTTACGTTTCATGACCTCCTGAAGCTGTTTAGACTATTTTTAGCTGGCAGTCTGTATGTGTGTGTGTGTGTGTGTGTGTGTGTGTGTGTGTGTGTGTGTGTGTGTGTGTGTGTGTGTGTGTGTGTGTGTGTGTGTGTGTGTGTGTGTGTGTGTGTGTGTGTGTGTGTGTGTGTGTGTGTGTGTGTGTGTGTGTGTGTGTGTGTGTGTGTGTGTGTGTGTGTGTGTGTGTGTGTGTGTGTGTGTGTGTGTGTGTGTGTGTGTGTGTGTGTGTGTGTGTGTGTGTGTGTGTGTGTGTGTGTGTGTGTGTGTGTGTGTATGTATGTATGTATGTGTATATCGCTGTGTGGAGAAATTTTGCCCAACGCTTTCTCAACAACGGATGGGTCGATTTTAACGAAAATGGTCGCAATCGATGTATCTTGTCGTAACTTAGAGCTCAGTCCTTTTCTAGCGAAATTAAATCATTTGTTTTTTAGTGGTTTCCAAAAACTGAAAATCGTTTCTTGCAAATATCATGAGATTAATATATAATGCTATCAAGGCCATGAAGCTTCCATATTGTTTCTCATCATGTCAGACATTTATAATGACATTTGCATAAACAATTGCTATCTTAGTTTTTGAGATTTTTAACAAAATGTGAAAAAACTACGTGTTATTTTCTTTATGCAAACGCATGATATCTGGGTACTTACGCATGATATCTGGGTAAAACTTTTGTATGTAAATGAGCTGCAACCGCATCCGGGCTTACTTGAATATCAAAAACCTGAGTTATTTTCTAAATTTGACAAAAAGGTCAGAGGTTTGAGAGTAGATTGCCTGGTCAACTGTTTATTAACTTCCCGATATGAGAAGTTATTGTTTTTGGGTGGATTTTCGAAATCGAAATTTTTATAATATCTTTACGTTTCAAGACCTTCTGAAGCTGGTTAGGCTATTTTTAGCTGGCAGTATGTATGTGTGTGTGGGTATGTGCGTGTGTATCATCATATGTGGACAAACATTTGTCCAACGCATTCTCAACAACGGATGATCCGATTTCAACTTCAATGGTCACAATCGATATATCTTGGCGTAACTTACAGCCCAGTCCTTTTCTAATGAAATCAGTTCATTTATTTTTTAGGGGTTTCCAAAAAACTGAATATCATCTCTTGCAAGTATTACTAGAATAAATAATGCTATCAAGATCATTTACCTCCCATTTTGTTTGTCATCATGTCAGCCATTTATAATGACATTTGTATAAACAATTGCTATCTTACCTTTTGAGTTTTTTAAGAAAATTTGAAAAATAGGCGTTATTTTCATTACGCAAACGCATGAAACTTGATGAAACTTTTGAATTAAAATGAGCCGCAAACGCATCCGGTTTTATTTGAATATGGAAAATGTGCTAATTTGAATCAGCTTTTTTCAAAATTTGGCAAAGGAGTCGGGGAGGATGTCTGTGGTTCGTTGAACAACTGTTTTTTTAGACTTCTCAGTCTTGACATTTAATTTTGTTGAAACTTGGAGCATAAGCTTTTTGTAATGTTTATAGTAGTTTTGCAACTTGCTGCTTTTGTAATGTTCAAAGTTAAGGTGGGGGACAAAAAAATAAACACACTTTTTTGGAAATAACTTAAAAGCTAAGCAGTCGATAATTCATTGAAATGTCTTTTTGAAATATTTGGATTTTTTTTGATTTTTTTAAATCAAACTCGATTCTTTAAAACAAACCTTTGTTTTACTATCTCCTTATCAATGTCCATAAAATATTGATAAAAAATAATATTCATAATTTTCTTTTTGTCAGTAGGCGTGGACAAATACATTGTATAAATATAAAAAATTTCAAGTTGATAGCACTTATAGTTTTTGAGAAAATCGATTATGTAGAAATTCGGATGGACACCGAAGTCTCACCAATAGGGTACCGTTTTTACTTTTTCAAAGTACGAAACCCTAAAAATGGTGATATTGTTTGAGAAAAATCGAAAAAAATTTAGCAACGTTGACAAAGTAGACTCCACCGCTAGTTTTTTTTAAATATATGGTGCAATAAAAATCTTCTTTACAGTGTAACCAAAAGATGAAAAAATGACGATTAATTGCAAGTCTTAGAAAGAAAATTTCAATTTATTAAAGTTTTAAGAAAATATCTTTATGTTACCTATTTAACTTAACGGGAAGTTCTTGGCGTGGCCGCTATGGTCACACCCTACCCTACTAGTTAAAGTTTTGAAGTAAAACTTCTTTAGGCGCGTTATGAGAATTTTGCAACGGAAGTATAAAAAACGAATATAATATTCGGCAAATATACGATACAATTCGATTATGACACACATATTTTAAATATTCACTGGTTTTTGGTGCATTATAGAAATAGTTCATATTTTTCGATGCTTAAAAATTTAACAGAAATTCAATTAAAAAAACATAATTTTGAATTAAATTTAATGATTTTTAATCCGAATTTTTGGAGTATTTTAATTTAATTTAATATCTGTTTTCAAAATATTATATGTCTCCTCCATTTTTGTTTACAATGGATGCTTAGACTCGTAAATTAATAAAAATGGCAGCATATTTGGCTTTTTTAAGGGCAGAGAAATTAGTTGTCGCAAATCTTGGTAAATGGCACATACAATGAAATATAAGATGACAAAAAGCACCGTTTTGAAATTTGAGCAAAATCGAATAACTGGTTCAGGAATGGAAGCATGTTTGGTGGATCTTTTTGGTTTGTATTGAACAAATGAACAAATGATTATATTTTATATTCACTTATGCAGTCTCGTACTAAATGTTAAATGAGTTGGATGTGTCGATTGTAGATGGTGGTCATGGTGTGGTCATGGTGGTCATTGTGGCATGGGGGCCATGGTGGTCATGGTGGTCTTGGTAGTCATGGTGGTAATAGTGGTGAAGGTGGTCATAGTGGTAATGGTGATCATGGTGTTCACAGTGGTCATGGTGGTCATGGTAGTCACGGTGGTCATGGTGGTCATAGTGGTTATGGTGTTCATTGTGGTCATGGTGGCCATGGTAGTCATGGTGGTCATGGTGGTCATAGTGCTCATGGTGGTTATGGTGGTCATGGTGGTCACGGTGGTCATGGTGGTCATGGTGTACACGGTGGTCATGATTGTCATGTTGGTCATGGCGATCATGGTGGTCATGGTGGTCAAGGTGGTCATGGTGGTCATGGTGGTCATGGTGGTCATGGTGGTCATAGTGATTATGGTGGTCATGGTGGTAATGGTGGTCATGTTGGTCATGGTGTTCACAGTGGTCATGGTGGTCATGGTGGTCATAGTGGTTGTGGTAGTCACGGTGGTCATGGGGGTCATGGTGGTCATGGTGGTCATGGTGGTCATGGTAGTCATAGTGGTCATGGTGGTTATGGTGGTCACGGTGGTCATGGTGGTCACGGTGGTCATTGTGGTCATAGTGTTCACGGTGGTCATGATGGTCATGGTGTTCATGGTGGTCATGATGGTCATGTTGGTCATGGCGGTCATGGTGGTCAAGGTGATCAAGGTGGTCTTGGTAGTCATGGTGGTAATGGTGGTCTCGGTGGTCATGGTGGTCATGGTGTTCACGGTGCTCATGATGGTCATGATGGTCATAATGGTGTCATGGTGGTCATGGTGGTCATGGTGTTTAGAGTTTTCATCCCTGGCTTTCCCGGGCGGGAAAAAATATTTGTGTTGATTAAATTTGTTTTGTTAAATAAAAAATGAGTGCGTGTAATCTTTGCACGCGGTTGAAATAAATTTCTTTGGCTACTGCGGCAGGTATTAATCAAAAGATGAAATATAAAATAAAAATGTCAAATTGAGTTGCATTTCTTGATAATATAATTTACTGTGTAATAAAAAGCAATTTTTACATAATGTATTACAAATTCAATTCAATTATTAGCATAATTGAAATATGAAATTAGAGGTTTATGTTAAATTTGCTAAATTTATTGAAAAATACATCAATTGTTGTACCAATTGTTAAATTAAGTGGACATGTATTCATCGTGAAAATTAATTTGTAATACATTGTAATACTTTGTAAAACATGTAAATATGGCTTTATATTACACATTGTTGTAAATTGGTATCAAGAATATTAGAAAGAAACTCTAAATTTTCGTCAATATGACATATCTATTTTATTTTATATTTAATATTTTTAGTAATACCTGCTGCAGTGGCCAAAGAAGTTTTACTTCAACAGCGTTGAAGCACTTTATTTTTTTACAGACTTCGTTTATTAATCAATCTTGATGATACTTTTCGAATGTATCGAAATTTTCATGACAAAGAACTGATTAGTTTTTGGACGATATTGGGATAAGTGATGGGGGCCGCTCGAGCACCTGTTTATTTGAAACTTCAATAACATCAGATTAAAATTAGTATATATGCTTAGAATATAATTTATAACAGATCTGCATTCCAACTTTCGGTTTGTCACTTCCGATAAATTTTTTTTTCTTTTCTATTCGAACAACAGAATTTATGACTGTTGGGATGCTACAGCTCTCTTTAATGTTTTTGTAATTAGAACTACGAGAGATCTATAACATCGGTCAGCCATTAATTGAAGCATTTAATAGATATAAGCTCACTATGTACCCAGAACATTTTGTTTCCAGAGCTGTGGCAAAGCACACACATCATCATGCATCATGCGTTTTTAAGTTTTTGTGTACTTTTGTCAAAATCGAAATAATTATTATAAAACAATTGTTCAAAACATTGACGACTGGTAAAGCACACTTACTTAGCAAAATATAAAACCTCGAAAATAGATAAACGATAAGTAAGTAAAATATTAAATTTGTGTTTTAGCGATATCGCAGATTATTTTAAAAACGCTAAAAGGCCACTCCAAGAAGGGGAAAATCTTATAGACACTGGTTGGATCCATACTTTAAGAGTTGCTCCATCACCATCAACAAGTCAAATAATTGGTCTTGTAGTTCAAACATCAAAAATGTTGCGGCGTGATGCGGCGTCGATGAGAGGTGGACTGTATTTTTTTTATTGAAGATATATTTGATGTGAGTTGGTTGGCACATCAACTTCCAACACCGTGATGCAAATATGGAAATATCTCAGCTCATATAATAATTGAAGTTATGTAAACGAGACGATTAACTGAAGCAATGACGAAAATATCTCAGCTCATATAATAGTTGAAATCATGTACATATGAGATGAATGATGCAATGATGAAAATATATCAGCTCATATAATGATTGAAGTTATGTACATATGAGATGAATGATACAATGAAGAAAATATCAGCTCATATAATAGTTGAAGTTATGTAAATGAGATGATTAACTGAAGTAATGACAAAACTATCAGCTCATATAATAGTTGAAGTTATGTAAATGAGATGATTAACTGGAGCAATGACGAAAATATCAGCTCATATAATAGTTGAAATCATGTACATATGAGATGATTGATGCAATGATGAAAAATATATCAGCTCATATAATAGTTGAAGTTATGTAAATGAGATGATTAACTGAAGTAATGACGAAAATATCAGCTCATATAATAGTTGAAATCATGTACATATGAGATGATTGATTGAAGTAATGACGAAAATATCAGCTCATATAATAGTGGAAATCATGTACATATGAGATGAATGATGCCATGATGAAAATATATCATCTCATATAATAGTTGAAAATCATGTACATATGAGATGATTGATTGAAGCAATGACGAAAATATCAGCTCATATAATAGTTGAAAATCATGTACATATGAGATGATTGATTGAAGCAATGATGAAAATATCTCAGCTCAGATAATAGATGAAATTATGTAAGTGAGATGAATGATGCAATGATGGAAATATCTCAGCTCATATAATAATTGAAGTTATGTAAACGAGATGATTAACTGAAGCAATGACGAAAATATCTCAGCTCATATAATAGTTGAAATCATGTACATATGAGATGAACGATGCAATGATGAAAATATATCAGCTCATATAATAGTTGAAATCATATACATATGAGATGAATGATTGAAGTAATGACGAAAATATCAGCTCATATAATAGTTGAAATCATGTACATAAGAGATGAATGATTGAAGTAATGACGAAAATATCAGCTCATATAATAGTTGAAATCATGTACATATGAGATGAACGATGCAATGATGAAAATATATCAGCTCATATAATAGTTGAAGTTATGTAAATGAGATGATTAACTGAAGTAATGACGAAAATATATCAGCACATGTAATGGTTGACACTATCTGTTGACAACGACCGCGTCGTTACATGGAAACATCACCCGTTCCACTCGATGAAAACTTATACGAGTTTTTTTTACTGCATGCACACTCGACGAATATTTGTCAGAGAACGAAGAAAAAACTATTTGGTTAATTTATATATACATTAAAAAACTGACCTGATGCACACAACTTTATAAAAACTTCCTTTATTAATTTTACAATTACTGATCTAACACATAGGAATACAAAATATTTAAAATTGACTTAAAAATAACAAAGAGACAGCTTAGCTCATACTCAACCAACTACATGATATAACACCAACAACACTTTTTACTGACTATACTATTCAGATATAAATTCGTAAGAATAAGAGGCCAAAACTACCAAAACAGTCCATTTTATAGAAAGCCAAAACTCTACAAATCATAAACTCCACACAGATGTCAAGTTTACCAACGATCTCGAAACTATCGAATTAATAATATAGAATAACGAACACATAAATTCAATGTGAAAATTGAAAATATCGAATGAATGATCAAAATATACCGAACACGTCAATTCAAATTGACAGCTCCGTTGACATTTCAAAAGGATTGTTTTGGTAATGTTTTGCATAATTTTATAAATAATAAATAAATCTTTAATTGGTTTTGTTTTGATTCTAATTTAAACTATTTTGATTTTTCAGATGAACTATTTAAAAATTCACGATAATGCGTGAACATACTGGCGACCTTAAAGTATTTACTTTAACAAAATGAAACGGTCCAGGCTGCGACATAGTTGCAATTACGTAATCCCTTAAAACCAGTTACGGACAGCAACTAAAGTAAATTTTAAGTGTATGAATATTCAGGGATGACTGTAGTCGAGGTGAGTGACTTGTCAGACTGAACAGACTGGTCGCAGAACATTGTTGCTTGAGTTACGTGGACGATTGCAAATATTAATTAGTGAAATATAAACCTCCACTAGTTTGTACTTACTTGATACAACAAACTGCTGCAAATCTTCAACATCAAGATGTGAGATTGCGCTGATTCGTGCTACTGAGCGTTTCAGAATGGATTCAGCTGGGTTAATGGAAATGACAATAGGCTCAATTTAAAATGACACAACGATTGTACAACGAAATTGAGTTGTCGGACACACTCTGTGACGAAGAGTAGACCACATGAATGCTGCTTGTTGGATGTGCTGAAGATTACGAGCTTCAATGAAGTTGGCAATGTTGTGGAAGCAGAATTTTTAAAAACATCACAATCCGCTACGTGATACCATACATACGACGAAACCAAGCTCTAAAAGGATCAGCTGATGAGTTAATACCGATTTCCAACTGGACTGCTTTGAGACGAAACACGCGAACATGCATATGAACCATTTGTCAGTTGCATTTGAGCACGCATCTTGAGCTAATAGAGGGGGCCTGCAAAAGTTAAATGTCAACGATTAAAGCTCGGTGCTACAACCTGAATTATCAATTTGGCAGACGGAAATGACAAAATATAAAATTCTAATTCAAACGAAATCATTTTCGGTTTGTAACATAAACTAGACGAAAGACGCGTGAAAATAACTAATGACTTTAATTCCTACTGAAGACAAACATTTTATTAAATTATAATTAAACCTATAACGGCTTAAGATACTACCGAACCATTAACTACCAAATATTGAATTAAAACGAATTCTAATGACAAATACTACTAAATACAAATGAGGCATGTTCGCCATTTTGCAAGGACACATTGGTTAACATTGGAAAAATTGTTTGATTTTGTCTCAACGACTATACGACGAAAGTGGCAGACACACTCTGCCAAGGTAACGAAGAATAAGACAAGAGCGAACATCTGTAGGAGTTATGATAGCAACAAGGAGAACGGCAAAACATTAATGAAGCTAACACATCCAGATACCAGCGGATGTTCGACGAACCAATATAAAACCTTCCATGTTAACTGATGAACGATGTGAATTGAATAACTAATTATTTCACATCTAATAACGATGAATTTGACAGGATTTGATGAATGAGTTGGAAATTCAATAATGTAACATGCGATGAATAGTATTTAATCTACTAGAATTTAATGGGTATAAAATAATTTAACAGGTTCCTAAGAATATAACAATCAAACTAATAAAATACGATGAATGGTGTTAGGGTACGGCGAAACGTACGAGAAAAATATCTAAAATATTAACGAACAACAATTTTATTCGGAAATCACATTCTACTAAGTACGACGAAACGAATAATGACTCCAACTATTAATGAACATTAAATTGAGAAACGAATTATAGTAAGATATGACGAATAACCAATTACTACAAATGAGGCATGTAAGCCTATTAGCAAGGTCAGAGCTAATTCACATTGAAGAAATTTGTTTGATTTTGTATCAACGACTATACGACGAAGGTGGGCTGTGAGACACACTCTGCCAAGGCAACGAAGAATGAGACAAGAGTGAACATCTGTTGGAATTATGATAGCAACAAGGAGAACGACGAAAAATTAATGAAGCTAACACATCCAAATACCAGCGAATATTGGACAAACCAATATCAAAACTTCCATGTTGATTGACGAACGATGTGGATTAAATAATTAATTACTCCACACCTAAAAACGGTGATTTTGAAATGATACGATGAATAAATTGGTAATTTAATATTGGAACAGCCGATGAATATGCTATTTAATCTACTAGAATCCGATGAATATAATACATAATATAACAGAATCTTAAAAATAACAATTAATCTAATAAGGTACGACGAATGATTTAAAAATACGACAGAACGATTTTCTAAAATATTAACGAAGACAACAATTGTATCTGGAAATCACATTCTACTAAGTACGACGAAACGAATAGTGACTCCAACTATTAACGAAAAATCGCATTCCAACAAGGTACGACGACAAATAAATAACGATTTTCAAAATATTAGCGACGACAACAATTATATCTGGAAATCACATTCTACTAAGTACGACGAAAACGAATAGTGACTCCAACTATTAACGAAAAATCGCATTCCAACAAGGTACGACGAAAAATGAATAACGATTTTCAAAATATTAGCGAAGGCAACAATTATATGGAACTCAAGTTACATTAAAGTACGACGAACTGAATTATTAACGGAAATAAGAAATTTATCTTGGAATTCAAATTCCATTAGAGTATGACGAGATGTGTAAAGATTTTTTAAAAATATTAACGACGACAGCAAAATTATTTTGGAATTCAAATTCCATTCAGGTACGACGAGATTTTGTACGATTTTGTTTTTTCAAGAGGTCTTCGTAAGGGGAATCCGGCATGTTAACCTTATGGAAAATTAATACCGAAGAGAAAAACGGATGAATATTGTTCCAGACGAAATATGTCAATAAAATGAAACAATCCGACAAGCCATCCACCATAGACAATTAAACAATCGACTAAGCGACATTGTAGACACCGTAGTAGTGAATGTCCCGAAAAAATCACGATTATATGATCACGCAAGTCGTGTTAATAAACAATGTGTAATGGATAGTCTGGATTAATGTCAGAACGTAGTGTGTTACAGTCGCAGTTTCCTTAGTTGTTGTTCCTTATATTAATCTGTAACGCTTGTAATGGATTCTCATCCCTTCATCATCAATAGTCATATTTCGTGTAGTTTCCTTAACCCATAGTTTCCTTATGTTTCTTAAAATCTACTAAATCTGCAATAGCCGGACAAATGTATAGGAGAAGGAAAATTGCACTAATTACCTTGATTTATTTATTCATTAATATACCACAATATTGGTTAATTTGAATTAATTAATAATTTTCCTTAATCATCATCCGTATAATCACAAAAAAATTAATCAGAATTTAATCTTGCAACGCACTAAAATTGACGCGCGTTATACTTCCATTCAATTGTTCTCGCCTTACTACTTGAGTTTGAACTTTTTTGTTTCAAAACACAAACCGTAATGAAATAACGAAATTCTCAAAACCTCATAACAGCTACGTGTATTTTGTTTCCAATCGTCAACATACAACGAATTACTATTTCTGCTTTGTTAAGCATTTGATTTGTCTTTGTATGAGTGTTTTGCTTTGAACAATCCTTCCGTGATTGATCTGAACTTCACTGTATTGATATTGCAGAATGTAGTTATTAAACGTCTAAACATCATAACATTGATCGAATCTGTATTTGATTCATTTTGGATTCAATTATAAATATTATGGATGTGTCAGAAATATTCTGTATCCCAACCTTATTCGCGTACAATATTATCAAATAGTAAACGGTTTTGTGAACTATAATAAGTTCCCAATAATTTGAAAATCTGATGTAAATTAATTATCTTTCATCTAAATACTTTATTCGAGTTATTGCGAGATTAAAAATTTGACTATATAATGAGCACGGTAACTTATTCTCTCTCTTAGTTCTATTACCTTTTGATTTTGGTGGTTAACGTCTACGAAGTTATTACAATTATCCTATTGGATTCATTTTTTTGTGTTTGTGGATTTTGACGTTTGTCTGCGATGGAGGTCAACTTTTTTGGATAGAACGTGAAAATTTCCAGACAGAAAAACAACATCATTTCTCAGGGTAAAGTATCCAAAAATTTAATTTGCCTTGTTGTAATTACCGGAGGATATTAAAATATGAACATGCCTGGCCAAAGGCAGGTTTTTTTGTCACAATATATGTTCTAAACAAGTTGACAAGCATTACGGTATTTAACATAACCTCGAAATTCTAACGTCTGAAAAAAAAAATAAAATTAATAGTGTAACTTAAAACTGAGGTGCCTTAATGCTAGGACTGAATTGATATTGGTGGAACCTATAGTGTAGTCATAATCAATGATTCCGTGTATTGAACTTAAGAAAAACCACCAAAAACAAAAAAAAAGATTATTGTATGTTTGTTTGTGTCCCGTACTTTTAAATTCGTGTTAATTTATTGGAATGTTAATTTTACGATGTCCGTACTGTGATTTCATAGTTTTTTTTGGATGTTCGATCAGGTGAATTCTATAAATATCAGTATAGTGTAATAGTGTTTGCTTTGGTGAATGCATCAAACTCATACGGAATTGTGTCCGAATTTGCTTATATCTGTATAAATAACAATAACCTTGAGTCATATAACGCAATAGTGTAATAGTGGTCGTTTGTGTAATTGCTTAAAATTAAATATCAAACCGGAGGTTTTTTTTTGCTTTGTTGAATGGAGTGAAATTAAACCTAAAAGATTCACCGTTAGAGTTTGCTTTGTCCAACCAGAACCAAAAATTTAAAATATTAAGCCATAATGTTTGCCTTGTTAAACTAATTAAAGTTAAGCTTAGTTGGTCAGAATTATTAGTCTGTAAGTGTCAATGAACTTGGATTGTATAATGCAATAGTGCTTGTTTGGTTTAATCAAATTAAAATTTAAAAATTAATATGTGCGGATTAAGACTGTAATTAAGAGTAATATACTTGAAATTTAACTGTCAATGTTAATATCAAAATTATATTACTAACTGATTATTTTAGTGCAAATTTTCGATTGATTAGATAAATTAAAATTAACGTAGTGAATGCCTAAGTCGATTAATGACTTTAGTTGATGTTTGTCAATGTTAGTATCAAAATTATATTACTAACTGATTACTTTAGTGCAAATTTTCTATTGATTAGATAAATTAAAATTAACGTAGTGAATGCATAAGTCGATTTATAACTTTTGTTGTTGTTTGTCAATGTTAGTATCAAAAACTTTTATATGTTAATTTATTATTAACGAACTATTTTAAGTGCAAATTTCTGTTGATGATATAAAATAAAACTAAAATTAGTTAATGCAATGTGAAAAGAAAAATACTTCAAAATAGCTGCCTGTATTAGTCAGTATCCTATAACTGGAATGTATTATATATAAATATAAAGTTTGTTTGTAAAAGGAAGGAAACCATTTGGATTTACTTAATACAATTCCGATACACTTTTACCACAATCGCTTTAGTGTTGCGGCGCAACCTTTATAACGTGTTTCAACACAACATTTGTATAAACATTTATATAAACTTTTTGGCTATTACCACAGTGTTGCAACGCAGCATTTATATACCATTTTTGATATTACAACAGTATTGCAACGCAACATTTATATACAAGTTCTGCTATTATCACCGCATTTCAGCGCAATATTTATATAAAAATTTCTGCTATTACATCCAAATTTCAACGCCTCATTTGTTTCTATAATTATCTAGCTATTACAGTCGCAGTTTAAACATATTTAAACTCAACATTGTTATACAATTTTTTTTGTTAATTACCACCGAGTTTCAACGCAACCCTTATATAAAATTTTGTGTTATTACAACAGTATTGCAACACAACATTTATTTACAACTTTTGATATTACTACAGTATTGCAACTCAACATTCCTATACAAGTTCTGATATTATCGCATTTTCAACGCAATATTTTTATAATATTTTGGGATATTTCAACTGATTATTTATATACAATTTTTGCTGATATTATCGCATTTTCAACGCAACAATTTTACAATATTTTGGGATATTGTAACTGATTATTTATATACAATTTTTGCTGATATTATCGTATTTTCAACGCAACATTTTTATAATATTTTGGGATATTTCAACTGATTATTTATATACAATTTTTGCTGATGTTATCGTATTTGCCACGCAACATTTTTACAATATTTTGGGATATTTCAACTGATTATTCATATACCATTTTTACTGATATTATCGTATTTTCAACGCAACATTTTTACAATATTTTGGGATATTTCAACTGATTATTTATATACAAGTTTTGCTGATAATATCGTATTTGCCACGCAACATTTTTACAATATTTTGGGACATTTCAACTGATTATTTATATACAATTTTTGCTGATATTATCGCATTTTCAACGCAACAATTTTACAATATTTTGGGATATTGCAACTGATTATTTATATACAATTTTTGCTGATATTATCGTATTTTCAACGCAACATTTTTACAATATTTCGGAATACTGCAACTGATTATTTATATACAATTTTTGCTGATACTGTCATACTTTCAACTCCATATTTACACCAACTGGTTTGCTATTGCTGCCGAACTGACCACGCACCAGTGGATTATTCGTATATTTATTTTATAATTCCATACCTGTTGGATGTATCATCACTGATGGAGGGCTAAGGCCGAAGGACTTGGACGACTGGAGGATTAATCATGGGGTGAGTGGACGTGTTTTATTTCCTTTATATAAATTTTTTTATTTTATTTGCTGTCTAACGTAGAAGTGTGAATGTGGGGGCGAACGTTAGTATGCGTGAAGTGTGAGTGTGTGAGCGTCTGAGAGTGATTGTGGGGGGGTTGGACGTGTTGATCGTGGGTCTTTCGCCAATGGGGTCGCCAGAGTCTCCTTTTTTCACACTTGTATTTATTTTTTTTTCATTTCTGCAAACTCTCGTAAATAGCGTACATTTCTGTATTTGTGCTGAAGTAGCAGGGTTACTTTATCGTTCCCATGGGCTGAAGCTAGTTTGGGGCTTAAAAATCAATCTCGCTAGGTACGCTTCCTGCTATGTCCTTCTCATTGGTTCGCCAGTGAGAAAGCGCTTCATTACAAATTGGCGCCCAACGTGGGGCTTCTCTAAGGGTCCCTACAGCAATGTAGGACTCTGGAGGAGTCCCTCCATATTTTCAAAAACCTTGGAAAATTTTTTTAAAATTTTTCTTCTTCAAATTCAATTTCATTATCCACCATATAATAGTTAGAGACTCTGGCGGCGTGGAAGCAGTTCCCTGCTTCAAACGCGCAGGAGCAAAGGAAGTCTGAGATCCCTCAGACTCTTCTTTGATGGGGAGTTGCGTCCCTACGCCTCCAGCAATGTTTCTCCCTTTTGTTTTTTTTTTTGATAACGCAGGGGTGGGAATATTTCTTAGGAAGTATTCCCAATGGGCATTACAACCCCACGGACCCTAGTTACGGGCTGGGTTTCTGGCGATGTCACGAGGGCCGAAGGTGATTCAGGTGCCAGACCTAGACTGACGTGTATTGGTGTATACGCCAATTCTCGTCCGAGTCTGGTCACCTGGTCAGGCTTCGGGTTCGTGGTATCCTCAGAGTCCAGTCCGGACTGATATTGTCTAATTGTTAGAGTCCCCTCCCGACAATATTGGTTTCCTATGGCCTGAGTGTTTCGGTTCCCCATGGATAATACTGAGGGACATTTTCCAAAGTAGCCCGATCAGCTACTGAGGGAAGATGTCCGCTCAGCTTTTATGCCGTGGTTGACTGAATCCACTCAGGTCATAGCACCTCGCCCGTATGTGTTGGTGGTGTGGATCGCAGTTGGCGGGTGTTGATGATCGAATGGTGGTCCAGAGGATTTATCTTCTGGCCATCCCGTCAACACTTGTCAGCTGGGTGAAATCCCATCAGCACATACCCCATCTTATTCCTTTCCCACCCTACCTTTTCCCATCCTTTTACATCCCCTCTTCTCCCCTGTTCCTTTCTGATTTCCCATCCTTTAACGTAGCATAATTTAACTTTTCTTTGGTCCCAAACAAAAAACCGTAAAAACAGCAATAACAAAAAAAAAAAAAATAAATAATGAAAGACCGGCGATCACCATTTCCAACCCAGGTGTGGTGAACTCCCTCATGATTGGTTTGTCCGTCCTTCGTCCGTCAATACAATTATTAATAATAAATAAATAAAAGATTAAAGAATAAATATAAGAAACACATAAATAACTTATAGATAAAATAAATAAATAAATAAATATAAACTAAAGAAAAATTTTACTCAAAACTGCTGATATTTTCAGTTATCTAATTGTTTGTCTTCTCTAACAATTTTAGGAGTCGGCCTATAGCAAATTAAAAACAAAAGGAAATCAAGAACTAAATTAAACAAATTATAACATTCAAGAATTTAATTATAAAGAAAAAAAAACAAATAACAAAGGTCAAGAAGTCTTGAAATACCAAGGATCAAGACAATTAAATTATAGACGAAAGGATTACAATTTTCCAACACTCTGGATTGATGACAACAATCACCGTAAAAAATTTTTTTTTGTTAGTAATTAATTGCATGATAGTTGTAAGTCTTTTGCATGATTGATTTAATATTTTAATTTTGAAAATTCACATAATTTGATAGTTTAATTTTGAAAATTTATATAATTCTCCTTGTCGAACCGGTAGGCTTGCCGCACTTCTTTTTTTTGATTTTCGAGTTCCGGGAACTCCAGAGTCGCCCGAAATCGAGTCGGAAATTTTTGTTTAATCCACCGCCTACAATAGTATAGTATACTAATTTTCTCGCATTTTGTTTCATAAATTTTGCTCCCCACTTACGTCGTCAATAATAGTATAGCTTACCTGTTTTTTTTTGTTACACTTCATTTTCGCGTTTGTTTGATCACCAGATTAAACTGCTATCCGTTAAAGCCAATAAACTTTCCTTAGCTTGACATCGTCTGTCCTGGGATCGTCGGATTTGCCCAGCCCCAATTGAGTCCGAAATTTGTATTTGCCAATCCACTTTTTGTCTCCATAGCCTTAGGATACCGATTTAATCTCCAATGTCCATTGTTTTGTTCGCTCTGTCATAAGTGAAAAAGTCAGACGAAGCATTCTATTATTTTTGTTGGGTTTTTTTTCTTTTCATTTAGATTCGAGCCCGGAATTGGGTCTGAATATTTTTCATAATTGCCATCTTCTGCCATATTTGTAGTATACTTATTTTCTCTCGAATCTTACCGTTTATCTTTGTTCTGTTCATATATCAGCACCTTGGAAAACAATCGTAAACAGTAATAAAATAATATCAAGATAATACTCAATCTGATTTAATATAATTGTCGAATTGAAAAAAATATTGCGCAGCTGTTTGAGGTTTGAAACGCTAAATTTCCATATAATTTTTTTAAATTCTGCTTTAAAATATTCAAAGTAATCAAATATTGGAATAAAATAATCTTTTCTGTTGGTAATTAAATTGTTGTTTGGATTCAACGTTCGCATCGATAGTGTAATAATTTTCGTTTCGCTCTCCATATACGTGTATTTATTGATCTGGTCCTGTGCGGCGGTTTGAGATTCATAATGTCTGCCGCTGATAAGATTGACGTGCTGGATAGGTCCAGCTCTTGTGCTGTTTGTCAACACGAAATAGTGCCGGCCGACGTAAAACTTCTCACTCGGTGTAACCATCTCTTTCATGACATCTGCCTCAACGACTGGTTGTTGCAGAATCGCACCTGCCCAATTTGTCGAGCCGCTTGTGAGCGTGCAGAATTACAAAGGTTGCCTCGAGGGTTAGATAAAAATAATTATACAATAGTGCCACCTCCACCGCGACCTGTGACTCGATCTGTTACCGCAGGTTGGCAACGTCGTTCCAGTACCGGAAATCAACCCTCGTCCACTCCCTTGGCAAACCGTCTTCCACCATCCCGACTCGCCGATGAAGTGCGAGTGAATATAGCTCAACGATCTCCCATATATGGTGTCGCGGCAGCGGAAGATCATGGTTTTCAGGAAGCTGTAAATGCTCACATCGATCAGGAAATTTCAAGGATTAATCACTCAATGATGCAATCACGTGCTCCGGCACCTGAAGTGTTGTTACCCCTAGCACATAATGTAGTATCGCCCATCACCCCGAGACATCAATCGGTTCATTCCGGAAATTATACACCAGTAAATGCGTATGTACGGAGTAACGTACCGGTACCACCAATGTTTGCTGAACCTCCTCCTGCTCTTGCTCCGGCTAGATCACGAACACATCTCGATCAGCACTCTACCACAGTTAGAAATTGGAACGTTACGTTCTCAGGCAGACCCGATGGTCTGGATGTTGAAGCGTTCATCTTCAGAATAGAGCGGCTGACAGAGATGTGTTTAAATAGCGATTTTACTATTGTCACCCGTTGTCTATACTTGTTATTCACAGATCGAGCCGCTGATTGGTTCTGGAGATATTTTCGCCAGAACCGACAGCTTATTTGGACCGACTTATGTCATGCTCTTCGAATAGAATTTCAGGACAGGCAGACGGACGAAGAGGTAAAGGAGCGGATGAGGGCCAGGAAACAGCGGCCCACCGAATTGTTTGACGAATTCTTACAATCTATTTATCGACTGGCCGATAAACTACGGGTACCGATGTCGGACGCAGAGTTATTATCCCTGATTCGCAACAACTTACGATTGGAAATTAGAAGGGAGCTACTTTATGTCACCATTTATGGACTGGAACATCTGCGCCAGCTCTGCCGTGATCGTGAAAAATTATGGGCCGAATCAATAACCAGGCCACGAGATTATAATATTAGACCATCGAGACCGGTGTCTGAGGTGGATTTAGATCGTGAATTTTCACAAATAAAAATTAACGAATTGCCAACTGAATCGTTACCAATTACATCCAACGAACTTGCGGCAATACAGCCTGCCCCTAATATGAGACGAATAACCAGTTCAACTATTTGTTGGAACTGCAAACGACCTGGTCATCGGTGGCACGATTGTCGTGAATCACAGCGATTGTTTTGTTGGGGATGTGGGAAGGACGATGTGTTGTGTCCTAATTGTGAAAATTGTCAGGGAAACCGAAGGGGGGGCCAGAATCCCAACACCTTTTCTCGCTCCCAGGACCTGTCTTAGATGCATCTGAGACCAAAATTAATTTTTCTCCTGATTCTTCAGATATTTCATCTACCAATCCCAATAACTTACTGGTACACGATACACTGTTGAGCCGAGCGTCAACATCCACTTTTATAGAACACCCGTTGAATACTGCTTCTGATACACTGGTATCCACTCATGATACTGATATGAAATTATTGAAACGAACACCCGAACATACTGAACCACCTCCATTATGGACCAAAATCAAATCGTTCCAACAACGATTGAACGAATACCTGAAGGTGCGCTCAAACATATTTGTCGATTCATTAGCATCTTTGAAACTTCCATCGCGCTCTGCGCTCCGTTCTCGTATTTATTGGCAACAACGTCATTTGTTTAAAACTAAAACCATTTCCTCTATTGTGAAATTGGCCAACGATGTGAGATCTTATGCCACAGTGTCAATATTGGGTAAACAACATACTGGACTGTTGGATAGTGGAGCGTCCCTGACCGTAATTGGTGGTGATTTTGCTAAAGAAATCGTCCAGACTCCAGACCTTCTAACTTATTCGTCTGCCGTAGTTCGTACTGCCGATGGCCAAAGACAGAAGATCTTGGGGTTTGTAAAAACAAAGATTTCATTTATGAACCAAGTCAGAACCCTGGACGTCTTCATTATCCCGTCTTTGACTCAAAATCTATATCTAGGTATAGATTTCTTTAACGCTTTTGGTTTGCTTAACCCGATATTTAACTTACCTACATTTTCGACTACGGAGTCAGGAATTTCAGAATTGTCTATGGACAATCAAGCACGTCTACAAAACACTATTCAGCTTCTACCATCATTTTCAAAAATGGGTCTGGGTCGAACACATTTGTTGGAACACGTTATTGATGTGGGGACTGCAGCTCCCATCAAGCAACGACACTATCCAATATCGCCCGCCATTGAGAAACTGATGGGAGAAGAACTGGATAGGATGTTGTCTCTGGGTATTATAGAGGTTTCAAACAGCCCATGGTCAAGTCCGGTGGTCTTAATTCGCAAACCTGGGAAGAATCGTCTTTGTTTGGATAGTAGAAAGGTCAATACAGTTACTAAGAAGGATGCTTACCCCCTTCCACAGATAGATGGAATCTTGAGTCGTCTGCCACAAAGTAATTTCATTTCCAGTTTGGATCTGAAAGACGCTTTCTGGCAGATACCGTTAGAAAAACACTCCCGAGAGAAAACTGCTTTTACGGTCCCAGGGCGGCCATTGTATCAGTTCGTAAGAATGCCTTTCGGACTGTGCAATGCGCCGCAAACAATGACCAAATTGATGGACCAAGTAATTCCTCCACATCTCAAGTCGTGCGTCTTCGTATACTTGGATGATCTTCTAATAGTTACAGATACCTTTGAGGCCCATCTGAAACTGTTAGAAGATATCTCCCAGTGTCTTAGACGTGCGAACTTGACGATAAACGTGGAAAAAAGTAAGTTTCTCTTGCCGGATGTAAAATATTTGGGTTATGTAGTGGGAGGTGGTAAGCTAAAAATTGATCCTGATAAAACGCAAGCTATTTCTGAATTTCCTACACCGCGTACGTCCAAACAGATTCGACGATTCCTGGGTATGGCGGGTTATTATCGCCGTTTTATATCCGATTTCTCTGCTATGTCCTCTCCAATATCAGATTTGTTGAAGAAAAATTCTAATAAATTCGTATGGACACCAGAAGCTGAGATAGCATTTATAAATCTCAAAAATGCTCTCATATCAGCACCAGTCCTCATAAACCCCGACTATACTAAACCTTTTACTCTCCAGTGCGACGCTAGTAATGACGGTATAGGCTGTGTATTACTTCAGCGTGACATGGACGGTATGGAACATCCCATAGCGTACATGTCCAAGAAACTAAATTCTGCGCAACGCAATTACTCAACTAGTGAGAAAGAGTGTCTAGCCGCCGTACTGGGAGTAAAGAAATTTAGAGCGTATGTCGAGGGTCAGGCCTTTAAGATCATAACTGATCATGCTTCATTAAGATGGTTAATGCAACAAAAAGACCTTTCTGGTCGATTGGCTCGTTGGAGCGTGAAATTGCAGGGGTATGTCTTTGATATCGAGTACCGAAAAGGAAGTTTAAACATAGTTCCAGACACTCTATCAAGACGTGACTCTGTTGACGTCATTTCTGAATTATGTCCAGTGCCTGAATTGGATCTTAATTCCCCTTTCTTCAACACTTCTCGATATCTGGAGTTGGTAAATCTGGTTACCGAAGCAGACGGTACATTGCCTGATCTGAAAGTAATTTCTGGTCGGGTTTATAAACGAACGGCTTGTCTAGATCTTGATATTCCTCAGAGGGTGAGGTTTGGAAATTGTGGTTACCTGAGGAATACACTGACGAGTGTATTGCAAGGGCCCACAATCCTCCTACCTCATCTCATGGAGGTCTAGCGAAAACCTTGTTTAATATTCGTAAATTTTACTACTGGCCTCGTATGTATACCCAGGTTAAATCGTACATAGGAAATTGTAAGACCTGCAAAGAAATTAAAGCCACTAATGTTCCACTTCGTGCTCCCATGGTTTCTCGGATGAAAACAGAACGAATTGGTCAGCGATTGTATATCGATATTCTTGGCCCTTATCCTCGTTCAAGGGCCGGGAATATCGCCATTCTTGTAGTATTGGATCATGTTACGAAATATCCTTTTTTGTTTCCTTTACGGAAACTAACTGCTGAACCAATTTGTCATCTATTGGCTACCAATGTCTTTCACGTATTTGGTTGCCCCGAAGTTATTGTGTCCGATAATGGGACGCAGTTTAAGTCTAAACTATTTGAAGATTTCTTGGCGAAGCACGGAGTGAAACATTCATTGCTAGCGTTATATTCACCTCAAGCTAACGCTTCTGAACGGGTGAATAGAAGTGTTTTATCTGGTATTAGAGCCTATTTAAAGGAGGAGCATTCTAAATGGGATCTGCACTTGAGCGAGATCGCTTGTGCACTACGTTGTTCCCTGCATCAAACACTTCAATGTTCCCCTTATTACGCAATGTTTGGAATACCTATGGTGACTCATGGTTCGTCATATGAACTGCTGAGACGACTGAATAGTCTTCTTGAGCCAGGTGAAACGATTCTGCGACCGGATTATCTTAATAAGATTCGAATTCGAATTCTTGATTTAACTGCCGAAGCATTTGTCAAAAGTGCTGAAAGATACAATTTACGAGCTCGGTTAACTTTGTTTAAACCAGGTGATACGGTGTTCCGAAGGAATTTTATTTTGAGTGACGCCGGTAAGAAATTATCGGCTAAACTTGCGCAGAAGTTTATTGAAGCCAGAGTAATAAGGTTGGTAGGTAGCGCTGCTTACGAACTGGAGGACCTGGCTTCTAAACGTAGAGGTGTTTACCATTCCAAGGACATTCGTGCCTAATATCGGTGATAACTTCTTTTGTCACTATGTTAGTAACTTTCGCTTGTGTTTTACCGCCATTGTAAGTCAAGAGTATCGACGACCATATGAGGGTAGTTTCGTCTTGAACTCACAGTTCAGTAAGCGTGTATCAGCTGTGGTGTTCGGGTCTTGTTTCAAAATTTTTTTTTCTGTTTTGACTATTTATAAGTGTAAATTCCGTGATTGAACGTATTTGAATTTGGTTCAGTTGGTTACCTTGAATCTATATGAACAACCTTCCGAGTCACTTGGACGGAAGCGTACAACAGTGTGGCCCGGCTAGCTCAGTCGGTAGAGCATGAGACTCGTGTTAGTTCAGGTGTGGGTTGCGAGCCTGCATAACGTAAAAACGGAGTTGTGTCGGATGTTTCATTATTTCAAAAGAAGTCGGACCAAAAGAAGTCGGTCCTACGGTGTTTTTCCTTTCGATCTGTAGCAGATTGAATCAATTTTTTTTGTGACTTTAGAGTCTCGGGAACCCCCAGATCTGCCCGAAATTGGGTCTGGAAGATTTTGGTTATCCACCGCTTGCAATAGAGTAGAATACTGATTTTATCGATACCCCTCCCAAAAGTTTTTTTTATATATTCATAGATACTTTGTTACTTTGTTTCTGCTAAGACTGAGTTTGTAATACCGATCGCATTGATTGCTAATTTGTGGTGCGTCGAGGTGCTTCACCATACTAATATGTATATACAAGGTCTATTGGCGACCAGCCTATACCTGTTTCAACTTCTTTTTGGTCGTAAGTGTTCGTCCAAAAAGCACTTGTTCTGTAATGGATAGTCTGGATTAATGTCAGAACGTAGTGTGTTACAGTCGCAGTTTCCTTAGTTGTTGTTCCTTATATTAATCTGTAACGCTTGTAATGGATTCTCATCCCTTCATCATCAATAGTCATATTTCGTGTAGTTTCCTTAACCCATAGTTTCCTTATGTTTCTTAAAATCTACTAAATCTGCAATAGCCGGACAAATGTATAGGAGAAGGAAAATTGCACTAATTACCTTGATTTATTTATTCATTAATATACCACAATATTGGTTAATTTGAATTAATTAATAATTTTCCTTAATCATCATCCGTATAATCACAAAAAAATTAATCAGAATTTAATCTTGCAACGCACTAAAATTGACGCGCGTTATACTTCCATTCAATTGTTCTCGCCTTACTACTTGAGTTTGAACTTTTTTATTTCAAAACACAAACCGTAATGAAATAACGAAATTCTCAAAACCTCATAACAGCTACGTGTATTTTGTTTCCAATCGTCAACATACAACGAATTACTATTTCTGCTTTGTTAAGCATTTGATTTGTCTTTGTATGAGTGTTTTGCTTTGAACAATCCTTCCGTGATTGATCTGAACTTCACTGTATTGATATTGCAGAATGTAGTTATTAAACGTCTAAACATCATAACATTGATCGAATCTGTATTTGATTCATTTTGGATTCAATTATAAATATTATGGATGTGTCAGAAATATTCTGTATCCCAACCTTATTCGCGTACAATATTATCAAATAGTAAACGGTTTTGTGAACTATAATAAGTTCCCAATAATTTGAAAATCTGATGTAAATTAATTATCTCTCATCTAAATACTTTATTCGAGTTATTGCGAGATTAAAAATTTGACTATATAATGAGCACGGTAACTTATTCTCTCTCTTAGTTCTATTACCTTTTGATTTTGGTGGTTAACGTCTACGAAGTTATTACAATTATCCTATTGGATTCATTTTTTTGTGTTTGTGGATTTTGACGTTTGTCTGCGATGGAGGTCAACTTTTTTGGATAGAACGTGAAAATTTCCAGACAGAAAAACAACATCATTTCTCAGGGTAAAGTATCCAAAAATTTAATTTGCCTTGTTGTAATTACCGGAGGATATTAAAATATGAACATGCCTGGCCAAAGGCAGGTTTTTTTGTCACAATATATGTTCTAAACAAGTTGACAAGCATTACGGTATTTAACATAACCTCGAAATTCTAACGTCTGAAAAAAAAATAAAATTAATAGTGTAACTTAAAACTGAGGTGCCTTAATGCTAGGACTGAATTGATATTGGTGGAACCTATAGTGTAGTCATAATCAATGATTCCGTGTATTGAACTTAAGAAAAACCACCAAAAACAAAAAAAAAGATTATTGTATGTTTGTTTGTGTCCCGTACTTTTAAATTCGTGTTAATTTATTGGAATGTTAATTTTACGATGTCCGTACTGTGATTTCATAGTTTTTTTTGGATGTTCGATCAGGTGAATTCTATAAATATCAGTATAGTGTAATAGTGTTTGCTTTGGTGAATGCATCAAACTCATACGGAATTGTGTCCGAATTTGCTTATATCTGTATAAATAACAATAACCTTGAGTCATATAACGCAATAGTGTAATAGTGGTCGTTTGTGTAATTGCTTAAAATTAAATATCAAACCGGAGGTTTTTTTTTGCTTTGTTGAATGGAGTGAAATTAAACCTAAAAGATTCACCGTTAGAGTTTGCTTTGTCCAACCAGAACCAAAAATTTAAAATATTAAGCCATAATGTTTGCCTTGTTAAACTAATTAAAGTTAAGCTTAGTTGGTCAGAATTATTAGTCTGTAAGTGTCAATGAACTTGGATTGTATAATGCAATAGTGCTTGTTTGGTTTAATCAAATTAAAATTTAAAAATTAATATGTGCGGATTAAGACTGTAATTAAGAGTAATATACTTGAAATTTAACTGTCAATGTTAATATCAAAATTATATTACTAACTGATTATTTTAGTGCAAATTTTCGATTGATTAGATAAATTAAAATTAACGTAGTGAATGCCTAAGTCGATTAATGACTTTAGTTGATGTTTGTCAATGTTAGTATCAAAATTATATTACTAACTGATTACTTTAGTGCAAATTTTCTATTGATTAGATAAATTAAAATTAACGTAGTGAATGCATAAGTCGATTTATAACTTTTGTTGTTGTTTGTCAATGTTAGTATCAAAAACTTTTATATGTTAATTTATTATTAACGAACTATTTTAAGTGCAAATTTCTGTTGATGATATAAAATAAAACTAAAATTAGTTAATGCAATGTGAAAAGAAAAATACTTCAAAATAGCTGCCTGTATTAGTCAGTATCCTATAACTGGAATGTATTATATATAAATATAAAGTTTGTTTGTAAAAGGAAGGAAACCATTTGGATTTACTTAATACAATTCCGATACACTTTTACCACAATCGCTTTAGTGTTGCGGCGCAACCTTTATAACGTGTTTCAACACAACATTTGTATAAACATTTATATAAACTTTTTGGCTATTACCACAGTGTTGCAACGCAGCATTTATATACCATTTTTGATATTACAACAGTATTGCAACGCAACATTTATATACAAGTTCTGCTATTATCACCGCATTTCAGCGCAATATTTATATAAAAATTTCTGCTATTACATCCAAATTTCAACGCCTCATTTGTTTCTATAATTATCTAGCTATTACAGTCGCAGTTTAAACATATTTAAACTCAACATCGTTATACAATTTTTTTTGTTAATTACCACCGAGTTTCAACGCAACCCTTATATAAAATTTTGTGTTATTACAACAGTATTGCAACACAACATTTATTTACAACTTTTGATATTACTACAGTATTGCAACTCAACATTCCTATACAAGTTCTGATATTATCGCATTTTCAACGCAATATTTTTATAATATTTTGGGATATTTCAACTGATTATTTATATACAATTTTTGCTGATATTATCGCATTTTCAACGCAACAATTTTACAATATTTTGGGATATTGTAACTGATTATTTATATACAATTTTTGCTGATATTATCGTATTTTCAACGCAACATTTTTATAATATTTTGGGATATTTCAACTGATTATTTATATACAATTTTTGCTGATGTTATCGTATTTGCCACGCAACATTTTTACAATATTTTGGGATATTTCAACTGATTATTCATATACCATTTTTACTGATATTATCGTATTTTCAACGCAACATTTTTACAATATTTTGGGATATTTCAACTGATTATTTATATACAAGTTTTGCTGATAATATCGTATTTGCCACGCAACATTTTTACAATATTTTGGGACATTTCAACTGATTATTTATATACAATTTTTGCTGATATTATCGCATTTTCAACGCAACAATTTTACAATATTTTGGGATATTGCAACTGATTATTTATATACAATTTTTGCTGATATTATCGTATTTTCAACGCAACATTTTTACAATATTTCGGAATACTGCAACTGATTATTTATATACAATTTTTGCTGATACTGTCATACTTTCAACTCCATATTTACACCAACTGGTTTGCTATTGCTGCCGAACTGACCACGCACCAGTGGATTATTCGTATATTTATTTTATAATTCCATACCTGTTGGATGTATCATCACTGATGGAGGGCTAAGGCCGAAGGACTTGGACGACTGGAGGATTAATCATGGGGTGAGTGGACGTGTTTTATTTCCTTTATATAAATTTTTTTATTTTATTTGCTGTCTAACGTAGAAGTGTGAATGTGGGGGCGAACGTTAGTATGCGTGAAGTGTGAGTGTGTGAGCGTCTGAGAGTGATTGTGGGGGGGTTGGACGTGTTGATCGTGGGTCTTTCGCCAATGGGGTCGCCAGAGTCTCCTTTTTTCACACTTGTATTTATTTTTTTTTCATTTCTGCAAACTCTCGTAAATAGCGTACATTTCTGTATTTGTGCTGAAGTAGCAGGGTTACTTTATCGTTCCCATGGGCTGAAGCTAGTTTGGGGCTTAAAAATCAATCTCGCTAGGTACGCTTCCTGCTATGTCCTTCTCATTGGTTCGCCAGTGAGAAAGCGCTTCATTACAAATGACAATATAAATGCTAGAGAAATGCATAATGTTAATGATATTTGACGAAAATTTAAATAATTAAGTTACTTATAAGTTATACTAAATGGTACCTTAAATTATCCAAAAACGTTGGTTGGTTTTTTTTTTCTTCCGAAGTTATTTTGAGACGAGCTGCGTATAAATCCGGCTGGAAGGACCAAATGATGCGGCGTCGATGAGAGGTGGACTGTATTTTTTTTATTGAAGATATATTTGATGTGAGTTGGTTGGCACATCAACTTCCAACACCGTGATGCAAATATGGAAATATCTCAGCTCATATAATAATTGAAGTTATGTAAACGAGATGATTAACTGAAGCAATGACGAAAATATCTCAGCTCATATAATAGTTGAAATCATGTACATATAAGATGAATGATGCAATGATGAAAATATATCAGCTCATATAATGATTGAAGTTATTTACATATGAGATGAATGATACAATGAAGAAAATATCAGCTCATATAATAGTTGAAGTTATGTAAATGAGATGATTAACTGAAGTAATGACAAAACTATCAGCTCATATAATAGTTGAAGTTATGTAAATGAGATGATTAACTGGAGCAATGACGAAAATATCAGCTCATATAATAGTTGAAATCATGTACATATGAGATGATTGATGCAATGATGAAAAATATATCAGCTCATATAATAGTTGAAGTTATGTAAATGAGATGATTAACTGAAGTAATGACGAAAATATCAGCTCATATAATAGTTGAAATCATGTACATATGAGATGATTGATTGAAGTAATGACGAAAATATCAGCTCATATAATAGTGGAATTCATGTACATATGGGATGAATGATGCCATGATGAAAATATATCAGCTCATATAATAGTTGAAAATCATGTACATATGAGATGATT
Source organism: Diogma glabrata (assembly GCA_963693315.1). NCBI lineage: Eukaryota > Metazoa > Arthropoda > Insecta > Diptera > Cylindrotomidae > Diogma > Diogma glabrata. The sequence goes on from OY856186.1 coordinate 302,898,674, forward strand.
GATTGAAGCAATGACGAAAATATCAGCTCATATAATAGTTGAAAATCATGTACATATGAGATGATTGATTGAAGCAATGATGAAAATATCTCAGCTCAGATAATAGATGAAATTATGTAAGTGAGATGAATGATGCAATGATGGAAATATCTCAGCTCATATAATAATTGAAGTTATGTAAACGAGATGATTAACTGAAGCAATGACGAAAATATCTCAGCTCATATAATAGTTGAAATCATGTACATATGAGATGAACGATGCAATGATGAAAATATATCAGCTCATATAATAGTTGAAATCATGTACATATGAGATGAATGATTGAAGTAATGACGAAAATATCAGCTCATATAATAGTTGAAATCATGTACATATGAGATGAATGATTGAAGTAATGACGAAAATATCAGCTCATATAATAGTTGAAATCATGTACATATGAGATGAACGATGCAATGATGAAAATATATCAGCTCATATAATAGTTGAAGTTATGTAAATGAGATGATTAACTGAAGTAATGACGAAAATATATCAGCACATGTAATGGTTGACACTATCTGTTGACAACGACCGCGTCGTTACATGGAAACATCACCCGTTCCACTCGATGAAAACTTATACGAGTTTTTTTTACTGCATGCACACTCGACGAATATTTGTCAGAGAACGAAGAAAAAACTATTTGGTTAATTTATATATACATTAAAAAACTGACCTGATGCACACAACTTTATAAAAACTTCGTTTATTAATTTTACAATTACTGATCTAACACATAGGAATACAAAATATTTAAAATTGACTTAAAAATAACAAAGAGAGAGCTTAGCTCATACTCAACCAACTACATGATATAACACCAACAACACTTTTTACTGACTATACTATTCAGATATAAATTCGTAAGAATAAGAGGCCAAAACTACCAAAACAGTCCATTTTATAGAAAGCCAAAACTCTACAAATCATAAACTCCACACAGATGTCAAGTTTACCAACGATCTCGAAACTATCGAATTAATAATATAGAATAACGAACACATAAATTCAATGTGAAAATTGAAAATATCGAATGAATGATCAAAATATACCGAATACGTCAATTCAAATTGACAGTTCCGTTGACATTTCAAAAGGATTGTTTTGGTAATGTTTTGCATAATTTTATAAATAATAAATAAATCTTTAATTGGTTTTGTTTTGATTCTAATTTAAACTATTTTGATTTTTCAGATGAACTATTTAAAAATTCACGATAATGCGTGAACACACCTCTTGATGTGAAACTGAAAATTTTAAAAAGTAAACCATCCGATTGGAAATGCATTTGCTCCAGTAAGGCCGGTGTAGGGCAAAAATGTAAGTACGTTGCAGCCTGTTTACTTCAAATTTATCGGTAAGCTCAATGATTATTATATACATATATTATGACAATATCGTAGAAAAATGTGCATTTTCATTAGGAGACCTCAATTAAATCAATTTAGTTGCACCGACTTAACACAAAAGTGGGGGGAAAATCGGCCCAAAACGAGCAGATTATAGAAGGCGTTTTTTTATTTTTATTGATTTTTTTCAGTCTTATAGGCTCATGTTTTATCATTGGACCTACAAAGAATTCAGCCAAAATGCAATCTTCGTAGATCAAATTTGTGAACGGTGCAACTCGAGTTTGTTTTTTTTTTTTTTTTTTTTTTTTAAATTTATATATCATATTTTATTACACAAAATATATTTACATTGCATGGTCTTAAAATTATTTATTTTCAATTAATCAAAGCGCTCAGCGACAAACAAGGTCGGTATAAGAGCGTTTTCAAATTATTATTTAGCGTTATTCTTTTTTAAGTTATTCAATTGTATAATTTTTAATGTTATAAGTGCAATTTAGGTAATTTCTAAAATGATGGACAGGAGGATGAGTAGGGTGTTTTATATTTTTTTTTTTAATTTGTTTTTTATATTTTATATTTTTTTTGTTTTTTATATTTAATTTTTTTTTTTTTTTTTTTTTGTTTTTTTTTTTTTTTTTTTTTTGTTTTTTTTTTTTTTTTTTTTTATACATTTTAATTTTTTTTTTTTGTTTTTTTTTTTGTTTTTATATTTTTTTTATTATTTTATTATATATATTTTTTTTTTTTTTTTTTTTCTCTTTACTCTGCTGCAAAAAAGATTGAGAACAAAAAAAAGAACTTAGGGTGTTAGAAAAGCTGTAATACATAAATGGATAACCCTGAGAGTGCAACAAAAGAATTCTTTCCGTGCTAAGGAAGCATTAGGACAAATGACTTAAATCAAGATTTACAGTAGCAGAGTTGAGAACAAAATTTTTAAGTTTCATATTAAAAGATTTAAGATTATTCGTTAGTATTATATCCGAAGGTAGCTTATCAAAAGCTTTGATTGCTTTATTAAGGAGATTACTCTTATTTCTCTCTGTTCTAGCCGCCATTATCCTATATTTATTACAGTACCTTGTATTATAGTTGTGCACATCGAGGCCTTTTTTTAGAGTTAGGTTGTTCTTTAATTTATTTTTAATTACTTTAAATAAGAACTTCGCTTGTTCAATAAAAATTAATTGTTTAAGATTAAATTTGTTAGTTATTTTATACAGATCAACTGTTCTAGTACGCCACCTAAGTCCATAAAGTCTCTTCAGAGCACGTCTCATTACTTTTTCTACTTTTCTTAATACAAACTTAGTACACTGGGACCAGGAAGTCAAGTTATATGTTATTCTTGAACAAATGTAAGCGTGGTAAATAATATTGGAAAATTTATTACTGTTTAACTTCCTTCGTTTTATTGCTCCCAGCAATGAGTTTATTTTTTTTATCATTAAATCAGTGTGCGGTACCCAATTTAAGTTTTCGTCTATTACCATCCCTAAATATTTGTATGACCTAACCCTTTCCAGTCTTATATTATCAATTTGTATAGTCATATCCAACGGAAACGCCCCCATCCCTCTTAACTTAAACAACATATATTTCGTTTTGGACTTGTTAATGCTCAATCTGTTTGCCGCTACCCAGTCATTATAAATTTTTAAGTCCCGGTTGATAGTATTAACGAGCTGTGTTGGTTGTTTGCTTTTATACAGTAGTAGAGTGTCATCAGCAAAGATAACATATTTACCCTCTAGTTGAGCTTGCTTAATACTGTTCACATAGATTAAGTACAGTGTAGGTCCAAGGACAGAACCCTGTGGTACACCTATATCCACAACTTCTTTTTCGCTTACCTTGTTACCAAGTTTAGTCCGACAAGTTCTATCTGTCAGGTAGTTTTTGATCAGTACCTTAGCCATTCCTCTAACACCCAATTCTTCAAGGCACTCTAGAAGGTTTGCCATATAATTAACATGAGCAGACCGAATTAATTAATTAATTAACATGACCGAATCTGATAATTTATTAGCGCGTAATTAATAGCGTATCTGCAAATGGATTCGTGCATGGTACTGATAAGGAATGTTTGAATCCACATTTATCTACATGCATATCCATATAACATCTTGGTTTCCTTTGATTCAGTCGGTGATACAAAAAAGACTTGCTCGTCACTCGACTTGCAGCGGTCACCATCTTTGTTTTGAATAGCAGTCAATTTAGTTTAAGCTTCCTTAAAGTTTTAACCTTTTGAAAAAAGGACGGTGTTTCCTTTTTGAAGCTTTCAATCTCATTCGCACTTTCTTTACCACCATTCGCTCTTCGCTCGTCTACATAGCTTTATAACTTTATAACTTCGGGTTGTCTTGCAAACTTAAAGTTATCCTTCGCGGAGCTTGTGTTGCATCCTTGTAGACATTGCAGATAGTAATCTCTTTTGTATTGAATATCGTCAAGACATGATTGATCCATCCAAGAGTTATTGGAGTGGTTTCCTGGTTGTCCATGTATTCCCTCAGTAGCACTTAAAGCAACAGGTTTGGGTAAATACCATGACTTATAGACGTCTCCATTAATGATTTCTTATTTCTCTAATTTTTCGGCAATATGGTTGAATGTGGAATGTATTCCCTCAGTAGCACTTAAAGCAACAGGTTTGGGTAAATACCATGACTTATAGACGTCTCCATTAATGATTTCTTATTTCTCTAATTTTTCGGCAATATGGTTGAATATGGAATGGTGAAACTGAGGAGAGATATCCACTCTCCTCAGTTTCACCATTCTTTAGTGATGAGATTCGAAAACGTTTCCGTTGATTGAACTTTGGAATGTCTGGATTTGGAAAGTGGAACTATTTCTTAGCACATACAAGGAAGTGGTCACATCTGATGTATGCACTCTAGAGGATCACAAATCTATCCAAGGACGATTACTGCAGCATAGAAAATCGCTATCCAAATTTTGTTTTTCTGGTAGTGTCCAGGTAAAATTTTGTTTTGTTGTCCGAATCTTTTAGTTTCTTTCTGATTCCTAATTTCAACGAAGTTTTTTCCGGAGTGAGTGTGTTTGCGTGAACAAAGGTGTACACAGGTTTACATTACCCAGATTCAACTAAATTCTGATAACATATGTTTAAAATCAACACGCTTAAACAATTTAAACTAGTTTTATTATTATCAGTGTTTTGTTATTAATAGTGTTGTTAACCTGTGATTAAACATATATATCTGAATGAATCCTACCTTAAATCATTTAAAATAATGCATTTGCCAAAAAAATTGTTACTGATAAGCATTTATTATTTTAAAATACGTCTTTGTTTTTGTAGTTTTGTTGTAAATTATAATACATAGTCCGAGAGCTGTGTGACATAAAATTGCAAGCATTTTAAGGGCTGATTTTTTAATATTATGTCACATATGTTGAGTAGAGAAATAGTCTTCAGTCAGTCAGTTGGATTCGTTAGCGTTTGGAGTGGGTGGGGCTCCAATGTTGTAAAAAAACCATGTATCTTGCAACTACTTTATAAAACCTGAAAATTTGTTTGAGTGCAGAATATTAATTAAAAATAAGTCTTATGATCTTCAGCCACTCAAATCCTGTAACCGAACGTGTCAGTCACGCATTGAAGTTGTAAAAAAACGGTACATCGTGCAAGTACTTTATAAAACCTGAAATTTAGTATGCAGGTGAAGATTATTATTATAATTACAAAAAATGTAGTCAGTCAGTTTATTTCTGTAACAAATGCCGTCAGTCGCAAATAAAAGGTTGTCGTCCTGTTATACGGCGCGCTCAATAAATATTAACATATATTGAACGAAGTTTCTATTTTCAATGGATATTTATTTTATTGCATGTACATTGAAGCTGATCTACTCGAACGACTGACTATCTATCTATAGATATAAAATTCTCGTGTCACAGTGTTGTAAACAAACTCCTCCGAAACGGTTTGACTGATTTCCATGAAATGGAAATGGAAATGGATTTATGTGTATATACGGTAGGTCTGAGAATCGGTCGTAAACTATTTTTTATACCCTTAAGTAATAAGAGGGGCCCTCACCCCCAAAATTTTTTGTATTTTTTAGACAAAATTTTTTATTTTTATTTTTTTATGATTTGACATTACAAAATACATATAATCCTTAATTTTCCTCCTTCTACCACCAACCTCCATTTTTTAATTGCGATATTAGTACTGGAATACTCTTCAATTCTCAGTAGTCGATAACTGATCAATCTATTAATCTATCTACCTATCTTCTATCTACACTGAAAAAAATAATTTGGTATATTCTACAAAACGGATTCAACCAAATTAATTTTGTAGCATCAACTAAAATTTAGGAGAATTGACCATACGATTTGAACGTTTGAAAAAGCATTGTCAAATGTTAAAAATGTATGGTCGAATGTACTAAATTTTAGTTGATTGAACAAAATAAATTTGGTTGAATCCGTTTTGTAGAATATACTAAATTATTTTTTTCAGTGTACATATCTATATATGGTAAATAAAAATGTAAATGTTCGTTGGTTCAAAATAGGCAATCTAGGAATGTACTGGATCGATTCTCTTGAAATTCGGACACAATGTTGCATTCAAATACAGAAAGGTTATTATATAGTGTTTTTTTTAGCGATATGTGTTTCATATAGGAATGTAAGCTGTCAACAAGCACAAGTGTCCTTCACCTGCATTAATCTCAATTCAATCTTTTTATGGTCGAGTTTCACTTAAAGGCTTAATTTAATCGATTAGTTATGTATGGGTGATCACCCATATTTTGTTTTGTCCAATTTATCAACCATATTGGTTGATTACCGGTTAATCGTATAACCACTCCAGTGTTATTGTATAACCAGTGTGTTGATGGTTGTTAGTGAGTTTGTATAACAACACTTTGACCTAAATGGAAGTAGTGCTAACCACTAGACCATTCAACACATATATACATACATTTATATACATACGGTCATAAAAATGTTCTATTTCATTTTTGCCCATTGCATGGAAATTGGTTCTATTGTATATTATACCAAATACTTTCACACGGAATGGCATTTTGATAATTTGTTTGAAAACCAGATTTCAAAAAACGATTTAGTGCATTTGTTCAAAACAGCAGTTGACATGATGTATGTGATACATAAATAAGTTTCAATAGTTCAGGTTGACAAAACGGTTGACTTTAACGAAGTGTCAATTAATAAAGTCGGCAATAAATTTCAACCGGGATATATTTTTGTCAATAAAAGAAGGATTAATGATTCGAGGGGAAGAAGATGAAGATTTCCACATTTGAAAATGCCGTCAATTGTTTCACCAATACATGGTAGAAATGTATGCAAAAACATTCGAAACAGAACGTTTAATATTCATTCGTTTAAATCAAACCAAGTTTTTCTCTGAAGTACCAGCTTATTTGCGAGAGCCAATTTAATATGACGGTTATTCACAACTAACGCACATACACAAAATCATCTCCAATGCCCACGCAAATATCCGATGCCAGGTTCGATAAAGATTTGTAGGAAGTTGTGACGAAAAATATGTAACATGAGCTTTCCAGAACACTGAATCCACTGAATCCAAAGTACGCAAAGTGATATCATCAAGGATTCAGTCAGTTACAGGAAATTCATTTACATGAAACGATGAATAGCCTTTATATAAAAGAAGAGCCGCAGCAGATGGCGGTAAGGTAACAACATATAGATATACGAAACGGGAACATGGAAATAGTTCCTTAAACATAGGTGGTTGCTCCATATTAATCCTTTGCTACAAAGAACATACAGATCGCACATAAACTTGGAATACGGTATATACGTCAAATCAGTCAAATACGTTAGTTAGAAAGTACTTTAATAAAGGCAACATTTCAGTTGCATCATTCATCAATGACACGTGCAGCACGTCATCTCCAAACTAAGTTCGGGCTTTGTTTGAAATCATGCTGACCGCTTACTGTCCTTCATCTACAAGAACGTTATGGGAAAAAATATAAATCGCACATGGTTGATGATATTTCCTGTTCAATATAGCAAAATGATTGAAGATCTGTGCGTTGTATTCACGAACTTAGTTCTCAATCAATTATTAATGCTACCGCTGAATCGATATGCTCCGTCGGTCAATGTGAAATTACGTCGTTAATATAAATACAATACTGATGATTAGGTTTAATATAAATACAATACGGTTGATTAGCATTTCAATTCAAAAGATCACAATTGTCAAGTAAATTGATGTTTGCAATCACCATAAAAAAGATCACGCTCAATCATTAAAAGTGCGCGCTTTAAATGTTGAACGGATTGATTTTCGTATGGGCAATTTATATGTTGCATAGACAGAATAGAGGCATAAAACGAAAAAATAGAGGTCTGTGCCCAAGCTTTATTTACAAGCGTAGCAAAGCACGCCGGGTCCTGCTAGTCTCTATATATAAAATTGAAAGTATGTATGTTTGTCGTTTATGCATTAATAAACCATTCATCCGATCATCATGAAACTTTGGGAAGTTGTTGTGTACACTTGCGCATAGGTAACAGGCAATTGTTTTTTGAATGGAACCCCAGGGCCATTATAATTATCTTAAAAGGTTCTGCCTAAATGTTGATAATAATTTAATTTAATTTTTCTTCAAATATCGTTTTATACGGTTAGATTCCTTTGATCAATTTTTTTTGTTGAACATTTTAATGAAATTGAAAAATGAAAGTATAATCTGAAACAATTACATTTGTATATCAAAACTATTTGTATTTGAATTAAACATATAATGATGCTACAAATTTTATCATCTACACCAAATATGTTATTGGTTTGCAATTGTATATAATACATGTTTCTTCAACTAAGAAAAATAGTTGATAACACCAATTAAAAGCTCAAAATAAGGAAATGGAATTCGCACAAATAATATACAAAGAAGCATAGCTTATGTATAATGAATAATCAAACATGGATAGCAATTATGATAAACAAACTAATTAAAAATGTGGCCCTTTTAGCCGGCAACACGTTTGCAATAGTGATTTGCAAACAGTTACAATGCATTAATACCAATGAATTTATAATATATGCCCCCCGCAGGACCATATGTAAAATTTAAAATTTTGGATCTATGGATGTGACAAAGCGGCCTACACAAGTATTCGAATAAATAAATAGAATTAAAACGACATTTTGAAATTCGTTCCATATTAAAATAAATAAGTTGCAATAAAAGTAACCCAATGTTAGTTGAATGTTATCTTTACGAGTTTTCTCGAGTTTTCTTTTTTGTGAGATAGCGGCAATATGCGACGGATGTTAAATAAACAAAACTTTTACCCTATTTGGTGTAAAAGTAAAATTTTGAGAGATTTTGTGAGTGATTAAGAGTAAAGTAATTATTGTAATTCACTTGAATTTTGCAATTTGACAGCATTTTTCATTTTAATTTCTCAGAAAAACTTCTTTTTTTGTGTGTTCGGGTACAGTTTTTGTGTGTTCGGGTACAAATACAATGCATGAGCACTGTGAACATTTGTGAATCTTTCTTTGTTCTGTATAATGTTCTATACAGGGTGAGTTTTTTAAAAAATGCCAGGCTTTTATCTCGAGAACCATGCTAGATGGGACAAAATAACCCAAGGTGATATTTGTTAAGCGTCGAGGGGGACGTCCAATGGTAATATTGAATGACCTTGAAACTCATAAGTATTGGAGATATATGCCAAAATAGGTTTTTTTTAAATTAGAACCTATACATTTAAGGTTTTTTTTAATTAATTAAATCAAACTACACACTTTTTGCTTACAATTTTTTTTTGTAAGGTGTACGATTTTGTAGATATGATGAAAATTGATTTGCACTAAAGCAAACGTGTCTTCGCTAAGTTCTTCAGAAAAAAAATAAAATTTCGATAAATTAAAAAAAAAACAATGAAAATCATTCATTAATTTAAATATTATTGCATCGTGGTCTACTGCGTGAAATTGATTTTCGTTTTTTGTTTTGATTTATTGAAATTTTATTTTTTTACTGAAGAACTTAGCGAAGACACGTTTGCTTTAGTGCAAATCAATTTTCATCATATCTACAAAATCGTACACTTTACAAAAAAAAATTGTAAGCAAAAAGTGTGTAGTTTGATTTAATTAATTAAAAAAAAACCTTAAATGTAGAGGTAGTAGAGGTAGTAGAGGTTCTAATTTAAAAAAAACCTATTTTGGCATATATCTCCAATACTTATGAGTTTCAAGGTCATTCAATATTACCATTGGACGTCCCCCTCGACGCTTAACAAATATCACCTTGGGTTATTTTGTCCCATCTAGCATGGTTCTCGAGGTAAAAGCCTGGCATTTTTTAAAAAACTCACCCTGTATAGAGATGAGTGATGACACACCTCTACTAATTCAACAAGTCATTTAAATTTTTTTATAGCTTACTCGAAAACTTATTTGATCGCCAAATTTTCATATACGCCAATTTTTCGAACTGATGAGCTAAAGTACTGATTATTTTTCATTCATATTTTTAAAATCAAAAATTAAAACCTACGCTATCATATCTCATTCCTACTTTTTGAAATCATTGCTACTACGTCAACAAAATGTCTGTGCACAAACTTTAGTTATAAGCGTAGCAAAGCACGGCGGGTCCTGCTAGTTAAAATATATAATATTAAACTTAAATAACAAAATTAATAGAATCATATACTTTTTTGTAAATTTTAATAAAGTATATTCAACAAATTCCTTTGTCTTAAGTATGAAATAGTATTCTAATATGAGTCGCGTTGTTGTAAACATCACTTAAGTCATCATTTTCTGGATCAGTTATATCTGACAATTCATCATCTGCATATTAACATAAGTGCAAGTGCAATAACCGCAATGTTTAATTTCAAAATAATTAAATACGGAAGATAAAAAGGCATATCACGTACAATCTCTTACCTGAAACATCGTTTTCATCAATGACAACAACATTTGAAACTTGAATTTTGCTGCGAATATCTGTATTAAATGCTCCAACACGGATATTCTGGTTATAATGCTCGGCAATATAAAAAACTTAAAGAGTGACGTGAAAATTTGAATGGAATGTGGTGTTGGCAACTTATTACGATGTATTAATGTCAGTGAAATCTATGAAAAATTGACAGAATCAACTTGCTCTGCTATTCCAGCTCTGCACGCTTTCACTGGTTGCGATCAAAACCCAGCATTTTTCAGAAAAGGAAAAAAGCGTCCATATAATTTAATGATTCAGTTTGAAGACTTTCGAACAGCGTTTGCAAATTTAAACGGATTGAATGCCCATAATCATTCAGATGTCATAACAAAAATTGAAGAATTCGTCTGCCAATTATACAATCAAAACAAACTTAAATTTGTAAACGAAGCTCGTCTCGCAATTTTTCAAAAACCTATAAATTTAAAGATAACGACGAAACTTTTAAAATTCATGCGAAAAGCTACAATCCATCAATCTTCCGCCATGTAGATCTGAGCTTATTAACCACATTGATCGCAGTGCATACATTTCAAATATTTGGATGAATGCACATAAAACAATACCAACTACAGAGATGGCCGTTAAAAATGGTTGGCTTGAAATAGCCGGACGTTATGATTTTCATTGGTTTGAAGGTCAACAACTTCAATTTTCGTAAAAGATGTAGTCATTAATGCAAACGATGTTTCAGGTAATAGATTATACGCGTGATTAGGCATGTTTTTCTTACTTATTTAATCGTTTAAACATATTGCACTTCTATTAATTTGCAGATGAAGAATTGTTAGATAAATCTGATACAGTTATCCATTAATTTCAAATAGTTATCCATTAATTTTGCAAATTTGCAGTAGAGAATAGCTTGTGTAATAATAGTTCAAGAATGTCAAACCCAATAGCTATTATTCTGTTGAACTAGAATTCTAGAAAATAGCTAGTTAAGAAAAATAATAGAATCAAAGTTATATTCCTGATGGCATACTAATTAACACTTGCTTTTATTTTAATTTTAAAAATTTCACCTTTACACCAACTATAAAAATTAATAAACCTTTTTGTTAAACCTTTAATTAATTTTTATTGTTTACACTTGATACCCAATGCTTATAATGATGCAAGTTTTTGTAACACTTGAAAATCTTGCTGTTGTTCTGGGCTCTTGGTAGAGGGAATCTGAAATTCTTAATAATTGGTTACCTCACTTGATGAAATTATAACAATTTTTGTAATTCTGCCTGAAGTGTTCTTTATTGATTTCTTGAACAGTTGAATTTGAATAGGACTAACATTCAAAATTTCATGACTTATATACTAGAAGTTTAACTAAACTTAAGTTATTTGCAGATGATGAATTGTAAAGTGATGTTTACAACAACGCGACTCATATTAGAATACTATTTCATACTCAACACTAAAAGGAATTTGTTGAATATACTTTATTAAAATCTATATATGATTCTATTAATTTTGTTATTTAAGTTTAATATTATATATTTTAATAGTCGTTCGAGTAGATCAGCTTCAATGTACATGCAATAAAATGAATATCCACTGAAAAAAGAAACTTCATTCAATTATGTTAATATTTATTGAGCGCGCCGTATTACAGGACGGCAACCTTTTATCTGCGACTGACGGCATTTGTTACAGAAGTAAACTGACTGACTACATTTTTTGTAATTATAATAATATTCTTCATTTGTATACTAAATTTCAGATTTTATAAAGTACTTGCACGATGTACCGTTTTTTTACAACTTCAACGCGGGACTGACGCGTTCGGTTACAGGAGTTGAGTGACTGACGATCATAAAACTTATTTTTAATTAATATTCTGCTCTCAAACGAATTTTCAGGTTTTATAAAGTAGTTGCAAGATACATGGTTTTTTTACAACATTTGAGCCCCACCCACTCCAAACGCTAACGAATCCAACTGACTGACTGAAGACTATTTCTATACTCAACATATGTGACATAATATTAAAAAATCAGCCTTTATAAAGTGCATACAATTTTATGTCGCTCGCCTCCCCTACTAACAGGCTTTGCAGTCTAAATTCAACATTTTGCAAATCAAATACAACATTTTGCAATTCAAATTCAATTTTTACATTTCAAATTCAACTTTTTGCAAATCAAATTCAATTTTTTGCAATCAAATTGAAGAGCAAAAAATTGAATTTGATTTGCAAAAAGTGGAATTTGATTTGCAAAATATTGAATTTGATTTGCAAAAAGTTGTATTTGATTTGAAAAAAGTTGAATTTGATTTGCAATAGTTGAATTTGATTTGCAAAATGTTGAATTTGGACTGCAAAACCTGTATTGTACTAGAGAAGGGATACACAAATTTTTAATTTCTGTCCCTCAGCTGAACTTTGTACTGTGCTGTGTTAATATCTTTTATTACATAATTACTTCACCACAATTTTAAATTGTGTGAAGTAATGCAATCTATCGTGAAAAAAAAAATCTTACATACCCCAAATTTTCTTTTTTCTTTTGTTTTGGACCATCCTCTATCTAAATAGCCAAAAAAAAATTTGGTGTACGTCTGTGTGTGCGTGGGTGGGTGGGTGAGTTTTCTGCACAGGATCTTGATGAAACTTTGGCAAATGATACAAGTGCACTTGAAAATGGAAGATCTGGATTCATTTAAAATTTGGACAAAATGGCGGGGGGTCTCCCGAACACCAATAAGTTTAAATCTTAAATAACTTCTGATCCCGGGCCATGATCTTATTGAAACTTAGTATATAAGGTTTTAGTACTGTTTCCAATGTTTCTGCATACCAACTTCCGGTTTGTCACTTCCGGTTAAAAAGTTTTTTTTTCAGGTGTTTATCCCTACTGTAGCCTACAATTACCGATCGATTTTCATGAAACGTTGCGAAAAGCTTTTAAATAACATGAGAAAGATTTTATCAGCTTTTGGAGCACATTGGATAAAGGGCTGGGGGGTCTACCATACAACAGGTGGTTTTTTCCACAAAGTTTTTATGTTTGTTGGGAGCATAAAACATTCATTCGTGAATGAATTTTGATGACACTTTGAAAAAAGACGCAAACATGTATGACAAAGAACTGATTAGTTTTTGGGCGATAGTGAACAAAGTGGTGGGGGGTCCCTGGAGCACCTGTTTTTTTGAAAGCTCTATAACATCTGTACCTGATAAGTGAATTGGACGAAACTTGGTACATGAGTATGTAGTACTTTTTACAATGTTTGTTGGGAGCACACCACTCGTTCGTGAACGAATTTTGATGACACTTTGGAAAAAGATGCAAACATGTATGGCAAAGAACTGATTAGTTTTTGAACGATAGTGAACAAAGTGGTGGGGGGTTTCCCATACACCTGTTTTTTTTAAAGCTCTATAACATCTGTACCTTCCGGTTTTTCACTTCCGGTAAATTTTTTTTTTGTAAATTTTTGAAGTTTTTTCAGTGTCTTTATGCACAATACAGCCTACAATAATGAAGTGATTATGATGAAACTTATGAAAAAGATTCCAATTAGTGTGAGAAGATAATTATCATCTTTTGGTACACATTGATCAAAGTGGCGGGGGTCTACCATACAAATGCTGTCTTTTCTCACATTTTGTTTTTAAAGTTTGTTGGGAGCATACAGACTTTATTCATTAATCAATTCTAATGACACTTTGGAAAAAGATGGAGACTTAAATGACAAGGAACTGATTAGTTTTTGGACAATATTGCGATAAGTGGTGCGGGGTCTCCCGAACACCTGTTTACTGTGTCATCATTTTTTCAATGTTTGTTGGGAGCACACAGCATTCGTTCGTGAACCAATTTTGATCACACTTTGGAAAAAATGCAAACATGTATGGCAAAGAACTGATTAGTTTTTGAGCGATAGTGAACAAAGTGGTGGGGGGTGTCCCATACACCTGTTTTTTTTAAAGCTCTATAACATCTGTACCTGATAATCAAATTGGTTGAAACTTGGTACATAAGCATTTAGTATGATTTACAAAATTTCTGCATCCCAACTTCCGGTTTTTTACTTCCGGTAAAAAGAAATTTTTTTTAATTGTTGGCAGTTTTTTCAGTATCTTAATGCACACTACAGCCTACAATAATGAAATGATTATGATAAAACTTACGGAAAGATTTCAATTAGTGTAAGAAGATAATTATCATCTTTTGGTACACATTGATCAAAGTGGCGGGGGTCTACCATACAACTGCTGACTTTTCACACTTTGTTTTTAAAGTTTGTTGAGAGCATACAGATTTCATTCATTAATCAATTTGAATGGCACTTTGAAAAAAGATAAAGACTTTATTGACAAAGAATTGACTAGTTTTTGGACAATATTGGGATAAGTGGTGGGGTCCTCCCGAACACCTGTTTAATGTTTCAATGTTTGTTGGAAGCATACAACATTCGTTCGTTAAGTAATTTTGATTACACTTTGGAAAATGATGCAAATATGTATGGCAAGGAACTGATTAGTTTTTTTTAGCGATAGTGAACAAAGTTGTAGGGGGTCCTCCAAGCACCTGTTATTTTGGAAGCTCAATAACTTCTGTACCTGATAATCGAATTGGATGAAATTTGGTACATACACATTTAGTACGGTTTACAACAGTTCTGCATCCTAACTTCCGCTTTGTCACTTCCGATAAAATTTTTTTTTACTGTTTCTGTTACAACAGAATTTATGTTTGTAACTACTGCCTGCTTTAATATTTTTATTATTAGAACTACGAAGTCCATAATATTGGTTAGCTTTTAGTTAAAGTATTTTATGGATATTAGCTCATTATATATCCAGAACACTATGTTTCCAGAGCTGTGGTGAAGTCAGCCTATGCATCAGCGTCGCGATATTTTTTTTTTAATTTTCTAACGAGAAGCAAATTTCAACTTTTTTCGAAAATGAAATTATTTTGGATGTCCTCTCCGAAATAACTTATAAATACGTAATTATAAACGTATGCAAACAAAAATTTGAAGATATTTAATATTAATAAACACTTACCATTATTTAATACCTACCGGGTGATGCAAGTTTTATTATAGATAACATCACTCTAGAAATTGAATCCTTAGGATCCCTTTATCCTATTCCTTTATGTAACAATCAATTCAATCAATTCATATGCTCGTTTCGCATTCCAATGCGCATATGCGGAAGTCGACATTTGTCAAATTTTATAATGGTAGATTGCCAGTGGCGTACGCAGGATCGAGCTGTGGCGGGTTTAGATAAAAAATTCAATTTGATTTTTATGTTTATTTATATTTAAAAGGTTAAAGATTAAAATAAAAAATCGGTATTTAATACATAAAAATATAATATAAATATATGGTTATGAATTATAATTCAAATTAAATAATATATACATACACAATATAACTCCTGTTATTATGAAATATGAAATAAGGGATCTGTTAGATACAATTAGCTTTTACTACAGTAAATTGAAATGTAAGTTCCAAGTAAATGTGTATTAGAACAATTTATTAACCGATTTGATGCAACACGGGGGGGGGGGCTCGAACCGGCCACCCCTCACCCTTGCGTACGCCACTGCGCATTACTGTATGTAATTGTTTTTCTCAGTCGTTTAATACTAAGTTGCACTTATAGTCCCGACAAACATTCTTTGAATGATACACATTTCGTGCAATTTTTTATTTGACTAATTTTTAAAATTATTTTCAAATATTCTATGTATATTTTAAATTTAGGTGAAGTTTAAAACTATTGGGTGAGTGAGCACTAAAAGTACTAACGCCATACCTTTTTGTTTTAATTTAAAAGTTTTAGATTATGTTAACATGTATACAAAATGTGCATAGAACTTTCAAGCATAAATACAAAATATGAAGGGGCTGAAATCTCGCAGCTCTGAGATATCAAAAATTCGGTTTGGATTATGTATTTTGAAATAGTTTTCGGCAAAAACTAAAGTACAATGTACTTGAATTACTAAACTAAGTAATTTTCTACAATTTTCTGAATATTATAAAAAAAATAATCTTAAATATTACAAAACCGACATGAAAAATGACAAATAAAATATATTGAATAAATATAATAATTTGTTTGAATCACTAACTTTAATTATTCAAAGTGCCCGTTTGTTTTTTGTGTATTTTTTGATTACCTTCACAAAAACATTTCTTTCGCACATAATTTTAGATGAAAATAAAATAGCTCAACTTAATATTACGAAAATCGTATTATTTTATAAAAAAGTTAATGAAACCAGCCAATCTAGTTAAACTACTTTTTCACTCTCTTAAAAAAAAAACAGAAAAATATACATAGGTTTTCAAGCTTTGCGATATACAAATTATTTGCTACTATTTGCTCCAAATTATTTGCTACTTTTTAACGGTAGTAAATGTTTGATATCTAAAAACTACTTTCTTTTTAATAATTCTTATTCTTGTTTCCTTTTCCAATATATTTATAATAAAATTCTTATGTAAAAACTTTCCATATAGGACTAAATGCACTGTGCTTGATACAGCAAATATCTATTTCATAGAAAAACTTTTTTGGATTCACAAATTGATGTCATATTTTCTACTATTAGATTGTTCGGATTGGTTTACTGTTATTGACATTAAAATATTGAAATATATTTGATTGATAAATTATCATAAAGTTTCCACTATTGGCTTAAGCATTAGCTGTATTATTTGGCTCTATTTTTAATTATAAGTGCTATTTTGTCTTTTGGTCTTATACATTTGTTTTGAATAAAAAGCATTATAGTTTATAGTTCTTAGTTGACATTTCCATTGCTAGCACCACCTGTTCAGGTGATGTCGGAATACCTAAAATAATATTTGTAAGAAAAATATGACGGAAATTATTATATATTTATATATTACCTATCGAAAACCATTCAATGGTGTTGCCATAATCCTGTCTAACTGAATCCAAAGCATATCTTAAAGCAAACAGAACCACTATTGCCATGCAAAGAGCTGGTTCTCCCGTTGCTTTAGATCGTAAAACTCCTACTGAATTTTCTCCTATTTGAATTAGTTTAATGCGAAAATCAATCGGAATGTCTTTAGCACCAGGCGGTTTATAGTTCCAAGTGCGGTTATTCATTAGCTCTCCATTCATGCGATTGTAAATTAGACCTTCAGTTAGCCATAATCCAACACCCATGATAAAAGCTCCTTCTACTTGTCCAATGTCGATGTTTGGGCTCATACTCTCACCAGTTTCTTCATAAATATCAACACGTGAAATTAAAATATTACCACTCAATACGTCGAGGACAATTTCAGCGCAAGCACAGCCCAATATAGAATATGGATTGGAATCACCAGCCTTATATGCATATTTTGCTGTCAAATCAATTTGTCGTTCATAACATATTTGTGTAAGTTCAGACCAAGTAGCAGTTTTCACTTCATTACGAACTGGTTGAATTCTATGATTCAGTTCCTCACACGCCTTGCTCACAGCCTAAAATAAGCAAATATTAAAACATGTGATAAAGTTAAATTATTGAACTAACAAATGCTATACGTTCGCTTGCAAAACTTCCACCTGTAAAAAATGAATGTGCTGATGTTACAGATTCTGAGGGCTTAACTGATATCATTTCCAATGAAATGCCTAAAACATAAGCTGCTACTTGCGCAGCTTTGGTATTAATTCCTTGACCCATTTCAATACCGCCATGAGTTATTGCAACAGAGCCATCTTTATGATATATCGCTACAAATACGGGCATGCTCACAACGTCCGCAATGGGATAATCTATTAATGTCGTGGCTATTCCTTTCTTTTTCCACACGTTGTTCTTATTGAACAAATCAATATCAAGCTTACGTTTTTCAAAATCTTAAAGTCAGAGTTAAATACATACGAATTTTTAAATATGGCACAAGACGAAGCAGAAAAAAATCTCTTACCAATGGCTTTCAAAAAATTTGGATACACCGTTCGCATTTTATTTGATGTAGCAATATTAGCAAGTCTTACACTTTCCGGTGATCTTTTCACAACTCTTGCTATATGTTCCATAATATTTTCAATCATCGCAATACCCTCACAAAAGCCTGGTGCACGACAAGCTGTGTTGCTTGGTGCATTGGTTTTGACAGCATTGGGATTTATAGCCCAACCAGTTTGATCGTAACAGTTTTTAAATTCCAGAACTGAAAGATTCAAAGGACTTTCGTTTAAAGTACACCCACCATCCTCGTAAATGGTATTATTAAGCTTTTGGATTTTTCCTAAGCTATCAACATCGATCTGGTATTCGTTTATGCAAGCCCACCGTTTTCCAATGCACGTCATATTATCTTCAATTGTTAGAACAAAACGTATCGGTCGATTCAATTTAAAACACGCGAGTGCTGCAGCACATGCTAGTTGTGAGCCTCGCGATACTTTTGCACCATATGACCCACCCAAACGACGAACTGATAGATTAAATTTATTTGCAGGAATTTCAAGACATTCTGATATTGCAATTTGAGTTAGATCGCTCCATTGGGTTGAAGTATGAATGTCCATTCCATCATCTACGGGAATGCAAACGCAAGTTTGTGTTTCCATAGAGAAGTGATATTGTGATCCAACTTCAAAATGTCCATTTACCACATGCGTTGCATCAACACCAAACAGTTGAGACCAAATTCTATTCATTACTGAAAAACCAGCTTCATTTGAAATCTCATATGATTGAAATATATTTTCTTTTGCGTTGTTTCTTAGAACATCCTTTACGGTTGGCATTAGCGGTAAATCTAATATTAGAGATAAGTTATTTATTTGTTTTTAAGTTTAATAAATACTTTTACCTGATGAAACAGTTTTTTCGTAGATAATTCTAACAAGCGGCGCTGCTCTATAAGCTATTTCAAAGCTTTCGGCGACAATTATTCCTGCTGGCTGTCCATGAAATAATACCAATCCGCTGCAAAAAATTTCCTCATTTTCTACATAAAGCAATAATTTGTCTGGGTAAAAATTGTTCTTTCCAGGAATATCTTTAGCAGAGTAAAATGCAACAACTCCAGGCATTTTCTGGAATGTTACCAATCAGTTATTGATAAAAATTTATTTAAGTATAAGAAGTATTACCAATGCATCTGATGCATCAAAGCTCCCAATTGTTGAATTAACCTCAGTTGCGACAACAAAGGCTGCCCATAGCTCTCCCGGTTGACAGGGTAAATCATTTATGTATAAAGCTTCTCCAGAACATTGAATCATCGCTTCCAGTTTCATAAATGGTTTTGTCAAAGGCCAATTTTTTTTAATGGTTTCAAAATCTTGTTTTCCAGATGAAAGTTCTCGTTTTAGATCCTCTCCACCACTTCGATATTCTGGTTTTACTAAATGGACTGGACTTGTATTCAAAACAAATTTATAAAATAATGAAATAGCTAACTTTTTTCTATAAACTGGTGATGGATCTGGTAGCACTGCATCAGGAAAAATTTCACAATTTAATTTGTCAATGACATTCTCTAGAATTTCACCACAATACAAATTTTTCCCAATGAGAAATTGTTCCGCTTGGTACGCATGCGTAAAATTCGGATGGATGCCACCAAAACAAATTCGAGCGCAAACAACTTGATCTTTGTTTGGAGTAAACTGAAAAATAAATGCTGCGTTTACATCAGCATGGGCGTTTTGTGCTCTCTGGGTGATTTTGTAAGATCGGAATACAAATATTTCCGGGTCATAGTTTGGAAATGTGATTTTTGTAATAACTTTTTTATGTATGTCAACCTGAAGAAATTCTAAGGGACTGTACTCTGATGTGTTGTTCACACTTTGTGCAATTGTTATTTTGGCGCCAATTGTTTCAAGTAGAAGAAACATGTCGGATGGGAACTCATTATGTTGATGTTTAATGCTAAGACTCCCAGCAATTGTTCCAATGTTTCGAACGGGGACATTTGCAATTAAATCAATGTGCTTTATCACATATCGTAAATAATCATAGTTATGATGAAAGTTTGCAGCATCTCTTAAAATCCTTATGGTGTCGTTTAAAGAGACGTTACCGGCGATTTCCAAGTCGTTATCTATTTTATATGAATGCAATTCTGAAACATCGGTAACATCTATGAAAACTTTTATATCTGGACTACGACGATACACTCCATGAGCAGTGTTTCCGGCAACCAACATATACGGTTTGGTGCCAATGTTATTAAAAATGTTAAAAATATCGGCTAATTTGTATACTTTATGCCATTCTTGATCATTGTTTGTTACGATATGCAGATTTTGAAGTTGACTATCGCATTTTTCAGCACAAGTTCCTGTTTTAGGACAAATCTTGAAATCTTCGATATCATCAACGTATACGTTTTTTAATTCATCTGTTGCATCGATTGCAAATCCTTTAAACGCATCTAATATTGGGCGATACCCAGTACAACGGCAAATATTACCGCCAAATGAATTTTCCACTACTTCCATGGTAATTCTTCCACTTTTTGATTTTAGTAAGCTGTGCATGTTCATGATCATCCCCGGTGAACAATATCCACATTGAGTTCCATTAAGATGAGCCAATCGTTTTTGAATTGGATGGTATCCATCTTTTCTATTTCCAAGTCCTTCAATGGTTGTAATATCAAGACTATGACAAGAATAAACTGACACAAGACATGAATTAATGGCCCATGTGTCTTGTTGTTTAAATGTCGGATTAATTCCATTTGCGGTTACTATACATGCACCACAACCTCCTTCGAGGCACATGAATTTTGTGCCATGTAAATGGGCGTGTTGACGAAGAAAGGTATTGAGGGATGTTGCAAGGGGAATTTTTGGCGGTGAAGCTGAAATTAGAATAGATAAAAAATTATTTAACGTCAACGCAGGGCTGCCTGGGTAATGCTGACAGAATTTGGTTGGTGTACGGAAACAAGCAGGGTAAAAACTACTTAGTCAATAACGCTGCTTCACTGTAGCTTGGTGCCTTAAAAACAATACAACCGAAGAGTCTGTTCACCATTTTAGGGGCCTGGGACCGGGCGTCTGTCTTGGATCAAGCGGCTCGCTATATAAACGTGTAAAAACGTTCTTTCTGGTAATGTTAAGGTGCAAAATGGACCCATTCACGACAATTTTGGATGTCCCTAAGTTTAACACCTTAACTCCAGACAAAAAAACTAATTTGTTAAATTTGGTAGATTTGGTAATCAGAAAGAGAATAACAGACCCGGACACAAAAACAGAATTTTACCTGGACGTGAAAAAGAACCAGACAACCGAATCGGAACGTGGAATGTGTACAGCCTGAGCGTTCCTGATGCTCTTATAAGTCTAGAAACAGAGTCTGAGAGGGATATCATAGCTCTGCAAGAAATTAGACAGCCAATAATCGGAAAATAAGATTTGGATAGTCACTTTTTATACTGTAGTGGTCATCCTTGTCGAAGAGAATTTGGAACTGGCTTTCTTGTTGGTGCACGCATACAGGAAGCCGTGATGAAATTCAATCTGGTCAAATCGACGATATAACATCCGAAATGATTGTACATGGTGGTGAAACTCTATCCTTAAGATTGTTTGAACTTTTTCATATGATCTGGTGGACTGAAACCAAGCCACAGGACTGGAACTCAGCTATGCTGATACCAATCCATAAAAAGGATAATCGCCTACAATGTGCAAACTACAGAGGAATCGCTCTCCACTGTACAGGTACCACTGTAGTATTCCCAAATAGGAATATACATACATATCCTAAAGAACCTCCAAAACTACACAATGTAGTTTAACATTAATGAAACGAACGAAAATATCATAACAAAATTCATTATAATCCAATCTCACAAATCATACAAAACCCATTGCTAACCCAAAACCCTATTTCATCATACGATGCAACAATCATTTCCAAACATTACAACATTGTGTGATCATCATTTTCCATTCTCTGAATCTCAATCTCAGCATAAAATTCATAATTTCATCATACTATGAAGTAAACTAATAATTCGTATATATACAATATTTTCTATAAAATCAAAAGCCTCATCACAGCAATTTCTACAAAGGCAAAAAAACAGGTTAAAACCTGTTTCAATTAAATACATATTCCCATAAATACTCAATTCAATTATTGAAATAATACTTCACAACAATATACATTATTCGAATATCCAACAATTTCCCATTCACAAACCAAAAGTTCATTCTCAGCTATTTCTATGACATAAACCAAATTCTAATTAAAAAATTCCAAAACAACGTACACCGGGAAAACTATTCGAAAACTTTCCGTTCGAAAATGCCTAATTGCAACAATTTCTATAATACAAACCAAATTCTAATTATAATAATCCAAATAAATATACATATTTCTAAAAACAGTTAAACAAAATTCCAATTAGCTTACAATGTTAAACGGAAATAAAGAATCCAATAACCACAAAAAACTCACAAACTAAAAAATTTCTTAATTAAATAATTATAGAAAATGCCAAAGTTGCATTTTTCTATTCCCATTCAATATTTCATTCATAAAAAAATAATAATTTACAATTTTCTGATTGGTGGAAACCATTTAAAACTCAATATAAATACTATCGAAAATTGTAGTAAAATGTTCAGTTATTATTAAATTATAGTGAAAGGCAGTTCTACACTGCACCGCGAGTCGCGGGGCACCAACTTGATGGACCTCAAGTTAGTCTGAAGTCTGAAAGATAAAAACGCAGTAATAACGCCCGCCGGGAGAGCGTATTTTCACAAAGTAATATTAAAAAAGTGTTGTGTTCCATTCACGGGCGTCAATTGTTTAGGGCTGGGGGGGGGGGGGGCATTGGCCCCCCCCCAAGGATCTGATACTATCAATAATTCAATACATCGATTCAATAAAACCATTCAATCGTGGTGGAATTATACACTATAAAAATTTCAATGCACGGTTATTTTGTAAATTTGTCTAATTTTTAGAAGATTTACTTAACTAATATACCAATTTTATCGCATACTATTAATTGAAATATATCTGATAATATAATTATTACGTTACATATTATTTTGGCCCGACTATAGTACAGTTCATCGCAATATTCAAACCGTTATCGTTCTTTGTATCAAGGGCTAGAGCGCCGCCGATACGAAAGGTGGTCGTATTGCTTCTAATCTTCTGATGAAATCAGTTTTATAGACAAAACACGATCGTTCTTCCAAAAACGCCGTGGGTGCGTATTTTGACAAAATTCTATCGTACTATAAGGTGCGCGGTATTACCGCTTTTAGAAGAACGATTGTGTTTTGTTTATAAGATATTCGTGTCTGAGCCAGAGGAAACAAAATATTTCATTAGTATAGGGCTCTTCGAGAGTTCATAGTGCAGTATTTAACATTCAAATTTCAATTGTTATTGGCCATTGGTAATTTATATAAACTTAAAAGTAAGTACATGCAGGAGAACACAACCTAATTATTTTTTTTTTAATAAAATGTGTTGTGTAGTAGGAATAACAATATGTGTCACAATAACACTTAAAAAACTTTTAAGACCAAGGTCCCACAACAACATACGTTCGAAGGTGTTGATGGACGTAAATCTTCCTTTTTTTTGTTTTTTTATATATTTTGTTAAAGAATGGATAACTAAACAAAAAATCCTATCACTGACAAAATATGACATATGCCAATATTTTATCTATCATAAAATATTGGCCTATGTAGTATGTAATAAAGAACATAAAAGTAAATTAAAAAGTAAATAGCAAATTTTGACAAAAATTTGCTGAAACAGAACAAAAATGTAGTTGTCAATAATCCAGCCGGTTGCCTATTCCTTGATGCTGTGAGTTGTGACGCACCATCTTTCTTAATGATTAAAGCCCACACATAGTTATATGAAGGCTCGTTTCTTCAAGGAAGCAATAGCGTCTCATCATCAAGGATTATTTCACAGCTAAGATTGAGGGTGCTACCGTTGACTGAATACAGTTCATCCGCCACCACCCCTAAGATGTCACCTTGGCTAGTAATATCTCACTGCTATTGCCAGTGGTATGTGATATCTCACGTTAACTCGTATGTCAATAGCAGGGACTGGAGTACGCGGGTTTGTCACACCCGTAGATCAAAAATAAAAAAAAATTTTTAAACAATAAAAACTGATCCCTCCATGCCCCACTTATTTTGAGAACCCTGACTGTTTGGCCCTGTTTTTTATCTATATCATATTGTACAAATTTTACAACTTTTTTAAAAGCAATAAATTAAAAACAATTCTAAATGTAAAATCCTATAGCATATCTAAAGTTTTCTTGATAGTTGTGCTAATTTTTACAAAATGAATGAAAATAATTACGGGAGTAATTTAAATTTTTTGTGTTATTTCCAGTGATTTTATAATAGTGAATGTTTTATAATGGACAAGCAATATTTTCTAACGACACGAACAAATTAAGTTATGTAAATATTTTCAAAAATGTTATGAAAACTTGCTGACAAATTCTTTTCGCTAGTCCATATAGCGTAATTTTTAATTCATAAAATAGCAAAAATTATATGTTTGGTTGGTTATAATAAAATCTAAAACGTATCCTAAACGTCAATCTTTGTTCATTTTTTTTTATACAGGGAGGGAGAAACTATTATTTTTTTGTGGTAGGTTTTTCTTATAGATTTAAAAGAAGCTCGCAATAATTGTACAATTTTGAATCAAATGAAAAATTTACGCACGTTTATGGGTAGTAAACTGCCCAGACGTCCCACGCTGCGTGGAAATGTCCCACATTTCGTTGCGTTGTCCCACAAAACTCCCACGAGTACTCCCACGAAACAAATATTTTTACCACATTTACCCGCATTATAGAAATAATCAAAAAACCTTATAGCTACCTACGTACAGTTTGCGCAATATCTTAGTCAAAGCAATGGCTTCACAGTTTTTTCTTGCAGTTTGTATGATGTTATGTATATATTGATTTAACTATATTAAGAGAACAAACCAGTGCAATATTTTTTACTAAATAGTGTTTTAACTATAATTTTCATAGAAATACTAAACTCAGTTTTTTTCACTTCAATAATTTACATTTTATTTTGCAAATATCTTTTGATGGCTAACACATCTACCTCAGCGAAAAGGTTTCTTTGTTTATAGAAACATCTCCCCGGTGTATATACGAGAGATCGAAAGTATATTATGAAAAATAAAATACAAAATATTTTACTTAAAAAGACGCAGTTTTCCGTATGAATTCATAAACATTTAAATTTTCAAAACAGAGTTTACAATTTTACTTTATTCGAGCACTCATTTCAATCCTTTGAAATAATATTCAAAAATTAAAATGTTCATAATTTGAATATCGTTCTTACTCGTAAGAGTAAAATTTTTGTTTTTTCGATTTTACTTCTTTGGAGCAGATTACATTTCCTGTTCTTTTATACGATTTGCAAAAGAACAAAATTAGTCATCCTTTATATTCCTTTTTCTAACAATACATGAATAATTGGAGTGAATTTGCAAATTAACAGACAGTGGACATTATGATATTAAAAGACATATAGATAGAGATAAACATAAAAAAGCGTTGCTATAAACCGCCAGCTCCAGTAGCTTAAACAAGTTTTGTTGTTATTTTGTTTTCTTGTTGTTATTTAACATTGACAAAAAGCTAGTTGCAATTTGCGCTGATAACACGAACACCAATTTTAGTGGTGTCAAGTCAAGGGGTGAAAATTTAAAAGCAAGCTAAACGCGAATTTGAACCAGAATGTATTGGGTATTGGATTCCCAGCCAGTATTCTAAATAATGCAATAAGAAGTGCTGCTGATGTAAATGGCAGGGTTAAATAAATTTGGATATTTTACTGTCTTTACTGGTTTAAGTTGAAGGAGTTCTGCGGCAAAAGTAATGTCAAATATAACCAACTTATTGGATACAGTGAAACTCGCTGGCTGGCGGTAATGCCAGCACTAGAATTTTGAAAATGTACGAACCACTGTAAGCACATTTCCTAACGGTTGAAAAATGTCCAATTAAAATAAAAGAATTTTTTGTAGAATTAAATAGTAAACAAATAGTAAAGGAAAGCATTAAATAGTAAATTTATGCACAATCTAGTTAGCACGTTTTCACTTTCCCACTTTCCCACTTTGTTTCCCACTTTCTCGCAATAGAAATTCTAATTAGCTAGTATTTCGAAGAATGTTTGCATTTTGTCCCACATTTTAACGATTTGGCTCTGGTCAGTTTAGGGTAGACATAACTCTTTCTCTCTGAGACAAATAAAGGAAAACAAACAAACAAACAAAAAAACGATTCGACATAAGAGGAGTCACGTAGGGATTGCAATCCCGTGGTGTTTTATGGATCCTGGGACTACGTGACTCATAAATTTTTAATCCCGGTATGCCTGGGATCGTATAGAAAAACCATCCTTTTTTTATGCTGCACGATCTGCTGTCGTTTACAAATTCACTCTCTGAACAGTTACAAAGCAAAGATATAATAATTTCTAGCACAAGCGCTTTAATTAAAACTACTTTCTTGATGCTTAAACAATACAGAGATGATACTAAATTTAAAATTATTTTTAACAAATGAAGGGATTTTACAGAACTTTGCGGCATTCGCTTCAATGAAACAACACCAGAAGACAAAGATCTAGCAGAGTAACCAAGGGAGCTCAAAAGCATTTTATTTTTATTTCTTAGTCCATGCATTTAAATGCTTTTAAATATATGTGTGTATAAAAATGTGTATGTTATGTTTTACGAAAAAAATCTTTTTATGTCATTTAAATTCTCGCCCCCCCCCCAAGATTTTGGTGAAATGACGCCACTGCATTTAAAATAGAAAAATCTTTAAGTGAAAAGTAGTGTTACGAAAAATTATGAAATAAAAAATATTGATCAAATTTCTTGATCAACGAAAATAAGTGTTACAAAAAATTATTGAATATAAATTTAATAAATTAATGTTGATCAAATTTGCCGATCAACGAAAATCAGTGTTACAAAAAATCATTGAACACAAAATTATTAAATCAAGCATCATAGTTATAAAATAGATCATAATTATAAAAATATTGTGTTCTCAAGTTTGTTAGTAAATAAATGGTAAAAAATTATACAATAAAAAGGTGTTTTCAACAAAAAACCAACAAAGAGAAACCACAATCTTGAGATCTACAAAACTAAGAGGTTAGAACCAGGTTTGTGTAGAGTGACCATTCGTACTGATTTTATCAGTACAGTACTGATTTTCTAGCTTCTGTACTGATAGACATATGCGGTACTGATTTTTACTGATTTTTAAAATTATGTACTGAAACTACTGATTTTTAAGAAAATTGTTGAATTTTACTTTAAGCTTCAATTTAAATAAGGAAATAAAACAATACGTGTCATCGTTTGGTATAAACTTGTAATAAAAATTATTTGAAAAATAGTACATTTTGCTACAAGAGATGAAAACGCTGCTTTTTCGTGAGCGAACATTTATTCACGAGACGTGTTAGCGTCGAGTGGGGCAATTTCACGAACGTAAAATGTTTCTCGCGTAGGAAATACAATTTTTTCTATGATAACAATTGAAAAGTCTATTTTCATCACGCTTAATGACCTGTGAAAATGGGTTCTTTTACAACTATATAGTGTAATAAGAATAACAAATTGCAGTTGCTATGGTTGCTCATATAATTTTACAAAGTTTTTTAAACAACGCAACCATAAAAAAATAGAATATGAATTTTTAATGTTATGTTGTCAATTTTTAATTTTATAATTTATAGTAAATATCGATTAAAAATATACTATCATAGAAAAAATTGCATTTCCTACGCGAGATGAAAACGTTTTTCGCTCGTAAACATGTCTCACTCGCCGCTAGCGCGTCTCGTGTACAACTGTTTACTCACGAAAAAACAATGTTTTCATCTCTTGTAGGAAAATATGCTATTTCAAGCAGGCTTGAGAAAATAGATATTTCATTTGCTATCATAGAAAAAATCAGGGTTGTGCCGTAGACAAAATAGATTACTTTACATGTATAGATTACGCATAGATTACGTGTAAATTACGCGAGATATTTTCGTGTAATCTATAATGTAAACTATAATGTAATCTATTTAATTGATATGCGTGAATTCTAAAATTTTTTAGCAATAAATTAACTTTTTTTAAGATCGCAAGATCTTGTTTTTGACAATATTATTGATCATGTCTTTTGCGAAAAAATTTTCAGTAGGGATAATACAATATTTCTACATATTTCTTCTTAAATCAAAATTAATAGATTACGCCAAATTTAAATAGATGACATAGATTACATTACATAGATTACATGTAATGTAATCTATTTTAGATTACGCGTAAAGGAACAACCCTGGAAAAAATACTTTTATTTTTAAAAGGTGGAGTTACCCACGGAAAAAAGATCAAAATTCTAACCCTGTGTTTCCCAAGCAATCGTGGCGGAAAGTTGTATTTCATAAAATTCTGGTGCTGGTTTCAACAAAATTTTCTTAAAACTAATTAAAAAAATTAAAACAGATTTGTCTACTTCGTTCACACTTTACCTTTCGGCTTAGAAGAGTCATAGGGGAGACTAAGGAGACTAAGGATGCTACATATTTTAACTCTTAAAATTTTGTACTGATTTTACTTAGAAAAAAAATGGTCACCCTAGGTTTGTGGACCTTTTTTACTTAAATCCCACAAAGTAACAGGGTTCGGGTTAAACAATAACAACACTACGACTCATACAATTGGTACAATCAGTAAATCGCCACGACAAAATTGATGCACTGAATCCATTCAACATTCCAAAGCGTCACAGCCGGGCTCCGCACCTCCTACAATTGACACAGTCGGTATTTGAACACTTCAGAGGTACACCAGAACCTCCTACAATTGACGCAGCTGGTATTTGAACACTTCAGAGGTACATCAGAACCTCCTACACCACCGATTCGCTTATATCGATTGGTATGATTTTGTAAAAGTGTCGAAAGTTGAACATACCTGTGCACCAACTCTTCATTGATTTCAGGCAGGCCTATGGCTCTCTCGAACGAGAGACTCTATGGTCTTCTCTGGTGTCAATGGGAATTCCTAGTAAACTGGTATCACTATGCAAAATGACAGTACAGAACTCTTAATGTGTGTACGAAAAGAGAACGAAATATCAAAGTTTTTTAAAGTCGATTTCGGGTTAAGACAAGGTGATGCTATCTCTCCTATACTCTTTAATCTAGCCTTGGAATATGTGTGCCGTCAAAAGAATCTACCGACTAACAACAATATCGTGTCAATAAGCTCAGGGGCCCTATTCCCGAACACATAAATGTCATCACAATATTGTAAATTCACACAATATTGTGAATTTCGTATTATGCAACAACAATTTGGTGAAAATTCAATACAATATTGTGAATCTGACAAGAAGAATATAGTTACTGTCAAAATCACAATTTTGCTTTTTGTTTTGTGTGTTGACTTTTTTATATAAATTTCACCGATTGGCTTAAAAATTAATTTATAACGCAAAATTAAGTCTTTAATAATATTAAATAATCATATTTTTATATAAATATCATTAAAACATATTTATTTATTAAATATATTTTTATTTTATTTTGCATCTTTTAAGATCAAAAAAGTTAGTTGTCAAAAGTACGAATCTAGTACCAAAAATCTGTTATAATTTTGTAAAAATTTGTTATAATTTGTTTGACACAAATATGAGTTACAGAATACCATTTTTAAACAAAGTTGTTAAGCATTTTGGTGAAATTGACAATATTGTCGATTGACAAATATGTGTTCGGGAATAGGGCCCCAGCACAGATGATCACGCTGATGATGTTGCCATCCTCGGCCGAAGTGAATCTGTTATGAGTGAGACTTTCAAGTCACTTGAGATTGGTGCTAGAAAAATTGGTATTCAAATTAACTACGGTAAAACCAAACATATGAATATTTCAAGAGAGGCTGAGAAGAAACATTTGATGTGCGGCGATGAATGAATTGAGGGAGTTGAATCTTTTAAATATTTGGAATTCAGCTTGACTCAAACAACAGCATACTTACAGATATAAATGCTCGAATCGCTGCAGGTAACCGAACTTTCTACTCAATTAAACCTCTTCTTGGATCACCGTATGTATCAACTAACACCAAACTAAAGTTATCAGTTCTTTGTCATATAAGTCTCCATCTTTTTTTAAAATGTCATTAAAATTGATTAATGAATGAAGTCTGTATACTGCCAACAAACTTTAAAAACAAAGTGTGAAAAGTCAGCAGTTGTATAGTAGACCGCCACTTTGATCAATGTGTTCCAAAAGATGTGTTCTCAAATATTCTATGTTAATCAAATTTCTCAAATATTCTATGTTAATCCATGCAATTCTACACAATGAAAACTCGAGAAATTTACATAATATTTTTGCTTGGACCCGTTTTCTTGGAAACGATGTGACCTTGACTTTACTTGTGAAATATTGTATAGGAGAAATTGAGGTTGAATACAATTGTGTTTTGTACATACATACTTCATTGCTATTATGTAGAATCATAACAAAATAATTTTTTCTACTCCTATCACAGTAAATTATAAATTACATCACACTATGCATGACATGTAAATTGATTATTTCAAATAGCGTGCGGTAAGTAAAAAAAGGCGTGCGGTAATGGATTTTCATGTATATATTACCGCACGCTTTTAATAAAAAGAAAAATTTTTATTTAAAGAAAAATTTGATTTTTAAAAATTAAATATTTCAATTCATTTTGACACAGAATAGTGCAAAGCCTACCACAATTTGTAAACTATTTGCATTTAATTTATAATTAGTAGTTCATTTTTTCAAGTAATTATAAGCGTTTGGGCATTAAAACAAAGTCGTAGAAAAAGTATATAACAAATCACGAGTTGTAAAGCATTTTCCATGCTCGTGAAGATACTGCACTCGACGCTACGCATCTCGTGCGCAAAATTTTCCCTCGCTTGTAAAATGCTATTTACAACTCTAGATATGTAATATACTAAATAGCATATTATAAATGTTTGGTAAATAGTTATTTTCCTAACAAGTGCGCAAAGTTGGTAATTCCGAAACGAACGCAGGATGTTACCAAAACGAGCGTAGTGAGTTTTGGTACCTGCTTGAGGTTCGGAATCACATTCGCGCGCATGTTAGGAACAACGTTTTTCCTACAATCATTAAAGAATTACTATTTCCTACAATCGTCTAATTATGTAGAATCGTTAAGTTCTTGCAATGGTTCCTATGAATGAAACTTGTAAACACAAAATACGGAAAACAAATTTTGTATTTGTGAATTTTTGTGGCAAGAAAAATGCTGGATCGGCGTTGAAGGAGATTTCTTTTTCTTCCTCTTCTATTTCCTTATGTATGAAGGTTTAACTAGAGTTCAATTTAATAATTTAAATAACTGTTCTATCAATATGTGTAATAATTAATAATGTTACGGTTTTCCAACCTTACTTTGAATTGGCCTTACTCACAATTCGATAAACGCCATTCCCAAATCTCTTTCGAGTTCGATCACTGATTAGTTAACTCCTTAACTGTTTAACTCCTTAATTGTTCTACAACAACAGGAAACGATATAGTAAACAATATTCCTAACTAGAATATTCTTTCAACAGCTTCAGAAAATCCAAAGGTTGATTGTAGAAATTTCCAGTAACACAACGTTCAAAATAATATACACAAAATATTTCTTCTCAATAACACTTAAAACTTTATTCACAAAAACTAATTTAAAAATCACTTTTATAATTTTAACTTTTCCGTCGCAGGTTAAAATAAAACTATGTAATGTATTCTGCAAGACTTAATTTACTTATATACAATTCTCCATAGTTCTCGACCGTTCGAGGTCACTTTTTAGAAACCTTGACAAAATATTAGAATATTCGATTATTTTACGTTATGTTGATTTGATTCATTAAAACATTTATCTTATGTTGACCCCAATTCTAAGAATACAACAACAACACTATTCCTTTCATTAATTTGTTGTTGTGTTTTGTTATGATTTTGCTGGACTCGTAACAATAATAATAATAATAAATAATCAATTAATTTCACTTGTATTCTTGAGTTTTTGCCTATTGACATTCCCGCACTAATTCGGGAATTGATCACTTTGCGCACGCGATTTGCGTGCGGGAATGATTAATTCTTAAACGATTGTAGGAAAAATTACTTTTGATGCATTTTTATTCTAATGACTTTTTCTAAACATGTAACTTTTAAATGTTTTGTGTACAGAGTAAATCAATTATCATAATATATATAAACATACTAAATTTTCACCATATTTTTTGAACGGGTAAACAGCTAAGTCTAAATTTTGAATTATTCTTTTCAAAAATTAGAAAATTTGGGTTTGAACGTTTTGTCTTTGTAAATATCTTTTGTTTGCAGTCATAGCGACTTTTTCTGTTTCGTTTATATAATTACCATTCTTCTTTTAAATACTCAAAAAAATAAATACCAACTCCAAAAAGAATCACTTTAATCCAAATCATAACACAAACTATTTTAACGCTTGCTGCAACATAACTAATTTTAAGTAGATACGTTACGTGATATGACTGTTTTTCTCTAACATACAAATTGTGTGAAGTAATGCAATATATATCGAGAAAAAAAAATTTTACATACCCCAAATTTTTTTTTCTTTTGTTTTGGACCGTTCTCTATCTAAATAGCCAATAAAAAATTTGGTGTACGTCTGTGTGTGGATGGGTGACATTCCTGCATAGGATCTTGATGAAACTTTGGCAAATGATCCAGGTTCACTGGTTCAAATGTGGATTCATTTCAAATTTGGAGAAAATGGCGGGGGTCTTCCGAATACCTCTAAGTTTAAATCTTCCATAACTTCTAATCCCGGCGTATGATCTTATGGAAACTTGGTATATAAGGTTTTAATCTTGTTTTCAATATTACTGCATACCAGTTTTTCACTTCTTGTTAAAATAACAAATATAAGGGTAAAGTATTTATTTTTATTTATGTTTTATTAATAAAATTTTTATTAATAATAACAACCGTCATGTGAAGTAAAATAATTGTTTAAAATTATTTATTTATTTATTATTTTTTTAAATAATAGTATATTATGCTACGATCATGTAATAACCATTACATGAAAGGGGCATACGCTATTTTTTCTACACCCGGTAAATAACGAAGAATGAAAATTACAACGAAAATTTCAAATTTCGAATATTCGAAAATTTCAACAAACGTCAAATGCATACCATGTTTGATTAAAAAACATGGGTCTTTTTCTATTGATTGATTAAAAATCGGTATCGTAATAAAATCTGTATCGAAATGAATATCATTATAAAACGGATTTTGGTCATATAAGTGTATTTTTATAGTACGGGTGTAGAAAATAGTATATTAAGAAGCTTGTTTCATAATCGACGATTTTATCGCACGCAATCTGTTTAGAAAACGACCCGCGCAGCGGGTAGTTTTCTAAAGGATAAGTGCGATAAAACGTCTTATGAAACGAGTTTTTTATACTATTTTTTCTATTTTGCATTTTTTGTCTTGAAATTTTAAAAAATGTGTATTTTATTAAAAAATAGTCAATTTGAAATTTTGTTATTATTGCTAATTATTTTAATTAATTAAAATATTTAACACTAATTTAGATATTCTTATTAATTTTATTTACGTAATTATTCGTTTTAATGTTCACTGACGTTTGTATGACCAATGTGACCAACCTTGAAAGACAAAACTTTGCGTATCGTAATGAAGGCCATTTCGATACGCATTTGGGTATCGAAATGACTTTATTTTAGACGCAAAATAGAAAAATAAATTTAAACAATTATTTTACTTCACATGACGGATGTTATTATTAATAAAAATTTTATTAATAAAACATAAATAAAAATAAAATAGTTTACCACTATATTACTTCGGTCTGAAAGACCTAAGTATTACATTCATGAGCTCAAAGTGAAATTCTTACCCCCACTTTTTTTGACATTTCTCGACGTTTTAGGACCTACTGATTCTAAAAAAGCAAAAAAAAATGTATGTCTGTCTGTCGGCCGTCCGGCCGCCGTCATTACCTACGCTGCAGGGAAAACCGCTGGAGGGATTTTAAATTTTTTTTTCCTAAAATATGTATACTCAAAGGACAGGTCCGAAAGGACGCTCCAGTGTTCGATAACTGTACCGGAAGTGTGTCAAAAATCAATTTGTGTGTCAAAAATAGCAAATTTTCATATTTTTGGCTTAAAAACGTTCATTTTAAGTGATTACGAGTAGGAACATTGAATTTGGAGAACTCATGATAGTAGGGATTGGTATGTGAGATCAAAAACTAGATTATTGCATTATAAGTTTGTCAAAAAAATGTTGTCAAGTGTGTCAAAAGAAAGATTTTTATTTATTTTTTTAGCCAATTTTTTGGAAAAAAAAATGTAGCTGTTTTTACGTCGTAAATGTAATTGAACATGAAATTGGACATGGAAATTTTTGAATCTGTTATAGTTTTTGATATATTTTTGGAATGTTGAAAAAAGTTTGTATTTTTGATTTTGTAATAATTTTTGCAATATTTTTAGAATTTTAGAAAAAGTTTTAATTTTTGATTTTGTAAGAATTTGTGGAAATTTTGTAGAATTTTGAAAAATTTTAAATTTTTGATTGTATTATAATTTTTGGAATTTTGAAAAATTTTCAATTTTAATTTTGTAATAATTTTTGCAATATTTTTAGAATTTTTGGAAAAAGTTTGAAAATTTAAGAAATTTTGGAATATTATTGGAATTTAGAAAAAGTTTAAATATTTGATTTTATTCTAATTTTTGAAATATTTTTGGAATTTTGAAAAAAGTTTCAATTTTTGATTTTGTTATAATTTTTGCAATATTTTTAGAATTTTGAAAAAAAAAAGAATTTTTGAATTTTATATATATATATATATATATATATATATAGAATTTTGAAAAAAGTTTCATTTTTTGATTTTCTCAGAATTTTTGGAATATTTTTAGAATTTTGAAAATTTTTTTATTATATTATAATTTTTGGAATTTTGAAAAAAGTTTGAATTTTTGATTTTGAAATAATTTTTGCAATATTTTTAGAATTTTGGAAAAGTTTAAACTTTTAAAAATTTTTGGAATATTATTGGAATTTAGAAAAAGTTTAAATATTTGATTTTATTCTAATTTTTGGAATATTTTTGGAATTTTGAAAAAAGTTTGATTTATTTCAATTAACAATATTTTTGGAATTTTGAAAGAAATATGAATGTGTGATTTTGTAATATTTTTTCGAAACGCTAAATGGAGAGGATTTTGAGTAGTTTGCTGAGTGTATCATCTTTTCACTAAATTATGTTAATTTATGGTCTGTTATAATTTTCCGGCAACGTATTGATGTTTCGTGTTAGTTTTGTAATAAATTTCTAAGCAGAGATAAAAAATACTTGTACTTTAACAAAGAGTTATGTTTGATATACATCGCTGCCCAAAACTAAAAACCATGTCCTCATAAAAGTTTTTGCCGAAAACTATATCAAAATCCTTAACCCAGACCGAAGTCGTGATATCTCAGAGCTCAGAAAATGGAAAGAATGAGGATATAGGGATAACTATACTAATTGTTTTAAATGATGATGGACATTTTCTTGAAATGCCTGAGGGGAAAATTCATCGGGAAATACAGAGGAGGGCATTGAGTTCCACAATTTGGCCACTCTATTAAAATAGTCGTTCTGGAAGGACACAGTTCTACAACGAGGTATTTGTACAACAAATGGATGGGATAACTCGGCAGCTCTTGTTTGTCGATTATACTGCGCACACGATGGAAGGATATTTTGCATTTCCTTAGAGGAGAATTCGCTAAAGTTATATTTATATTATATTGACAATACAGCCACATTTCTTCTGTGTTGGAGTGAATCAAGCTGGTCCGTTAGTTCGGTATTACCAATCAACCGTATTGCTTGTCTCTGTACAGAATCTAGACATTTTATTGTTGACTACTGACATGCACCTCCCCTAACATGACAGCAGTATTCCATACATGGACGAATAAAATACTTTAAGATTAGCAAAATTTGATCGGGATTGAAATACTTTTTACATCGACTCAAGAATCATAATTTTTGCATTGCAGATTTAGCGAGGTTGAACACATGTTTATTCCATTTAAGGTTATTTTGAATATCCACACCAAGAAGTCTAACTGATTCAACCTCACGCAATTGCTCATGGTTTATCTTAATAGGGAAATGTTTATGTCGCTCTATTCGTGAAAGACGGCATAGTTTGGTTTTGGATGGATTAAATGAAACAAGATTACGTCACCCCATTCCATTATACGATCCAGATCTGCGTTGATAGAATGAATTAGCAGCTTTCTATCAGTGGTAACTGCAGTATGAGATCGAAATTTAGGAGATGCATGTGATGCATGTAATGTGCTGTCATCAGCAAAACTGTGGATTGGGTGCACTGTGGAAATAAGTAAATCATTAATGTATAGAAGAAACAAGGTTGGTGAGAGTACAGAGCCTTGGGAAACCCCAGCATTGGCTGTGAAAATATTGGATGTGATGCCATCAAAATTAACGTGAAATTGGCGACCTGTAAGAAAACTATGAATCCATGAGACAGTAAGATGGTCTATGACTCTATGCCATAAGATTTTAATTTAGCTATGAGATTTTTATGCCACATTTTATCAAATGCTTTAGAAATGTCAAGTGAAATACTGAATGTTTCACCATGGTTTTCCAGCGATTTGTTCCAGAGATGGGATACGTGGGCTAACAGATCACCTGTTGCATGACTTCTACAAAAACCATACTGTTTATCATCAATAATTCGCGACATCTCCAAATAATCTATTAAATTGTAGTTAACATATTTTTCAAATATTTTAGCCAAAACCGACAGCAATTGGTCTATAATTGTTAGGGTCTATCTTACTGCTTTTCTTTGATATGGGTTGAACGCTGGCCAGCTTCCAAGAATCGGGAAGTATTCCGGTTTTCTAAGATTTATAGAAAATTTTTGTTAAAATTGGATCTAGTTGCCTAGCAAAATTTTTAAGAATGAGTGGTGGAATACCGTCGGGACCATCAGATTTGTTGATATTTGGTTGGTAATATAGTGGACTGTATTAGTATAATTCAAATTTGAGGATCTATAATCGGCGATTATGATATCTCAATATGATTTGGTAACTTTAAACAAAATTGTTGGATGGAATTTGTTCTCTTTTTAATTTAAAATGAAACAACCTTTCTTCTTCGGATAGTAAGTATTTAATAAATTTATTTTATCCATGACTACTAAAGATATATATACTTTCCATGCGTGTATTTTTCATTGTAATTGTATTTATTCCTTTCTATATATCAAATTTTTTATTTATTTCATTACACTTTATTTATTCAAAATTCCCCTAACAAATTAAAAACTTGATTTGTTGGTATAGTAATATAACAAGAACAATACATATAAAATAAACAAACATGTTTTGTTTTGTTTTAATTTCATAGATTTATTTCAATATGGCGATATAAACTTTTACAGGAAAACTTGAACGAAATTATTTGAAATATTTGTAGTCGTGGATAAAATAGTATCTTGTATTCGCTTAGGATGAAGGCAATTCTTCACTCGGCTGATTCCCGAAACTTCATCCTCGTGAAGAATCGCCTTCATTCTAAGCTCATACAAGAATCTACTATTCTTTAAATATTGTTACAAAATTTTAATATTCAAAATGTATATACTATATTGTATATAATTATATATATAAGAAGTTAAACTAAAACTAAAGGATCACAAAATAAACAAAACAAAGGAAATAGATAATAAAATAATGAAAACAAAAAATAGTTATTGTTAACACTAAAATGCGAAATATTTATAAAAAATTTAAGTAAAAAAAATGTGTTATAATATATTTTGTTTTATTTTTACTGAACATATACAATAAAAGGAAAGGATATTGATTTGGATATTTTGAACGTTTATTTATTTTTAAGATTAAATTGATAAATTCACCAATATTGATAGAAAGAAGCATTTTCCGTACAATATTGCAACGAAAAATAATTGGTTTCATTTGCATTGCAACTGGGGAAATGGGTGTAGGAGAATGGGGAGGCTCAACTATGTTTGAATTGTCTGCGAAAATACGACCCAAAAGATCCGCCTTCTCTTTCGAGTCGCTCACGGGAATGTCATTTAGAACTGTGGTTGGAATAGAGGATTGAGTAAAATTGCTCTGAACTGATTTAACTGCCTGAAAGAAACTACGTGAGCCAGATGGGCGCTCGGCGAATTTCTTTGCTTTCTTCTGGATAAACGCGTCTTTGTCCAAGTCTATTTTGAATTTACTAATATTTCGGGCTTTCTTATAGGCGCTATGGGTTTCAGGTGTTTTATTAGCGTTATACTTCTTGAATGCTTTGCGTTTATTCCTCACTGCCTCATCAACATCCCGTGTGAACCAAGGCTCAGTTTTATGAGTGATTAAGCTAAAAAAAATGACATTTAAGAACAATCTAAGAAACGTAGCTATGTGATAGATGGGATCAGTAATGGCTTAACAATAGCAAAAAACTAAATAAATCTGTATTATAATTTAATCTAGTCAAATGTTTAGATATAGGTAGAATAAAATTTAAAATAATAATTAAAACTAAATGAGTTGCGGTAAAACATTGTATGTTTTTGCAACGTTAGAAGGCTAAAATGTAATATTTTTTTTTTCCAATAATTATATTTGTTTTTGCTCAATAAAGAAAAAAAAAAAAAAAAAAAAAAAAAATTAATCGATTCGGAATAAACCGCCGCATTCCGTTTTTTATGATTTCAGAAATTCTTATTGCCGATGTGCTAGGATCTTGATCAACACAACAAATAGTTTTCCAAGGTGTTTCATCATAAAAGTTTTCCAGTCCCTCCCAGTTGGCGCGTTTATAATTCCAAAAGCGACGAGGATTAGCTTTAATTTGTGTCGGTGATGTAACTTGCACTATTACTGATATTAGTAAATGGTCCGATGTTCCGAGGGGTTGTTCAACTTTTGTCTTTTTAGTATCTAGTTCGTTTGTCCAAAACAGATCCAGCAAATTATTGTTATGATGTGAATTGTCTGAGATTCTAGTTGGACACTCTATCATTGGCGTCAAACCGTGATAATCGGCGAGTATCAGTTCGGCTTGTCTTCCTACGTCGTCAGTGCGCGATGAATACTTAAGCCATTCTTTATTATGAATATTAAAGTCTCCAAGAATGGCCAGTTTTGCTTTGGGGTAGTCCGTGGTAATGTTGTCTAGGTTAGCCAATATTTGATCGAAAAATGGACATCCTGGGGGGGGGTTTAATTTGGGGATCTGTATAATCCTATCATAAACGTAGTCTCATCAACACCATGTGTTAGTTAAAACTAATTTTTCTTTTTTGCGTCTAAAATAAAGTCATTTCGATAAATGACTTTAACTGCGTATAAATGACTTTCAACTGCGTATCGAAATGGCCTTCATTACGGTACGCAAAGTTCTGTTTTTTAAGGTTGGTCACATTGGTCATACAAACGTCAGTGAAAATTAAAACGAATAATTATATAAGTAAAATTTATAAGAATATCTAAATTAGCGCTAAATATTTTAATTAAATATATAACTACTAGCGGGACCCGGCGTGCTTTGCTACGCCTTTAAATAAAGTTTATGTGTATACATTTTGTTGACGTAGTAGCAATAATTTCAAAGAGTAGTAATGAGAAATGATTTTCTATTTTTTCTAAAATATGAATGTAAAAGGATCAGCACTGTAGTTGATCAGCAAAATTTAAAAAATTAGTATTATATATAAAACAAAGGATATATAAAAATACGCGATCAAATAAGTTTTCAGGTGTGTAAGGTTTCAGGTGTGTCTCTATATTGAACATTATACGGAACAAATATAGATTCAAAAATGTTCACAGTGTTCATGCCGTTTAATATACGCTTTCTTTACTGGTAGGTTATTAAAAAAGTTACAAAAAAATTGTAATCGTGATGTCATTCAATGGTCAGCAAGGGCAGTTAGAATAGTGACAATACATTCGATGAAGGTGAATACAAACACATTTACAAATTTTAAACATACACACATTAATTTTTATAAATAGAAGATAATGAGCAAAAAAGAATTAAAATTTTATTTTGGAGTTTTGTATTAAACTTCAAGCAGTACTACGTGTGAATTCATAGGATGAGAAATATTTCTATTTAGTCAACATTCTGAGTCATTGTAGTCATTATTGGTTGTTGCAAATCAATGCGAAACTAATATCTGACACACAGTCAATATATTGCCATATATAGACAACATTAAGGGAATATTAATTTTTTGGAGTTTTGTGAGTGATTAAGCTTAAAGTAATTGTTGAAAGTAATATTCCCGTCTATAAGTAATTATTGTCGGGTCGGGATTGAACTTATACTTATCAGAGACATCATTCCGACAGACGTTGTCCTGCATGATATTTCAAGCGATTACGATATTAAACAAAGTATGAAGTGAAAGACAAATAATATAATAATTTCATTATCCTTTATTTTGAAATAACATTAATTTCTCTAAAAACAATTCGTTATAATCAATATTGTTTGTTTAATTTTATCTTAATGCAAGTTGATGAACAATATTTTTAGTCAATTCCTGAGGATTATACATGAATAAATTTGATGGTTTTCCAACGCGAGAACACGCCACATGTAATTGGAAATGTGGAAAGACCGGATTTTCTAGATCCAACCCACAAATCGACATTGTTTGTCCTTGTGACTTATTAATAGTCATGGCAAACTCCAAGCGAATTGGAAATTGCAGACGTCTGAACGGAATGAGTGAGTCTGAAGGGATCATTTGGATTCGTGGCAGAAGAACAACTCCACCTTCAAATTAGCCGATCAAAATTGTAGCTTCAAGAACATTGCCCAAAGTTTTTTTTATGACTAATCTTGTACCGTTGCATAGCTTAGGTGGATTTGAATTCCGAAGCAAAATTATTGGTGAGCCAATTTTTAATTGCAAGTTATGTGGTGGCATTCCTGGTAAATTCAGCTAATTAAAAAGTTCAACAGGATAGTTGACTGCTTCGTCAGGATCGGTAACAGTGTCGATCGATTTGAACAATATCTCATTGCCGGGTAATGACTGTTGTATTTAGAAGTTAAAAGCGTCAACATCGATATTTTTTGCTGCCAAAATAGCTCGTTCACGAAGCCACGCATGATTAATATAATTAGCAGCGCTATCTGCCGGGTTGATTTGTGAATCTAAACCATCCAGGGCGTCACTCAAACACATACAAAAAAATTCATTAAAATCGGTCCAGCCGGTTAGGAGGAGTTCGGTGACAATACCAACTGCAGCGCCTCTGACGGGCTGATTTATAAATTTAAACCATTCGGAGCGCCACCCAAACGCACACAAAAAAATTCATTCAAATCGGTCCAGCCGTTTAGGAGGAGTTCAGTGACAATACCAACTGCAGCGCCTCTGCTGGGCTGATTTGTAAATTTTAACCATCCTGGACGCTACCAAAACACATACCAAAAAATTCATTCAAATCGGTCCAGCTGTTTAGGAGGAGTTCAGTGACAATACCGACTGCAGCGCCTCTGCCGGGCTGATTTGTAAATTTTAACTATCCAGAGCGCTACCCAAATGCATACAAAAAAAACTCATTCAAATCGGTCCAGCCGTTTAGGAGGGGTTCGGTGACAATACCGACTGCAGCACCTCCGCCGGGCTGAATTATAAATTTAAACCATTCAATCGGGACGCCACCCAAACGCACACAAAAAATTCATTCAAATCGGTCCAGCCGTTTAGGAGGAGTTCAGTGACAATACCGACTGCAGCGTCTGCAGCGCCTCTGCCGGGCTGATTTATAAATTTAAACTATTTGGGGCGCCACCCAAACGCACACAAAAAAATTCATTCAAATCGGTTCAGCCGTTTAGGAGGAGTTCAGTGACAACACCAACTGCAGCGCCTCTGCCGGGCTGATTTGTAAATTTTAACCATCCATGGCGCTACCCAAACGCACACAAAAAAAACTCATTCAAATCGGTCCAGCCGTTTAGGAAAAGTTTAGTGACAATACCAACTGCAGCACCTCTGCCGGGCTGATTTATAAATTTAAACCATTCGGGGCGCCACCCAAACGCACACAAAAAAATTCATTCAAATCGGTCCAGCCGTTTAGGAGGAGTTCAGTGACAATACCGACTGCAGCGCCTCTGCCGGGCTGATTTATAAATTTAAACCATTCGGAGCGCCACCCAAACGCACACAAAAAAATTCATTCAAATCCGTCCAGCCGTTTAGGAGGAATTCAGTGGCAATACCGACTGCAGCGCCTCTGTCGGGCTGACTTATGAATCTAAACCATTCGGGGCACCATCCAAACGCACACAAAAAAATTCATTCAAATCGGTCCAGCCGTTTAGAAGGAGTTCACAGTCATATACACGTACAGTAGAATTATATATATAAAGATAAAATAATTAGTAATAATAACAAAATTTCAAATTGACAATTTTTTAATAAAATACACACAAAAAAAGCAAAATAGAAAAAATAGTATAAAAAACTCGTTTCATAAGACGTTTTATCGGAATTATCCTTTAGAAAACTCCCCGCTGCGTGGGTCGTTTTCTAAATAGATTGCGTGCGATAAAATCGTCGATTATGAAACTATATACTATTTCATACAGGTATTTTAAGCTCAGAATTTTTTCCTCCAGATTATATTGTGTATCGTTGTGACAGACCACCAAAGAATAGTTTTAAATTGTCGTTTGGTGGTGTCATTGTAGCTGTAAAGTCATGTATTTCAAGTTGTCTATTGGAATCTCCTGACACATTGGAATGTGTTTGTGTTAAATTGAATCTTATGAATAAAAGTTTAATAGTTATTTGCGTATACTTGCCTCCTAGGTCTACAATTGAAATTTATTGTACTTTCTGTAAATTTATAACAGATTTAATGAATATTCATAAGGATGAAAATACCATATTCTTGGTGACAGGGGATTTCAATTTACCCAATTCGGTCTGGGTTGAAGAGGAAAACTGTGGCTTGATTCCTATAACTGTTACAAGTCTTATTGAGCATGAATTTGTTGAAACTATGATGAGCACTTGTTTATTTCAATTTAATAGTGTAAGTAATAATTTATTTAGATTTTTAGACTTATTTTTTACCAATTTTATAGACATATTTAGTGTTAGTGAATGTTTACTTCCATTTGTTGTTAATGATGTGAATCATAAAGCAACGGTTATTGAATTTAGATCCAATATAAATTATGAACAGTATGAAAGCGATACGAATGTTATGGCTTATGATTTAAAAAAAACAGATTATAATCTTTTAAATGAGCATTTGGATGGTATTGATTGGTCTATAATCTTTGAAGATTCCGAACTTGAGTAGAATGTTGATCAATTTTATAAGGTTTTGTTTGTTGGTTTTGACATTTGTGTTCCGAAACGAAGTTACAATGGTAGTTCAAATTACCCGCCTTGGTTTACTAAGGAATTAATATCTTTGAGACTCAAGAAAAATAAGTTCCGGAAAAAATGTATTAATAATCCATCGCTACTTAAATCGAAAAAAGATGCTTGTAGGCTGTTAAAAAAAAAACAAAAAAGAATACGAGGAGCATATGTCATGAATTGAGTGTAATATGTATAATATGCATGATACAAATCAGTCTTGGAAATATGTAGATTATAAAACAAGGGGGTTTCCTTCTACGATGTCTTTTAGAAATTGTAGCAGTTCAGATTTATCAACAATTGTTGGCTACTTTAAAGAGTATTTCCAAAGTGTTTATGTCGTTAAGGATTGTTTGAATTTTAAAATGAATGGTGATGAAGGCGGTTGTTTGAATAATCTTACGATTGATCTTCCATTGGTGTCCTTCAGGGATATTTTATTTAAAATTGACACATTTAAGGATGGATGTGGTCCTGATGGTATTCCGACTGCAGTTCTAAAG
Source organism: Diogma glabrata (assembly GCA_963693315.1). Lineage (NCBI taxonomy): Eukaryota > Metazoa > Arthropoda > Insecta > Diptera > Cylindrotomidae > Diogma > Diogma glabrata. The sequence continues at coordinate 302,943,179 of OY856186.1, forward strand.
AATACAAGTAGCAGTATAAGTGTTCCGCTGCTCTATTTATTTAATAAATCTCTGAAACTAGGCATATTTCCTCATGTCTGGAAGACATCTGAAGTAGTTCCGATATATAAATCAGGTGATCGATCTTGCATAACAAACTATCGAGGGGTTTCACTGATTTCAGCGATCCCAAAGTTATTTGAATCAATTGTTACAGATTATTTGTTTTTCAATTCAAAATCGCATATATGTGCAGCGCAGCATGGCTTTTTTAAAGAAAGATCGACTTTAACTAATCTCGTGGAGTTCAAAACAAAATTTCTTGGTGGCCTAGCTAATTTTAAGCAAATGGATGTTATTGTAACCGATTTCTCCTGTGCTTTTGATAGTATTCAGTGTTTCATTATTTTAATCAAGTTATCGCAATTTGGGCTTTGTAGAAAATTAGTTCAATGGATTGGTTCTTATTACCCAATTTATTAAAATTAATAACTGCAGGTCCGATGACATCTATGTTAATTCCGGGGTACCACAGGGGTCCCATTTGGGCCCACTGCTTTTTATAATATTTATAAATGATGTTGTTAAAAGTTTTTATTCATTGCGAGGTTCTTATTTATGCAGATGACTTAAAATTCTTTGCACCCGTCAACACAATTGAAGATGCCAAGCTGTTACAGCTTGATCTTGATAATTTGGTTAGTTGGTGTAAGCTTAATTTTCTGGAGCTAAATGTTAGCAAGTGTGCTGCCATTACGTTTTTTCGTAAAAACCACTTAATTTCCTTTAATTACAATGTTAATCTTGTTGAGATATCACGTGTCTCTGAAATACGAGATTTAGGTGTGATATATTTGACTGTAAACTAAGTTTTGTCTCTCACATAAATAAAATATGCTCAAAAGCATTGTTAATGTGGGGTTTTGTGAAAAGATTTTCGAAGGAGCTTAAAAACTTTGAAACTGTTATTAAATTGTATTCCTCATTGGTTAGATCGCAACTGGAGTTTGCTACTATTGTTTGGGCTCCTTTTTATGAAAGGCATAAGAAACGAATTGAAAGGGTTCAGAAGTGTGTTAATAGTTTTATTTTCATAAAATTTGGATTATGAGAGTTCAATTATAACTTACAGTATTGGGAAAAATTATTGAGATTGCCTAGCTACAATGATAGATGCAAAATATTAAATTTAATCTCTTTAAATTCCAGAAGAGTTTTCAGCGGTGCTATATATGTAGCGGACATCTTATGTGCTCGCATTGATTCTAATTACTTAACGCTCACTGAAGTTGTACACTCCCACAAGAATAATAAGACCAAGGTCTTTCTAACATTTTTTGGTATGTGAAGCTCGAGATAGTAATTATTTGTCGAATGATTTGCTGAAGATTATGGTGGATAGTTTTAACATCTATTTTGATTGTTTTGATTTCAATTTATCTAAATACTCCTTAATGGTTTAATAAAATTTAATTTCAATTAATATAATTTAATTTGCATTGTTAGTAGTCACTAGAATTTTTAGTTTTCACTGTAAGAAGTCCGCAATAAGTGTAATAAGTCACTTTTTAGTTTTCACTGTAAGATTGTATAATTAATACGGATTTGTTTATCCTGTAAATTATGTTGTAAAATGTAAATAAATAAATAAATAATAATTTGATTAAACAAATTATCTTTGCTAATCTCACCTTTGTACAGTTTTCCGTTAATTTTAAACTGAATTTCCATTTTCGTTTCTGTTTTCAATAGATTTCTTCAAATACACAATATTTATCTATATTCCTGATTATCCGGTTCAATTTATTTATTTCAATTTAAAATCGTTTCCATGTGGATTAATTAAACTTTATAAAAATAAAAACACTTGCAAATTAAATTAATGTTTTAAATATTTTAATTTCGTAAATTTTAATTACTAAAATCAAAGTTGTGTGTGCACAAAATTATTTTCACTGTTATTTAATAAAACATCAAAAATACAATAATATAATTAGGTAGTTTTTGATTTATTTTAATTTTTATGAATTAATAAACTAATGAACATAATTCAGTGAGCTGAACCATTAACATACGACTTAAAACGATTTTTTTTTATTATGGTGCAGGAGCAAATTTAAATGTGTCATATAAATTTCTTTATCCTAATTCGTTTGACTATAGTCAACAGCATTTCTGAGCCTAACTTATAGTTATAACTGGTTTGAACTAATTACTATCAGTCTATTTTATTGCTTCAACTATTGACTTAAAATTTAATTAAAATGCGAAATCATCAGTTTAATTAAGTGAAAAACAATCTGAATTATTTTAAATCGCATAATTTGCAAAATTAAATAAAAATTTCGTGAAACAAATTCAAACGTGTCTTTGGGTGTGGATTAAAACGAATAAATGTCTCTCTTGGTGCAGGTTTAATCCAATACCAAATCTTAAAACCAATCTAGACTCAATAGTTGATATATGGGATGCTGTTATAATTTTAAACATGGATTTCATTTTAGATTTTGATGTATTATAGGTTGTATGTACTTTTGTTATCCACAACAAATTCATAGAATTTACTAAATTGATTGATTTTTTGCCGTATATATTCCATATTGGAATTGGATCGTAGACTGTCAACAAGTGTCACTTATCTGTATAAATCTCAATAACCCATGTAAATTGGGAGGGTACACCATACTAGAGGTGCTTTTTTCACCATGTTTTTAAGTTTTTAATGTTTTTTTGATGTCTACAACATTTGTTCGTGGATAAATTTTGATGACGCTTTGGAAAAAGCTGCAAATATGTATGGCAAGGAGCTGATTAGTTTTTGGGCGATATTGAACAAAGTGGGGGATCATCCGAGTACCTGTTTTTTTGAAAGCTCAATAACGTTTGCACCCGAGAATCGAATAGGATGAAACTTGGTACATAAACATTTAGTACGGTGCAAAACAGTTCTGCATTCCAACTTTCGGTTGTTCACTTCCGGTAAAAAAATTTTGTTGCAATTTTTTGCATTTTTTTCAATGTTTTTATGCACACTCTAGCCTACGATAATGAAGTGGTTATGATGAAACTTATGGAAAAGATGGAACATTTTTGATACATTGATCAAAGGAGCAGATACACCAATCACCATGCTGACTTTTCACACTTTGTTTTTAAAGTTTTTTACAGACTTCGTTCATTAATCAATCTTGATGATATTTTGAATGTATTGAAATTTTCATGACAAAGAACTGATTAGTTTTTGGACGATATTGGGATAAGTGATGGGGGCCGCCCGAGCACCTGTTAATTTGTAACTTCAATAACATCAAATCCTGATAATTGATTTTGATTAAACTTAGTATATATGCTTGGAATATGATTTATAACAGATCTGCATTCCAACTTTCGGTTTGTCACTTCGGATAACTTTTTTCTTTACTCTTCTACTCGAACAACATAATTTATGTCTGTTGAGATGCTACAGCTCTTTTTAATTTTTTTGTAATTAGAACTACGAGAGATCTATTACATCGGTCAGCCATTAATTGAAGCATTTAATAGATATAAGCTCACTATGTAGCCAGAACATTTTGTTTCCAGAGCTGTGGTAAAGCACACACTGCATCATGCATCATGCGTTTTTAAGTTTTTGTGTACTTTTGTCACAATCGAAATAATTACTATAAAACAATTGTTCAAAACATTGACGACTGGTAAAGCACACTTTCTTAGCAAAATATAAAAGCTCGAAAATCAGATAAACGATAATTAAGTAAAATATTAAATTTGTGTTTTAGCGATATCGCAGATTATTTTAAAAACGCTATAAGGCCACTCCGAGAAGGGGAAAATCTTGTGGACGCTGGTTGGATCCATACTTTAGGAGTTGCTCCATCACCATCAACAAATCAAATAATTGATCTTGTAGTTCAAACATCAAAAATGTTCGAAGCACCTCATGAGGTGAAATTGAAAATTTTAAAAGTAAACCATATCCAATTGAAAATGCATCTGTTCCTGTAAGGCCGGTGTGGGGTGAAAATGTAAACACGTTGCAGCCTGTTTACTTCACATTTATCGGTAAGCTCAATAATTATTGTATACATATTAGGGTGGCCCTTAAAAACAAAAATTTTAATTTTTTGTACGACACCCTCCCATTTCGTGTGAATACCCATAAAAATATTATTTGCAATATTTGAAATCAATTGTTCAATTCTAAGGCGTGCCCCCAGCCACTTAAAGTTGAGAGGTTTTGTTCTGGCCAGGGGAACCCCGCAGATATGAACGATTGATTTCAAATTTTGCAAATAATATTTTTATGAATATTGACACGAAATGCGAGGGTGCCGCAAACTGTACAATGAAAAAAAAATTCTAGAGTAATCTAAGGGCCACCCTAAATTACATATATTATGACAATATCGTAGAATAATATACATATTTTCATTAGGAAACACAAATTAAATAAATTGAGTTGCAACGACTTAACACAATAGTGGGGGAAAATCGGTCGTAAACGAGCATCGGATTATTGTGGAGTGGCAAATTAAAAACATGTACCAACAAACAACTTTGGAAATGTTGGTGGAAGGTGTTTTTCTATTTTTATTGATTTTTGGTTTAGTCCCATAGGCTCATGTTTTACCATTGGACCTACAAAGAATTCAACCAAAATGCCATCTTCGTAGATCAAACTTGTGAACGGCGCAACCCGAGTTTGTTTGTCTTATAATTAGCATGAGCAGCGTTTTGTAGAGAATTAAATTTCCTACAAAATTGGTTCAAATAACCTAATCCTAATCCGATAATTTATTAGCGCGTATTTGATAGCGTGTCTGCCAATGGATTTGTGCATGGCACTGATAAGGAATGTTCAAATCCATATTTATCTACATGTATATCTATTTAACATCTTGGTTTCCTTTGATTCAGTCAGTGATATAAAATAAGCCTTGCTCTTCATTTGATTTGCTGATGCTCACTTATGTTAAGAAGATTCTGAAACTAAGCGGCTCAAGATTCTTAAATATTTTTAATGTTTACTTGTAGCTCCTCATCTTTGTTTTGAATAGCAGTCAGAATTGTTTGCGCTTCCTTAAAGTTATAACCTTTTGAAAGTAAGATGGTTTTTCCTCTTTGAAGCTTTCAATATCTTCGTACTTTCTTTACCATAATTCGCTCTTCGTTCGTCTACAAGCTTTATAACTTTATAACTTTGACTTATCTTGCAAATTTATAGTTCTCCTTCGCGGGCCTTGTGTTGCATCTTTGTAGACATTGCAGATAGTAATCTCTTTTGTATTGAATATCGTCAAGACATGCTTGATCGTCCATGGTCCTGGTCCTGGTCGTCCATGTATTCCCTCAGCAGCACTTAAAGCAACAGGTTTGGGTAAACACCATGACTTATAGACGTCTCCATTAATGGTTACTAATTTCTTTAATTTTTCGACAATATGGTTTTGATATCTCTCCTCAGTTTCATCATTCTTTAGCCATGGATGCTAAAACGTTTCCGTTGGTTGAACTTGTAAATGTCTGGCTTTGATGTCTGGATACAAGGAAGTGGTCACATCAGATGTATGCACCTCTAGAGGATCACAAATCTATCCAACGACGATCACTACAGTATAGAAAGTCACTATCTAAATTTCGTTTTTCTGGTAGTGTGGTTCTTTTTGACGTCCAAGTAAAACTCAGTTTTGTTCTTCGAATCTTTTATTTTCTTTTTGATTCTTAATTTCAACGATGTTTTTTTCCAGGGTGAATATGTTTGTGTGTAAAAAGGTTTACAGAAAACTATTTTACAGGGTTTATAAGCCGAGCCAAGTTAGACCGCTTCTAGCTCCCACAAATTTTTTGTTTTAAGGTTCCAATGACTCGGCGAGATATAGACTCATTGACTAAGGAGTGGTTACTCTGGCTGACTCCGATACACTAACGTAATTCTGTCAGCATTACCCTGGTTCAAATAAATCCTGATAGCATATGTTTAACAGCAACAGGCTTAAACAATTTAAACTAGTTTTATTATTATCAGTGTTTTGTTATTAATAGTGTTGTTAACCTATGATTAAACATATATATCTGAAACCTACCTTAAATCATTTAAAATAATGCATTCTAATTTGTTACTGATAAGCATTTATTATTTTGAAATACGTTTTTGTTTTTATAATTTTGATGTGCTCGTTACAAATTATAATATTGTACTAGAGCAGGGGTTGCGAACCTTTTTCAGTACACGTTCCAAAAAAATACAATCATTTTTATAAAATTGCTGACGTGCCAAGCTATTGGTAATACTAAAAAATATTGTACAATTATTACAAATAAAATAAAATCAAACGTTTGCAGAATTTTATTGACAAAAATTAAAATATACAATAAAATTATTAAAGATTAAATTAAAATATAAATATTAATATTAAGTTTAAACTAAATAATGCGATTTTGGTGCTGCTGCATCTTGGATGACAAATATTTAATGCAGAATTCATAATTCAGTACTTTTAACAGAATGCATGGCGAGCTAGACTTATCAGTCATTCTATTTCTCAAACTGTCCTTTATAAAATTTATTATGGCCATGGTGATGAAATATTGCAACCTAAAGTTGAATAAATAATTAATAAAATACCCAATGGCTGAAAAAGTGCGTGAAATAAATCAAAATTATTTTGAGATCGCCCGTTAAAAATAAAATGTTTATAAAACTCTCTTTTGTAATTTCATTTCTGAAAATAACGACTTCCACGCTTTTGTGGAAGAAAAAATTGACAGTTTAACCGTCGCCAGTGTCTTTAAACAATTAAAGCTTTCGGGGTGCTTCTCCAGGTTTTCCAATTTATCAAATCCAATATATAAACTTTTGTTTCCATATTGAACTCACTTTCAATTGAAAATCAAACAATTATGCATTTGAGTTTCATTTAAATTTAGCATTTTAAAAATATCCAAATTAAGAATATCTGGTGATGTTGTATTTGGATTTAAAATAAATTATGAGGTTTCTGCAAATTGTCTAAATTATGTAAATCTTATGTAAATCGTGTTAATTTAACTTGATCTGGTTTTTCATGGGATTCTACATCTACAATGAATCATCCGCCGATTTATCGTTTACAGAAAAGAACCAGTATATAGTTACATTTGAATGGCCAACTACTATTCAATTAAGGGAAAACAATACTTGACTATTGTTATTGGGCCATTGCTAGAACCATAAATCGGCCGATCTACGGTTTATAGAAAATAACCAGTACAATTTACTTTAAATGCCCATGCAATGGCTAGTTAATGGCTAACATTAATTGGCTATTGTTATTGGAACAGTACTGCAACCATGATTAGGGCGATTTATATCATTTGGTTAAAGTAACTAGAGTAAAATCCATTTTAGAAATATATATTTGAATAATTTTCACTTTTAGCTTAGTTATCGCTTCTCGCGTGAAAAACTATGACTATGACTAGGTTTTAGGTTGGTTTTAAAGTTTTAAATTTTATTCATTATACATTTTTATTTTATTTTAAATTATTTTGTATTTAATTTAATTAAATTTGCCTATAATAATATTTTACACTTGTTTTAATAGCCCAGTCATGGCTGCCAGTACTCGGCCATTGCTGCAATACAGGTCATCTTTATTCGTCCGTTACTGGGTCAACTGTACAACCCTGTATGGGCCAATGCTGTTTTTTGGCCCACGAATGGCAGCAATTTATTGTCCGAAGTTATCATCCAGTAAAATTATGTTAATGGCCCAGTCATAGGTGCCAGTATTCGGCCATTGCTGCATTACTGGTCGCCATTAATGAATCATTACTGGACCAGTTGTATAACCTTGTATATAGGATGCTCGGCAGTCGGCTGAAATTAAAAATAAAAATTAAAGTCTTGTTAATACCTTGCAGTTTAACTTTTAATTTATTTAATTGTACATAAAAGCAACTAAGCAACATTAATTTCAAAAGCCATTCGACGTTCATTAATTGATTTAATTTTTCTATGATTGTCTATTTATCCAAAAAAAAGTTTAACTTCATTTATACACTCTCTAAATCTTTGTCAAACTTTACCACGGCTTAACCATCAGACATATTGTTGTACATGAGTAATCCATTGCAAACTGAGGTTTACCTCATTTAACAATTCTAAAAAATTTCGTTTATTTAAAGACCATTTAAAAACCAAGCAGATATAAAATTGGCTATTTCGTCAAGGTTCATAATATCAAGGTTCATACCAGAGATTTAGAACTCGCCTTCGCACATAAAATATGCTGGTGTATAATGCAATGGAACCCCAGAATTGGATTTTCAACACACTGGGCAAATAGAGTAACAACGCCATTTTCTAGTACTGCCGTACTACATGCACCATCACTAGTTACTTTTAAAATATTGGAAATATCTACCTCTTTCAGTAAGGTATACTTATAACATCGATGCAAATATCTACTCCTTTTGTTGTTGTTGCTAAAGAAGTTAAACTTATCAATTCTTCTTTGATTTTATTTCCCACACAATAAAGCGGAGAAAAACTACTAAGCGAGCCGAATTAATTATGTCCGGTACTCTCATCAAGATAGAGAGAAATTAAACTTGAAGATTTTATATCTACTTTTCAGCTGATCAGTGACTTTTTTAGCCATTTCGAAAATTTAACCCTTTACCGTTTTTGTAGCTAAAACGATATCTTTATTCTTTGAATAATTTATTTTCGATTTCAAAATCATCGAATAGAACTAATGCGGATTTCAATCAAGCTTCCTTCATATATTCCCCATAACTAAAAGGTTTCCGGTGTTTGGAAATAACGTTCGAGGCATAAAAACTAGCAGCAGTAATATTTGAACGGACGCTAATATATTTCACAACAGATTACACTAGTTTACTAGAAAAATCTCCCGAAATAAAACCCAACTTTTCTTATAGATTTGGACCTCCTGAACACGAATATCATATTCATTTTTTTTGGTTAGCTCTTGTTTTTGAGATATTCACGAAAAAACCAATTTTTTTGGTGATCAAAAATGTTGTTTCGGTTTTTGGGTCTCATATTTTACAAAACAAACAAATTAAAAATATTAATAAAACATGTGTATAGTAAATATACCAACAAACATTTTGAACTATATTTTGTAAAAATCCATTAAGGATTCTGGAAGTTACAGTCGAAAAAAAATGAAAAAGTACGAAAAATTTTTTTAATTTTTTTTAATTTTTCTATTTTTTTTTTTAATTTTTCCACGTTTTTTTTTAATTTTTCCATTTTCAACGCCATAAATTTTGAACAAATAAGGACACTAATTTTTTTTAATTTCTTGGAGCCTATAGTAACTTCAATTTTCTTTCTTTTAAGCGAAAAGACACGAATATTGGTGCAGTTTGCACCAAGTTATTCAAGTTTTCCAAAACAAAGTCAAAACTCAAAATTTGGAAAAAATAATTTTTTATTTAATTTATTGTGCCATAAATAATAATTTTAAAAGTTCAGCCGTTCTCAAACATCAGTAAAGAATTATTTTAAAATAGTAAAGTATAATTTCCATTTTTGTTTTCGAATTTGGGAATTGGATCGATATGAGACGTATATAGAAAAATATAAACAAAAGATAATGAATCGTGAGGAGAGGCAAAACATCAGAACTATTTAAGTTAGTTCAAGCACCATAAAGTTAAGCCCCTATTTATGTCTATCAATACCTGTAAGGTTTGTTTCTTTTCTTTTTTCTCTTGTTTTTGTTTTTTGATAATGTAAATTTTTTTCTATCATCGCCCACCTTGTGTTACTCCTTACGTTTATGATCATTTTAAGTTTAATTTAAGAAAACAATTACTTCTACTTTTTAATAGTTTTTCGGTTTTCCCAACTTTTGTTTAATTAGTTTAATGAGGTTTCTTTTTAAGTAGATAATTGGTGTATGATTCGTTGCAAATATAATCTCTCTGAGGATAAATTTAATTCCAAACATTCAAGTGAAAATATTAATTAAAAAAGAAAAAATATTACAAGTATTATAACTTTAAATAGTGTATTGTTTTTAGAAAATCAATAAATCAATAGCGATAGCTGCCTTTTAAAGCAAAATAAATTGTTAGTGAAGTGTAAAGTCAAGTTTATTTAAATGGCGTGCGTCGTCAAGAAGTTTCAAGTGTAAAAATATAGCCCAAATTCATTTTGTTTTATTTGTGGAAGGTACATAATACATACTGCTAAAAGAATCACCCCATTTATAAGAACTGCCTATCTTCATTACTATTTGATATTTTCCAACTCATAAAATAAATCCGAGGTGGGAGAAGCTAGATCATGTCCAAAAACTTCAAAAAAAAAATTTTAATTTCGAGAAAAATCATATACAAATATAATACAACTTTTGTCACAAAAAGACATTTCATAATCAACTAACTGATATTTTCTAACTCCTAAAATAAATCCGAGGTGGGAGAAGCTAGATCATGTCCAAAAACTTAAAAAAAAAAATCTAAATTTCGAGAATAATCATATACAATTAAGATACAACTTTTGTCAAAAAAAGACATTTCATAATCAACTAACTGATATTTTCCAACTCCTAAAATAAGTCCGAGGTGGGAGGAGCTAGATCATGTCCAAAAACTTCACAAAAAAAATCTCAATTTCGAGAAAAATCATATACAAATAAGATACAACTTTTGTCAAAAAAAGACATTTCATAATCAACTTACTATATTTTCCAAGTCCTAAAATAAGTCCGAGGTGGGAGGAGCTAGATCTACTACGAAAACAACTTATATATAAATCAATTATGTTGCAGAATTTAAATTATTCTTATAGTTAAATTTTTTTCTCCAAATTTTGGGTTTTGACTTTCTTTGGTAAAACATGAATAACTTGGTGCAAACTGCATCAATATTCGTGTCTTTTCGCTTAAAAGAAAGAGAATTAGAGCTACTATAGGCTCCAAGAAATTAAAAAAAATTAGTTTCTTTATTTTTTCAAAATTTATGGTGTTGAAAATGGAAAATTTGTAAAAAAACGTGAATTTTTCGTATTTTTTCAACTTTTTTCGACTGTAACTTCCAGAATCCTTAATGGATTTTTACAAAATATAGCTCAAAATGTTTGATGGCATATTTACTATGCACATGTTTCATTAATATTTTTAATTTGTTTGTTTTGTAAAATATGAGACCCGAAAACCGAAACAACATTTTTGATCACCAAAAAAATTGGTTTTTCGTGAATATCTCAAAAACAAGAGCTAACCAAAAAAAATGAATATGATATTCGTGTTCAGGAGGTCCAAATCCATAAGAAAAGTTGGGTTTTATTCAGGGAGACAAAAAAAGTTCAAAATTTGTAAACTAGTGTTATTTAACATTTCAATTTTTTCAAAGAGTGATTTATGATTTGTCAGATAATGTCGTATCACTGAGGATGTTTTACATACAACTATAGCGGAACATAAATTACATTCTGCCTTATTATCTTGCCTGATCATACCATATTATATGATTTCCACGAACCTTGAAAATCTTTGCTTGTTTAGTAATCTAATTTTGTTTTTTCTTTTCAGTCCCTTGACAGTCAAAAATAGATCTATGTAAAAATTTGTTTGAAAAGAAAAAACTGCATCATCTGCACTTTAAATAATTTTTCAATTAATCCCTAAATCTAAACTACTTACCTTCATATAAAACGTTAAAATAAAACATACCACATACACATAAAAATAAAATAGCTAAATCTTTTTTAATATTTCACCAAAACGACCATTATATTATGCCTGTATCGATTAACTAACGTTTAAAGGCCGAGATATAAACACAGTTGTATGCGAACTTATAATTGCTAAATAATTGACTGCTCGTTTCTTTATTTTCACGCGCCTAAATTATCTCAAAACATATAATTGTCACTTTCGTAATAGACGTATTATAGGAATGCTGTTTCTATGTGTTTTTTTCTTAGGGCATAATTCGTTTGTGTGCATCTGCGAACGTAAACGCTGCACTAGCCAATTTTCACGTGCCAGTAGATTTTTCATACGTGCCACCTCTGGCACACGTGCCACGGGCTCGCCACCACTGTACTAGACATATTTTGGGATACACAACATTTTAATTTCGGTCCGTCAGCTGAACTTTGTACTGTGCTGATTAATATCTATTTTATTCGCCTACATATTCAAGTGTTACTTTATTACTGTAATTTGCGGCCTTTTAGTGTCACTTTTTAACCATACATTTTGTTGTCATAGTTACGTCAAAAGCAAAACACATTTGAGTTTGTTTAAATGCTATAAAAAATAGAAATTTTTATCAAAGCAACCGTTTAATTCAAAATTTCATAATCCAATCAAAATATTTGTTTTTTGTTGTCATAGTTATACGATTTGTTTGAAAAATATAACAAATATTTTGATCAAAGGTTACTTGTTCAACATATTTTGATTTCAAAAGAGATTAATCAAGATTAGACTAGATTAGATTAAACAATTTTTTTTAAATATTTTGCATGCGGCGAATAAAAAACAGTGTATGAAGCCCGGACGTAAGCCATTTTGGACTTAATGTGGATGCAAACCTTGGCTGGCACCTCAATTTACAACCTCCACATACGTCTATAAACCTTAGCTTTACGTCCTTACATCATCATGTACTTCTATTACATAAATAGTTATTTTCTCTAACCGGACAAAAAGTTACACTTTTTTTGTTTGAGTATATTTTACAAAGAATATGTTATTTTTGTATTACATCTAGTTTTCATGATAGCAGTTCCAAAAACTACGATTTTTTGTCCTAGGACAAAAATAAACAAGTCTATATTGCTATGCAAAACAAAATCAAAGTTTGAATAGGAAATTTAATATTTTTCCATAAAAAAGCTTGAGTCCTAGGGCGGTAAAGTTCAACGTTTATGGTACAAAAAGTTGAACTTTAACGTCCTAGGACGTTAAAGTTCAACTTTTTGTACCGTTCCACCTTTTGTTGATACCAGTATGAAATAAATATAATTTAAATGTTGATAATTTTTAAATTTGATTAAATAACGGTTGGAGAAAAAATTTAATGTTTTACTCGAATTAAAAATGTATTTTGGAACTCGCAGGCGGTCCCCAAATCCCGTCCCAAATTTTTTCGGAAATGAAGTTTGTTTATATCCTCGCCGAAATAACTTATAAATACGTAATTATAAACGTATGCAAACAAAAATTTAAAAATATTTAATATTAATAAACACTACCATTAATTTAATACCTACCTAAGTTTCACCATAGACTACATCTTACTAGAAATTGAATGCTTAAGATCCCTTAATTTTCTTTATGTTACAATTTATCAAAACAATTCATGTGCTCGTTTTGTATTCCAATCAGAATATGCGGAAGTCGACATTTGTCAAATTTTATTATGGCTATATGTAATAGTTTTTCTCAGTCGATTAATACTAAGTTGTACTTAAGGTCCCGACTCCCAACAAACATTCTGTGCATGGTGTACGGGTCAATAAATATTTCGTGCACCGATTGTATGAACAAGGATGGATAGAAAAAAATCCGAGAATAAAGTTTTATCATCATCCGAGGATTTTATTTTTCGTCGATTGTATGAACACGGATAGATTATTGAAGTGAAAATTTCTTTAGCCGCGTTATGCAATTTTGTATGGAGTAAAATTTATATATTCGCGAACGCATTTTTAAAAGAACAAAATATTTTAAATATGAAATACATCTATCATTTCTTAACGTTTCAAATTGCGATGTGGATGTGGTTGTGAGTTCAATTCCTGATGTAGTACATTTTTTCCTTGTTTTTTGTTTAATTTTTATTAAATGCCTTTAAAATTATTTGTTTTATTCATGAATTCATAAAAATAATACAAATTTCTTTCTACGAATTTTAAAAAATTGATCTATAATGCAGTTTTTTAAAGTTATATTGCTACTGTGTTTTGCATTTTGCATTCGAGTCATCATGCTAAATAAATATTGAATATATATGAAATTGAAAGTATGTCTGTTTGTCTTTTATGCATTAATACATTAATCATCATGAAAATTTGGGATGTTGTTGTGTACACTTAATTTGCTTTACGATAGTTAAATATCGTTTTAAACGGTAGTTTGCTTTGATCAATGGTTTTTTTGTTGAACATAATTTTTATGAAATAACATAAGAAAGATAGTATAACCTGAAACAATTACATTTGTAAATCAAAATTATATGTATTGGAATTAACCACATCATGATGTTACAAATTTTACCATCTTCACCACCTTGTTGGTTTGGAATGGTATGTAATACATTTTTCTAAAATTAAGTGAAGACTTAATACTTGTAACTTGATACTTGATTACATCGATTATATCAATTTAAAGCTCACAATTACGAGACGAAAATTGCATAAATTCTATACAAAGAAGCATAGCTTATGTATGATTAAACATGGATGGCAATCATGATAAATAAAATAATTAAAATGGTGGCACTTAGCCGGTAGTGATTTGCAAACGGCAACAATGCGCATTAATACCAATGAATTTACTTAGCTTTCCCCAGGAAGATTTGTAAAATTTAAAATTATGGGTGGTCTATGGGTGTGACAACCACGCGTACTTTAGTCCCTGCTATTGGAATAAAAGTTATTTTGAGATATCGTATACCACTGGTAGTGATAGCAGTGCAATCTCATCATTAGCCAAAGTGATATCTTAGGGCTGCTGGTGGAGGAAGTATTTTCAATCAACGATACCATCCCTTACTCTATGTTATGGAATATTCTTTGATGATACGCTATTTTTTTTAAATAAAATGTGTTTGGTAGTAGAAATTACAATGTGTGTCGCAACAACACATAAAAACTTTTAAGAACAAGGTCCCACAACAACATGCTTTCTAAGGTGTTGATGGATGCTGATAGATGTGAAACCCAGAATAATTTACTTAATAATAATTAATAATAACAATAATTTACTTAAATAATAATAATTTACTAATTTAATTATAAATTTAAAAACAATATTTCAAAATTGAAATTAAATGTATTAAAATTATATTAAAAATATTATTTATTTTACTATTAATTTATATCAAAAAACCAATTTTAGAAACGCAGAAATTTAAATTCAAAAATAACCTCAAATTCAAAATAAAATTGTCCTGCTATGCGCATCTCAAGAAAAAAAAAAACAAATTGTTTTATCCTTTGTTTTATAGAAGAAAAAGAAGGAATAAATCTGAGAATAGAATTTAATCTATCCTCATACAATACAAACGACGATTTATCCGAGGATTTATCTTCTATCCGCATTCAACAATCGGCCCTAAGAGTATTGCCGATTTCGGATATATTAGAGATCTCGACTCGATTTCCGAACATATATCGTCAATCGGTAAAACACTCTTACAGCCCTTAATGCTTAAATAACTATTTTTAATAATTCTTATATAATTCTTATTCTTGTTTCTTTTCCTAATATATTTATAATAAAATTCTTTTGTACAAATTTTCGATATAGCTATCCACTAAATGCACTGTGCTGGATACAGAAAATTTCTATTTCATACAAAAAAATGTTTAGATTCAAAAATTGATGTCATATTTTCTACCATTAGATTGGTTTATTCTAATAGACATTAAACATTGAAATGTATTTGATTGATAAATTATTCTTTATAGTTTCACTATTATTGGTAAGTATTAACTGTATCATTTTACTCTATATTTATTTATTTATAAGTGTTATTTTGCCTTTTAGTCTTATAAATTTTTTTGGAATAAAGAGCATTATAGTTTATAGTTCTTAGTTGGCATTTCCATTGCTAGCACCACCTGTTCAGGTGATATCGGTATACCTAAAACATAATTTGTAAGAATAATATGATGAAAATTATTATATATTTATATATTACCTATCGGATACCATTCAATGGTGTTGCCATAATCCTGTCTAACTGAATCCAAGGCATATCTTAAAGCAAACAGAACCACTATTGCCATGCAAAGAGCTGGTTCTCCCGTTGTTTTAGATCGTAAAACTCGTACTGAATTTTCGCCCGTTTGAATTAGTTTAATGCGAAAATCAATCGGAATGTCTTTAGCACCAGGTGGCTTATAGTTCCAAGTTCGATTGTTTATTAGTTCTCCATTCATGCGATTGTAAATAAGACTTTCAGTTAACCATAATCCAACTCCCATAATAAAAGCCCCTTCTACTTGTCCAACGTCAACGTTTGGGCTCATACTCTCGCCAGTTTCTTCATAAATATCAACACGTGAAATTAAAATATTACCAGTCAATACGTCGAGGATAATTTCAGCGCTAGCACAGCCCAAAATAGAATACGGAATGGAATCACCAGTTTTATATGCATATTTTGCTGTCAAATCAATTTGCCGTTCATAACATATTTGTGTGAGTTCAGACCAAGTAGCAGTTTTCATTTCATTACGAACTGGTTGAATTCTATTATTCAATTCTTCACACGCCTTGCTCACAGCCTAAAATAATCAAATATTAAAACATGTTATAAAGTTAAATTATTGAACTAACAAATGCAACACATTCACTTGCAAAACTTCCACCTGTAAAGTATGAATTTGCTGATGTTACAGATTCTGAGAGTTTAACTGATATCATTTCCAATGGAATGCCTAAAACATAAGCTGCTACTTGTGCGACTTTGGTATTAATTCCTTGACCCATTTCAATTCCTCCATGAGTTATTGCAACAGAGCCATCTTTATGATATATCGCAACAAATGCGGGGAAGCTTCCAATGTGCGTGATAGGATAATCCATTAAGGTCGTTGCTATTCCTTTCTTTTTCCAAACGTTGTTCTTATTGAATAAATCAATATCAAGCTTACGTTTTTCATAATCTTAAGGTCAGAGTTAAATACATAAGAATTTTTAATTATTGCAAAATACTAAGCAGAAAAAGACTCTTACCAATGGCTTTCAAAAAATTTGGATACACCGTTCGCATTTTATTAGATGTAGGAATATTAGCAAGTCTTACGCTTTCCGGTGATCTTTTCACAACTCTTGCTATATGTTCCATAATGTTTTCAATCATTGCAATAGCTTCACAAAATCCCGGTGCACGACAAGCTGTGTGGCTTGGTGCATTGGTTTTGACAGCATTGGGATTTATAGTCCAACCAGTTTGATCGTAACAGTTTTTTAATGCAAAACTTGAAATAATTGAAGGATTTTCGTTCAAAGTACACCCAGCGTCCTCGTAAATGTTGTTATTAAGTTTTTGAATTTTTCCTAAGCTATCAACATCGATCTGGTATTCGTTTATGCAAGCCCACCGCTTCCCAATGCATGTCATATTATCTTCAATTGTCAAAACCAAACGTATTGGACGATTGAGCTTAAAACACGCGAGTGCTGCAGCACATGCTAGTTGTGAGCCTCGCGATTGTTTTGCACCATACGATCCACCCAGACGACGAACTGATAGATTCAATTTATTTGCAGGAATTTCAAGACATTCTGATATTGCGATTTGAGTTAGATCGTTCCATTGGGTTGAAGTATGAATGTCCATTCCATCATCTACGGGAATGCAAACGCAAGTTTGTGTTTCCATAGAGAAGTGATATTGTGATCCAACTTCAAAATGTCCATTTACCGCATGTGTTTCATCAACACCAAATAGTTGAGACCAAATTTTATTCATTACTAAAAAAACAGCTTCATTTGAAATCTCATGTGATTGAAATATATTTTCTTTTGCGTTGTTGCTTAGAACATCCTTTACGGTTGGCATTAGCGGTAAATCTAAAAAAAGTTTATTAAGTATATGTGTTTTAAACCATGAAAAATGTTTTAACCTGATAAATTAGTCTTTTTGTAAATAACTCTAACAAGCTGGGCTGCTCTATAAGCTATTTCAAAGCTTTCGGTGACAATCATGCCTGCTGGCTGTCCATGGAATAACACCAATCCACTGCAAAAGATTTCTTCATTTTCTGCATAAAAAAGTAATTTTTCCGGGTAAAAGTTGTTCTTTCCAGGAATATCTTTAGCCGAGTAAAATGCAACAACTCCGGGCATTTTCTGGAACGTTACCAATCAGTTATTGATACAAATTTACACAAGTGAAAGATATATTACCAATGCATCTGATGTATCAAAGCTTCCAATTGTGGAATTAACTTCAGTTGCTACAACAAAGGCTGCCCATAGCTCTCCCGGTTGACAGGGTAAATCATTTATGTACAAAGCTTCTCCAGAACATTGAATCATCGCTTCCAGTTTCATAACTGGTTTTGTCAAAGGCCAATTTTTTCTAATCGTTTCAAACTCTTGTTTTCCAGATGAAAGTTCTCGTTTCAGATCCTCGCCACCACTTCGATATTCTCTTTTCACTAAATGAACTGGACTTGTATTCAACACAAATTTATAAAATAATGAAATAGCTAATTTTTTTCTATAAACTGGTGATGGATCTGGTAGTATTGCATCAGGAAATATCTCAAGATGCAATTTGTCAATGACATCCTCTAGAATTTCATCAGAATACAAATTTTTTCCGACAAGAAATTGTTCCGCTTGACACGCATGGGTAAAATTCGGTTTGATTCCACCAAAACAAATTTGAGCGGCAAGAACTTGATCTTTATTCGGAGTAAATTGAAAAATAAATGCTGCGTTTACATCAGCATGGGCGTTTTGTGCTCTCTGGGTGATTTTGTAAGATCGGAATACAAATATTTCCGGGTCATAGTTTGGAAATGTGATTTTCGTAATAACTTTTTTATTCATGTCAATCTGAAGAAATTCTAGAGGGCTGTGTTCTGATGTGTTGTTCACACTTTGTGCAATTGTTATTTTGGCGCCAATTGTTTCAAGTAGAAGAAACATGTCAGATGGGAACTCATTATGTTGATGTTTAATGCTCAGATTCCCAGCAATTGTTCCAATGTTTCGAACGGGGACATTTGCAATTAAATCAATGTGCTTTATCACATGTCGTAAATAATCATAGTTATGATGAAAATTGGCAGCATCTTCCAAAATCCTTATGGTGTCGTTTAAAGAGACGTTACCGGCGATTTCCAAGTCGGTATCTATTTTATATGAATGCAATTCTGAAACATCTGTAACATCTATGAAAACTTTTAAGTTCGGACTACGACGATAAACTCCATGAGCAGTATTTCCGGCAACCAACATATACGGTTTGGTGCCAATATTATTAAATATGGCAAAAATATCGGCCAGTTTGTATACTTTATGCCATTCTTGATCATTGTTTGTTACGATATGCAGATTTTGAAGTTGACTATCGCATTTTCCAGCACAAGTTCCTGTTTTAGGACAAAGCTTGACATCTTCGATATCATCAACGTATACATTTTTCAACTCATCTGTTGCATCGATTGCAAATCCTTTGAACGCATCTAATATTGGGCGATACCCAGTACAACGGCATATATTACCACCAAATGAATTTTCCACTTCTTCCATGGCAATTCTTCCACTTTTTGATTTTAGTAAGCTGTGCATGTTCATGATCATCCCCGGTGAACAATATCCACATTGAGTTCCATTAAGATGAGCCAATCGTTTTTGAATTGGATGGTATCCAATTTTTCTATTTCCAAGTCCTTCAATGGTTGTAATATCAAGATTATGACAAGAATAAACTGACACAAGACATGAATTAATAGCCCATGTGTCTTGTTGTTTAGATGTCGGATTAATTCCATTTGCGGTTACTATACATGTGCCACAACCTCCTTCGAGGCACATGAATTTTGTACCATGTAATTGGGCATGTTGACGAAGAAAAGTATTTAGAGATGTTGTAAGAGGAATTTTTGGCGGTGAAGCTGAAATAAGAATAGATCAAAAATTATTCTTCGTGTATGTTAGAGAAAAACTGTCATATGCAGGTAACGTATCTACCTTAATTTATTTATGCTTATTTATGCTGCAGCAAGTGTTAAAATAGTTTGTGTTAAGATATTTTGTAAAGTGATTATTTTTGGAGTTCTGTTCTCAGTTTTTTGGGCATTTAAAAGACGATTGGCAATTATATACGAAACAAAATAATTAGCTAGGACTCCAAACAAAAGATATTTACAATGACGAAACGATCAGACCCAAATTTTCTTATTTTTGAAAAGAACAATTAAAAATTTAGACATAGCTGGTAGGCGAGGAAATAAAGCACAAAAATAGGTCAAACCTAAGCAAATTGGCAGAGTAAGATGGATCGAGATGCGGTTTTTTGCATTCGATTAAAGAAGCCATCAAGAAAGTTTGTGAACGTAGCCACTTTTCGGCAAAAAACCTCTGCAGTAACTATGGGCCGGGGCGGGTAATATACACCTCAACTCCTTGAACTTTCCATAAATTCAGCTCGAAATTGATCGAAGCTCGTTACTCGGGGGTTTTTGGGGTCGCTGAATACGAATATGATGTCGGCGATGACCCTCGAAGTACCTAGGGCCCAGGGCGGGTATGTCTAACTCATCTCCTGGAACCTTCCATAAATTCAGCTCGAAATTGATCGAAGCTCGTTACTGGGGGGGTTTTGAGGCCACTGAACACGAATATGATGTCTGCGATGACCTTCGGAGTACCTAAGGGCTAGGACGGGTTATATAGACCTCATCTCCTTGAACTTTCCATAAATACAGCTCGAAATTGATCGAAGCTCGTTACTCGGGGGTTCTTCGGGTCGCTGAACACGAATATGATGTCGGCGATGACCTTCGGAGTACCTAGGGCCCAGGGCGGATATGTCTTACTCATCTCCTGGAACTTTAGATTAATTCAGCTCGAACTTAATCGAAGCTCGTTACTAGGGGGATATTTTGGGGCCGCTGAACCCGAATATGATGTCTGCAATGACCTTTAGAGTACTTAGGGGCCAGGGCGGGTTATATACACCTCATCTCCTGGAACTTTCCATAAATACAGCTCGAAATTGATCGAAGCTCGTTAATCGGGGGTTTTTGGGGTCGCTGAACACGAATATGATGTCGGCGATGACCCTCGGAGTACCTGGGGCCCAGGACAGGTATATTTAACTCATATCTTAAAAGTTTCCATAATTAAAACTCGATTATTTTATATCATCGATTATTTTATTTGTTCATTATTTTATTTTATTAATGGAAAAATCCAGGAGATGAGTTAGACATACCCGCCCTGTGCCCTAGGTACTCCGAGGGTCATCGCCGACATCATATTTGTGTTCAGCGACCCCAAAAGCCCCCGAGTAACGAGCTTCGATCAAATTCGAGCTGTATTTATGGAAAGTTCCAGGAGATGAGAGGTATATAACCCGCCCTGGCCCCTAGGTACTCCAAAGGTCATCGCAGACATCATATTCGGGTTCAGCGGCCCCAGAAACCCCCCGAGCAACGAGCTTCGATCAATTTCGAGCTGAATTTATGGAAAGTTCCAGTAGATCAGTGACGCATACCCGCCCTGGGCCCTAGGTACTCCGAAGGTCATCTCCGACATCATATTCGTGTACAGCGACCCCAAAAACCCCAGAGTAACGAGCTTCGATCAATTTCGAGCTATATTTATGGAAAGTTCCAGGAGATGAGGTGTATATAACCCGCCCTGGCCCCTAGCTACTCCGAAGTTTATCGCAGACATCATATTCGTGTTCAGCAGCCCCAAAACCCCCCCCAGCAACGAGCTTCATCAATTTCGAGCTGAATTAATGTAAAGTTCCAGAAGATGAGCTACACATACCCGCCCTGGGCCCTAGTTAGTTTGAGGGTCATCGCCGACATCATATTCGTGCTCAGCGACCCCAAAAACGAGCTTTGATCAATTTCGAGCTGAATTTTTGGAAAGTTCAAGGAGATGAGGTGTATATAACCCGCCCTGGCCCCTAGGTACTCCAGAGGTTTTTTGCCGAAAGGTGGCTATGTTCACAAACTTTCCTGACGGCTTCTTGAATCGAATGCAAAAAACCGCATCTCGATCCATCTTACTCTGCCAATCTGCTTAGGTTGAGTGCTTTATTTCCTCGTCTATGGTGCAATAGTGAACTTTATTACCCGTGCTAAAAATATATTGATCTGAAAATTTATTATGCTTATGCACCCTATTTTACCAGCGTAAGGCCAATTAATTTTTTCCTTTTATTCCCGTTGTGTTATGCAAATCAGATTGTTTTTGTTATAATCTTGTTGACAAATTTTTTAAAAATCAAATACCGTTATAGGTTATTATTTTTTTTTTTTGTAATAAGGGAATTTTTGGCATAGTTCATTAGCTTATTATAACTCAATGTCCACTATATTAAAACAAAAAAATCTAATTTGGCAAACAAAGCGGGAAAATAGGTCAAACATTAATTGGCCCTAAGCTGGCGAACGCGAGTGTATATATTATGATTGATTTACCTACTGTTCATTTTAAACATTTTAAAATTAGAAAATTAGAAAAAGTCAATACAATGAAAGCATCAAAAGTAATTTTACCCAACATTTTGTAAAATTATATCTAATTCAAAACAAAGTTGTTGAAAGCCATTTTAAAGTTCAAATAATTATTAAGTCTCGGTTGCTATATAAAGGACGTTCAATTTAACTGAAACAACTGAGTCAATAGTCTGAGTCTGATAAACAATATCTGACCGTATACAACATTTCACTGTATAAGTGGATTCTTCTTTTAGTTTGTTACTTCATAGTGTATATTTTTCATTCGAACTCAAATAACGGATCTTATATTTTGGTGTATGATCGACTCTTGTTTTAATTTATTTTTTAATGAAAAGCAAATATATTTTTTTTTGTTAAACAGATAACAATAGAGTATATTGATTCTGCGCAAATCTTGCCATCATGAATAGGGACTTCATTTAGGGATGTTTGAACTAAAACATGGTCGCAATATTAATAATTGATTGAATTTTGAAGGACCTTATTGATATGATTTGATGATTTTAAAGGTATGAGATATTTATTGTTTAGTTTGGTTTGATTTTTTCACCGTAATTTAAACTTTAGTTTGGTTAAAATTGTTTGGGTTCTTCGGTGCCAATGGTTAGTTTTTTGTTGTTTAATAAAACATAATATATTTTATTAAATTTGCGAGATGTTATTTATTGATTTTAATTATTTTTTCCTAATTAATTTCGTTTGCTATATTTGCAAACTTCTTCAGAGGAATTACTGTTTAATTACAAAAAATTTTATCCTTTAGCAAAAGTTTTTACACATTAATTAATAGATAAATTACTTACATTTAAAATCCTTAAAAATAATATATTTATGTTGTATTATAAAATACAACACAAAATGCACAACAAAAAACATTAAGTTTTATGAGATAGTTTAAAAATTTAAAAAATTAGCTATTTAATTGTCAGAAATCTGTAAAATTTTTAATTATATTTTATTTATACTATGTTGGGTTTTTTCAATTTATAATGGATTCTTATTTTTTAAAAGGAAGAATGACTTGTAAATTTGACAATTATTAAATACGCGTTAATGACTAATTATTGGGATAGTATAGCTTGTTTATCGGTTTGAATTACAACAATTTTGTAATATGTTTTGCTCAATAATTACTCGATGGTTAAAAAAGAGATGGCATTCATTTTTATCCAGTGAAAATTATATTAGTTTGTCAATTTAGATATGTTATTGTTACCATATCTTTCTGTTAATTGAGATTCCAACCAACAAAATCAACTTAAAAATCGTTATTTTCATTTATGTATTTTGAATCAAACTAAAGAATTCTTAATCAGTTAATTGTGTTTTGCCAAATTCTAATATTTATGTGAGTGTTCGAATTATTTTATTAATGAAATATTGTTAAGTAAAAAGCAGATAAAAAGCTATATGTAAATAATTGAATTGTTGTCAAGTGTTTTTAGTTATTGCTTTCAGTAAAATGAAATTGAGTAGAAAAATTCTTTTTATTTTATAAAGATCTAGTTAACCGAATTTTCTAAAAATTATTGTAAATGATTGTAATGAATAGATTGAAAATAAATAGATCAAAGAATGTATAAAATTATTGATGTTATGTTTATATATGTGTTTTGTTTTTATGACTTAATTTCATGTCTTGTTATTGTCCTTGAACAGATAGAATAGCAGAATATATGGTGGATAGATTATCCGTGTCACTACGTAGATTAACGGCATTATTTTGGGTTAATATGTGGCAAGCTTCTAATATTAATCGTTTCTTAAAATTGGACTGTTTCCTAGTATTTTGTAGTTGGGCTATTATTTTGAAAACGTACATCGAAAAAAAAACAACTATTTTTTAAAAATCTGAAATTTTGATATTTTGTTGGTATTGACGAAAGGAAAAAAGTAATTTCTGCTTTTATTTTTTGTGTACTCTGAATCGGAGTTATGCGCGGTTGAATTTTGAGGCTTTTTCACGTAGTTTTTGGTATTGGTGGCAATGTTTTGTGAATAGGTGCCACAAATTTCATCCGACTTACGTATATTTTTGCAAGTAAAAAGGAAAATAATTGAATAATTGAAATAAGTAAGTTTAAAATTAATAACTTTTCTCTTTTCCGCTAGGCGGCGCGTAAAACCTTGGTTTACTTCAAAGCTCATATCTCAAAAAGTAGGCTTTTTTTTTTTGTTTTTCACAAATTTTAAAGTAAACATATGCAGCTATGAAATTGAGAAATAAAAAGTCAGCAATTCAATATGGATTTTTTCTTACGATTTTTTAAAGTTTGGTATATGAAAAATTCACATGTGTTTTTTTATTAAGTTAATAATCCTATACTAAATGTGGATCTAATAAATTAAACATTTCATATTTTAACACCTGCAATAAATTTGAACCATTTTTTGTGTATTTCTGATTGAGAAACAGGTTTTTATTCAGAATAATAATTGGAGATCCCAATGATCGAAGATTTTGTTATAATTTCAACATCACCAACACTAACATTAGAAAAAAACATTAAAAAAATATTTTTCCTATAAACATTATAATTTAATCAATATTATAAATAAATATATTAAAAAATTAATTTATATATTTTTTTTTGCCTTTAAATTGAAATATTTATGATCATCAGAAAAAGAAAACATTTTGGTAATTATTTTATCGGGTGTAGTGTTATCCAGTAAAAAACAGTGGAATGCTTGAGTTCTTTGTTTTCTTCCAAGAACATTTCGTAGATGTCGGTGAGGGTCCATAACACCAACCGCTTTGATTTCTTATTTTTTGTCGATCCTTCTGTAATAGTAACAACATCTTTAAGGCCAGGCATTGTTCTACTGATTTCCTCTGATAAGAAGTATGTTTGAATTTGTTTTACTATATTTTGGGACAAACTGTGCACTTGTTTGCTTTGAGGCCAACTGTAAGGACCTACTGTTTCCAACAGATTCATGGCGAATTCTACCAGTCGTCTTGATGCATTAAATTCATCCTGGATACGTTGATTTGACCAAAATTTACGTGGTAGAGTTGTCAACAAAAACACTTGTTTTGATTTACAGCTGGCATCTTTAAACTCTTTTTTAAGGTTCATAAGCCATGATGTATATTCACATTCCTCGTTTGGTGATAACACTTTAACTGAATCTACTTGAAATATTCTTTGACTTATTGCCGATGTGACACTTGCAATTTTTTTATAACTTCCTGTTGTAATATGATTTTGTTTGATAGAAGATTCGGCTAACCTTCCAAGAACATTGTTAATATCTTCTAAAATGTCATTAAGTAGTTCAGGTACTGGTGGAGATATAGTATCAACCGAAACTGGTGATGGATCTAAAGATGCTGGAGGTATTTGAACATTTTCGTTCGTTGGAACATTTTCAACATCCTGATTTATAGAAATAATTTCACTATCGATAGTTTCCGAACATGAAAGCTGCTGTATAGAAAATATTAGTTGCATATGAATTTTTATTCATTTTAATAAAATAATTAAATTTACCTTATTTTTATAGATATAAGTGCGACATGTTTCACATATAAACTGGTCATCACGCAAAGTAAAATTTAGGGTCGCAGCTTTTTGAATAACAGCTGGTGTGACCAGTTTCACATTTTTTGATGTCCGCTGATGATTTTTGAGACCGTACAAGTTACAGCACAATTTGAAAGGCATTTCTATTATTATCTTTTCTAAACGTTATGTCTTCTAAATATTTTGGTATATAATTGATTATAAGGCAATCCAATCAATATATATATATATACCCTTGAAATAGTTTTGACATAGTTAGAATCAGGTAAAATTAGGTAGGTACAATTTAATATATTTTGATTGGATGCAAGTATAATTTGGTCAAAAACCGTTTGTGGGCGTCATTAGAAATTTTAAATGTTAAAATTATGAGCCTCTAATGAGATTTTAATTAGTAAAAAGGGGCTGAATAGACATTTTTTAAAAGGAATAAACATTTTACACACCCTTTTAATAATTTAAATTCCTTTATTTTACCACTTAACTTAAATTAATTTTTAATAAGTTTTTAACCATTTAACCGCACAGAAAATGGTTCAAATTTATTGCAGGTGTTAAAATATGAAATGTTTAATTTATTAGATCCACATTTAGTATAGGATTATTAACTTAATAAAAAAACACATGTGAATTTTTCATATACCAAACTTTAAAAAATCGTAAGAAAAAATCCATATTGAATTGCTGACTTTTTATTTCTCAATTTCATAGCTGCATATGTTTACTTTAAAATTTGTGAAAAACAAAAAAAAAAAGCCTACTTTTTGAGATATGAGCTTTGAAGTAAACCAAGGTTTTACGCGCTGCCTAGCGGAAAAGAGAAAAGTTATTAATTTTAAACTTACTTATTTCAATTATTCAATTATTTTCCTTTTTACTTGCAAAAATATACGTAAGTCGGATGAAATTTGTGGCACCTATTCACAAAAGATTGCCACCATTACCAAAAACTACGTGAAAAAGCCTCGAAATTCAACCGCGCATAACTCCGATTCAGAGTACTCAAAAAATAAAAGCAGAAATTACTTTTTTCCTTTTGTCAATACCAACAATATATCAAAATTTCGGATTTTTAAAAATCAAAAATTTAAAAATCAACAAAAAAATGTACGTTTTCAAAATAATAGCCCAGTTGCTAAAGTCAAATTTGTGTTGTTTTTCTCTTGCATGAGATGCAAGTGCAGATTTGAATGGAGAGTTGGGTGATGTCATATTGTTTATTGGTAGTGTGGAAAGAGACGAGGAAGGAGTTGATGGTTTCGGTCTGGAATCTCTTTCGTGATCTTTGATACGGTCACTCAAATGCCTTCCTGTTTGACCGACATAGTTACCAACACAATCCAAACACGGAATGTTATATATGACGTTAGATTGTTGTAATGGAGGGATTTTATCTTTTATATTACTGAAGACAGAATCTAACTTTATATGATTTTTGAAAGTAATGTGTGTGTTGATGTTATTGTTTTTAAACATTTTATTAAGGTTTTCCGAAAGACCTTGAATGTACAGCATACTGCAAAATTGTTTGTTGTTATTATCTTCGGGTGGAGGGGTAATAACAATTCTTATTAGTTCACCATTGAGAAACCGAAGCTTATTACCGATCATCATATCAATCAAGCTGGTAGGATAATTATTTTTGGTTAAAATCTTTTTGATTATTTCGATGTTTTGATTCCAGAAAGATTGGTCACTTAATGTAAATACTCTATGAAGTAATCCTGAGATGGTAGATTTTTTGTATTTAAACGCATGATATGAGTGATAATTTAATAGTCGATCTGTGGAAGTAGGTTTCTGATACCAATTTGTTATTATATTATCATTATCTGAATTTTTAATTAGTAAAACATCCAGGAATGGTAATTGATTGTTTTTGTCTATTTCAAAAGTAAATTGTAATTTATGATGATATGAATTTAAACTATTTCATACAGTATTAATATGGTGTTCTAGAAGCATACTTATACAGTCATCAACATATTTTTTGAAAAACGGAATGGGGATATCGATTTTATGTATTGTTTCTTTTATTAAATCATCCATTACAATATTGGCCAATATAGGAGATAAAGGATTTCCCATAGCACAACCGAATTTTTGTCTATAAAAAATATTTTGGTATTTAAAATAATTACATTTAATTACACAGAAGTTTATAATATTAAGAAATGTATCCTTGGGTATATTAGTGAATGTTTCTATCAAGGGCCAATTTTTATTTATAATTTGAATCACCAGATCTATGGGGATATTTGTGAATAGGCTTATGACGTCGAACGAGATAAATTTATGATTGACAGGAACTTTGACGGTTGAAATAAATTTTTTAAAATCATACGAATTTTGAATATTTATGTTATCTTTATCAATTATATTAGATAATATGCTTCCTATGTATTTGGATAGATTGTATGAAGGTGAGTTTATTGATGATACTATAGGTCGGAGTGGAAATCCTTCTTTGTGACATTTTGGGTTACCATATATTCTTGGACAATTAGCGTTGTTAGTGTATAATTGTTTTTTGGTTTTTAAATCAATATATCCAGTACCTTTATTGTATAGAAGATTGACTAATTTATTATTTTCATTTTGGAGTGTGTTTGTAGGATCAGATCTTATGATAGTGTAAGTTTCATTATCGTTCAGTAAATTTTTTATTTTTTGATCATAATCACTTCTAGACATTGCAACTGTAATGTTGCCTTTGTCAGAAGAGGTAATAATGATGTCTTGGTTGTTTTTCAAATATTCTCTAGTCAATTTATATAGATGAAGGATATGTCGTTTAGTTTTATCAAATTCATTCATATTTTTAATTTTTAGAAAATTTGAGAAAATGTTGATGGCATTATTACGTAAAATGTTTTGTGTCTGATCTGATCCTACAAACACACTCCAAAATGAAAATAATAAATTAGTCAATCTTCTATACAATAAAGGTACTGGATATATTGATTTAAAAACCAAAAAACAATTATACACTAACAACGCTAATTGTCCAAGAATATATGGTAACCCAAAATGTCACAAAGAAGGATTTCCACTCCGACCTATAGTATCATCAATAAACTCACCTTCATACAATCTATCCAAATACATAGGAAACATATTATCTAATATAATTGATAAAGATAACATAAATATTCAAAATTCGTATGATTTTAAAAAATTTATTTCAACCGTCAAAGTTCCTGTCAATCATAAATTTATCTCGTTCGACGTCATAAGCCTATTCACAAATATCCCCATAGATCTGGTGATTCAAATTATAAATAAAAATTGGCCCTTGATAGAAACATTCACTAATATACCCAAGGATACATTTCTTAATATTATAAACTTCTGTGTAATTAAATGTAATTATTTTAAATACCAAAATATTTTTTATAGACAAAAATTCGGTTGTGCTATGGGAAATCCTTTATCTCCTATATTGGCCAATATTGTAATGGATGATTTAATAAAAGAAACAATACATAAAATCGATATCCCCATTCCGTTTTTCAAAAAATATGTTGATGACTGTATAAGTATGCTTCTAGAACACCATATTAATACTGTATTAAATAGTTTAAATTCATATCATCATAAATTACAATTTACTTTTGAAATAGAGAAAAACAATCAATTACCATTCCTGGATGTTTTACTAATTAAAAATTCAGATAATGATAATATAATAACAAATTGGTATCAGAAACCTACTTCCACAGATCGACTATTAAATTATCACTCATATCATGCGTTTAAATACAAAAAAGCTACCATCTCAGGATTACTTCATAGAGTATTTATATTAAGTGACCAATCTTTCTGGAATCAAAACATCGAAATAATCAAAAAGATTTTAACCAAAAATAATTATCCTACCAGCTTGATTGATATGATGATCGGTAATAAGCTTCGGTTTCTCAATGGTGAACTAATAAGAATTGTTATTACCCCTCCACCCGAAGATAATAACAACAAACAATTTTGCAGTATGCTGTACATTCAAGGTCTTTCGGAAAACCTTAATAAAATGTTTAAAAACAATAACATCAACACACACATTACTTTCAAAAATCATATAAAGTTAGATTCTGTCTTCAGTAATATAAAAGATAAAATCCCTCCATTACAACAATCTAACGTCATATATAACATTCCGTGTTTGGATTGTGTTGGTAACTATGTCGGTCAAACAGGAAGGCATTTGAGTGACCGTATCAAAGATCACGAAAGAGATTCCAGACCGAAACCATCAACTCCTTCCTCGTCTCTTTCCACACTACCAATAAACAATATGACATCACCCAACTCTCCATTCAAATCTGCACTTGCATCTCATGCAAGAGAAAAACAACACAAATTTGACTTTAGCAACTACAAAATACTAGGTAAACAGTCCAATTTTAAGAAACGATTAATATTAGAAGCTTGCCACATATTAACCCAAAATAATGCCGTTAATCTACGTAGTGACACGGATAATCTATCCACCATATATTCTGCTATTCTATCTGTTCAAGGACAATAACAAGACATGAAATTAAGTCATAAAAACAAAACACATATATAAACATAACATCAATAATTTTATACATTCTTTGATCTATTTATTTTCAATCTATTCATTACAATCATTTACAATAATTTTTAGAAAATTCGGTTAACTAGATCTTTATAAAATAAAAAGAATTTTTCTACTCAATTTCATTTTACTGAAAGCAATAACTAAAAACACTTGACAACAATTCAATTATTTACATATAGCTTTTTATCTGCTTTTTACTTAACAATATTTCATTAATAAAATAATTCGAACACTCACATAAATATTAGAATTTGGCAAAACACAATTAACTGATTAAGAATTCTTTAGTTTGATTCAAAATACATAAATGAAAATAACGATTTTTAAGTTGATTTTGTTGGTTGGAATCTCAATTAACAGAAAGATATGGTAACAATAAAATATCTAAATTGACAAACTAATATAATTTTCACTGGATAAAAATGAATGCCATCTCTTTTTTAACCATCGAGTAATTATTGAGCAAAACATATTACAAAATTGTAGTAATTCAAACCGATAAACAAGCTATACTATCCCAATAATTAGTCATTAACGCGTATTTAATAATTGTCAAATTTACAAGTCATTCTTCCTTTTAAAAAATAAGAATCCATTATAAATTGAAAAAACCCAACATAGTATAAATAAAATATAATTAAAAATTTTACAGATTTCTGACAATTAAATAGCTAATTTTTTAAATTTTTAAACTATCTCATAAAACTTAATGTTTTTTGTTGTGCATTTTGTGTTGTATTTTATAATACAACATAAATATATTATTTTTAAGGATTTTAAATGTAAGTAATTTATCTATTAATTAATGTGTAAAAACTTTTGCTAAAGGATAAAATTTTTTGTAATTAAACAGTAATTCCTCTGAAGAAGTTTGCAAATATAGCAAACGAAATTAATTAGGAAAAAATAATTAAAATCAATAAATAACATCTCGCAAATTTAATAAAATATATTATGTTTTATTAAACAACAAAAAACTAACCATTGGCACCGAAGAACCCAAACAATTTTAACCAAACTAAATATTTATTGTTGTTGTATTGAATAAGAAAACCAAAGTGAAAGAGATAAATAGAAAGCCTTTTTAAAAGACCAAATCGTTATGTAAAACCACATTGATTTAAATAGTTAGTTAAGTTTTAGCTTTGACATTGTGTGATTTACTATAAAATAAAAAAGAAAACATTGTTATATTTTTATAATTAAAGTTTAATTCATTTTTTGTAATTGATGCAAAGTAAATTTTATGAACATAATAAATTAATAATAAACGATAAATTTAATATTTCTAAAATGTATAAATTGTGATAACAAATAATTTGAATATAGTTGAAATAAAGACAATTCAAAATGTGGTCAACATTTTTGTGAATCTTATTTTTAAATTTATTTTCCATTTGTTATATTAACAACAGTGGGTCGTGTCATCGGGTGGTCAACTTTTCTATTTTGTCATTAAAAATTTACCAAACATCTTGCATCTGTTAATTTTTTCAAATTTTTCTGTTAACGCAGCTCGAAACAAAGAAGGGAAACATCTAAACATTGCACTGTGTTGTCAATAACACTAGTTTACAAAAAAAATCTGCTTAAAAAAAACCCAACTTTTTTTTATAGATTTTGACCTGCTGAACACGAATATCATGTTCGTCTGTTTAGCTCTTGCTCTTGAGATATTCGCGAAAAAACAATTTTTTCGGTAAAAAAAATGGTTATTCCGGTCTTAGGATCGCATATTTTACAAAACAAACAAATTCATTGTTTTAATGAAACTAATGCATAGTAAAGATGATAACAAACATTTTAACTATTTTTTGTAAAAATTCATTAAGGATTCTGGAAGGAACAATCGAAAGTTAAAAAAAATCAAAAATTTGTGTTTTTTAAAAATTTTTCCATATTCGACGCCATAAATTTTGAACAAACAATGATCGTAAACTTTTTTTATTGCTTGGAGCCTAAAGTTAATTAAATTTCCTTTCCTTTAAGTTAAAAAACACCAATATTGGTGCAGGTTGCACCAAGTTGTTCAGGTTTTCCGAAAAAAATTTAAAACTCAAAATTTGAAAAAAGAAATGTTTTACTAAGAATAATTTAAATTCTGCAACATAATTGATTTATATATGACTTGTTGTACAGATTTTTGAAATAATATTGCGGTTTATTTAGGTCAAAACCTGGTAGTAAAACAACGGTAAAACGCTAAATGAACATTATCTCTGTTTTGAATGTGTTAAATTGCAGTTGACATAACTATTTTTCAGCATCCACGGTTTATCTTCATTCAATTCTACGCCGAAAGTATGAAGAAATGCAATTCTTATAAATGGAGTGTTTTTTAACAGGATGTATTATGTAACTATCACAAATAAAACAAAATTAATTTGGACTATTTTGCACTTGAAACTTCTTGACGACGTTAAATGACGTTAAGTTTAACTTTACACTTTAATATTTTAAAAGAATTTTTAACTGATGTTTAAGAACGACTGAATTTGTAAAATATCATTTACAATGCAACCGTGGTTGAAATAAGGAATACTGAAAATAGCTCGGTAGTTTTTATTCGAAAATATATGTAACAACTCAAAAAAATCAATTATTTTGCAGAATTTAACTTATTCTTTGTAAACATATTTTTTCAAATTTCGAGTTTTTGCTTTTTTTTTTAGGAAAACCTGAATAACTTGGTGCAACCTCCACCAGTATTTGTGTTTTTTAACTTAAAAGAAAGGAAATTAAATTAGCTGTAGGTTCCAAGAAATTAAAAAAATTTACAATCATTGTTTGTTCAAAATTTATGGCGTTGAAAATGGAAAAAATTAAAAAAAACACAAATGTTTAATTTTTTTTTCACTTTTCGAGTGCTACTTCCAGAATCCTTAATGAATTTTTACAAAAACAAACTCAACTCCAGAATCCTTGATGGACTTTTACAAAAAATAGATCAAAATGTTTGTTAGCATCTTTACTATGCATTTGTTTATTAATACATTTAATTTGTTTGTTTTGTAAAATATGCGATCCAAATACCGGAATAACCTTATCTTTCACTGAAAAAATTGTGAATATCTCAAAAACAAGAGTTAACCTAAACAAAAGTTCAGCAGCCCAAAATCCACAAGAAAAGTTGGGTTTTAGTCAGGGAGACAAAAAAAGTTCAAAATTTGTAATCTAATCTCACCTTTATACAGTTTTCCGTTAATTCTAAACTGAATTTCCATTTCTGTTTTCAATTGATTTTTTCATATAAACAATATTTATCTATAATTCAGATAATAAAAGATGACGAAATTTAGTCCAATTTAAAATCGTTTTTATGTGGATTAAGCTTTATAAATATAAAAACATTTAGAAATTAAATTAAAGTTTCAAATATTTTTAAATTTGATTATTAAAATCAAAGTTGTGCGTACCCAAAACTATTCACTGTTATTTAACAACAAACCTAAAACACAATAAAATAATTAGGTAGTTTTTGTTTTATTTTAATTTTTGTGAATTAATAAACTGGTATTGTATTAATAAACAATTAACCATAGTTCAGCGATAGCGAACCATTAACATGCGACTTAAAACGAATTTGTTTAAAAAAATTTTTAATTTAATTTCAACCTGCCTTTAAAATTAAAAACATTTTGCTTGTGTGCAGAAGCAAATTTCCTTGTATTTATGTTCTATTCCTTGTATTTATGTTCTATTCTTTATCATAGTTAGATTTTTGCATTTAATATTATGTGTAGATTCGAAACAATTAGGCGAGTGTGTACTTGAAATATTTTTTTCAGAGTTTGAAACGCTCATTATCTCCTTTACTCCGTTCTTTCAGAACGAGTAACATAAAAAAATATAATACGCGCAAATACAGGAGTGAAAATAATAAAATATCGTTTTTCTCCTATATTGAAGTAAATATTTTCCTTCAAATACTCACACATTTAGTTTTTGCTTCAGAATTGATGCTTTCCAACGTAAAAAATAAATAATTTTTGTTAATGTTCAAATTTGCAAGCATTTTTATAAAAACATATAAAAACAATGACGAAAATGTAATAATTTTCTTGCAAATGAAATGAAAGAAAAATGGAAAATAAATAAAAGAAAAACTTCAAAGTAGTGAAATCAAAAAAATAAAAGTTTTGTTCTTCGAGGAAGAACGATATTGAAATTACAAACATTTTAATTTATGAATACAGGATGAATTATTTCAGAATGGCTTAGAAATGGATTAGGAACTGATAAGTTTTTGAACGATAGTGAACAAAGTGGTGAGGGGGGTGTCCCATACACCTGTCTTTTTGAAAGCTCAATAACATCTGTACCTGATAATCGAATTGTACAAAACTTGGTAGATAAGCATTTAGTACGACTCACAACAGTTCTGCATCCCTACTTCCGGTTTTTTACTTCCGGTAAAAAATTTTTGTTTGTCATATTTTGAAGTTTTTTCAGTGTCTTTATGCATATAGGCTATTATTTTGAAAACGTACATCGAAAAAAAACAACTATTTTTTAAAAATTTGAAATTTTGATATATTGTTGGTATTGACGAAAGGAAAAAAGCAATTTCTGCTTTTATTTTTTGTATACTCTTAATCGTAGTTATGCGCGGTTGAATTTTTGAGGCTTTTTCACGTAGTTTTGGTAATGGTGTCAATGTTTTGTGAATAGGTGCCACAAATGTCATCCGAATTAAGTATATTTTTGCAAGTAAAAAGGAAAATAATTGAATAATTGCAATAAGTAAGTTTAAAATTAATAACGTTTCTCTTTTCCGCTAGGCGGCGGATAAAACCTTGGTTTACTTCAAAGCTCATATCTCAAACCCCCCCCCCCCTTTTTTTTTGTTTTTCACAAATTTTAAAGTGTTTACTTTAAAGTGTTTACATATGCAGCTATGAAATTGAGAAATAAAAAGTCCGCAATTCAATATGGATTTTTTCTTACGATTTTTTAAAGTTTGGTATATGAAAAATTCATATGTGTTTTTCTATTAAGTTAATAATCTTGTACTAAATGTGGATCTAATAAATTAAACATTTCATATTTTAACACCTGCAATAAATTTGAACCATTTTCTGTGCATTAATGGTTAAAAATTTATTAAAAAAATTAAAGTGGTAAAATAAAGGAATATAAATTATTAAAAGGGTCTGTAAAATGTTTATTCATTTTAAAAAATGATTATTCAGCCCCTTCTTACTAATTGAAATCTCATTAGAGACTCATAATTTTAACATTTCAAATTTCCAATGACGCCCACAAACGTTTTTTGGAACTAATTATACTTGCATCCAATCAAAATATCAATTTTATTCAAAAATATTTAGAA
This sequence comes from Diogma glabrata, assembly GCA_963693315.1. NCBI lineage: Eukaryota > Metazoa > Arthropoda > Insecta > Diptera > Cylindrotomidae > Diogma > Diogma glabrata. The sequence goes on from OY856186.1 coordinate 302,979,025, forward strand.
GACATAACGTTTAGAAAAGATAATAATAGAAATGCCTTTCAAATTGTGCTGTAACTTGTACGGTCTCAAAAATCATAAGCGAACATCAAAAAATGTGAAACTGGTCACACCAGCTGTTATTCAAAAAGCTGCGACCCTGAATTTTACTTTGCGTGATGACCAGTTTATATGTGAAACATGTCGCACTATCAGGGGCGCACACGGAAAATGTTTTAGGGAGGGGGGCGGTTCCAAAGACAATTTTTTTTTAATAAATAGCATTATGCTATAGAAATTACAATATTTACCACAACAACACATAGATACCTATTAAGACCTAGGTCTCAGAACAACTTGCATTCTGAGGTGTTGATGAATGCTTTTTTAAGCTTTTGTGGATTGAACGCCCCCCGAAACAATTGATTCCGGCAAAGCATTCCATTTGTACGATGTATGCACAAAGAAAACCCTCTGCATTCTGTCACTTTAAAAGTGAGTGGTTTCAACAGTTTGACTGTTTGCATAAACCGATTGACGTGTAAAACAGGGAAAATAATATGGTTGATCCGTTTGCATGATGGAACCGATACGATCCGAGCACTGCATATAATGGCGATGGCAAAAAACGTGTCAAAAAACGTGTCAATTATTAGATGTAAAAGTTATCTCACTCCGTATCAATTATTCTACATTTTTAAGGCCTATATTCGGTTCTGCATGGAGTATTATTGTCAAGTCTGGAGTCAAGGCTGTTCGTGCTATGCGAATTATGGGTAATCGAAATTTAACATCAAATTTTGCTTCCCTGCAACATCGTCGCACTGTGAACGGAGTGAAATCCGCCATTGCCATTATATGATTGTTCCACAGTTGAAAATTGTGACTCCCAATAAACCAAAGCTTTGCAGTGCAGTGTACTATCATATGCAAAACTATTTATCGGATTACTGGTGTTTTTAACAGTGCGTTTATATAAATAAAAATAGAGTGGAGAATAAAAATGAGCAGCGGGGTACACTAGCGTTAATTAATTCTGACTCAAAGGAAAAGCCATCTCATGATTAAAAGTAAGGTTATTGATCTATAATTTGAAATATCTCATTTTGCAAAATGTTCATTTTTTGGGGACGGGCTGGACATTGGCTAACTTCTAGCATGAAGGAAAAAAATACCAGATTCATAGGATTTGTAGAAAATTTGGGTAAGAGGAGGCGTAAGTCTTTCATTTTCTTCATTTTCATTCCTAATCTTTCATTTTCACATCTAAAGACTGGATTTGCGACATTTCTTTAGGAGTTTCCTAAACGGTGGAGTTTAAAGGAAAGCGTTCCGCGAGTAACGTGGCGTTGCTGCGTCAGTGACGATTAATTCAGCACAATAACAAGAGGGATAGAAGATTTGGTACCAGACTTTAAAGAATGAATGGCACTGTAAAACTTTTGTCAGAAATGAACATGGTAGAAAGTTTTCCGCTTTCGCTCTGTTAATGCCTGTTTTTTCGTTTTTGATTATCTGGTTCGATATTTTATTGACCTTTAGATATTGGGAACGATTTAAGGGGTTTTTGTTATGGATCGAAATG